>JARBWK010000001.1:159676392-160058892 GCA_030556195.1 Anolis apletophallus | reverse complement strand
CCAGTCCAATCTCCTTCTGCCATAAGGGGAAAACACAATCAAAGCATTCCTCACAGATGACCATTCAGCCTCTGATGATAATAATAATAATAATAATAATTACAATGGGTTCCTAGAATAGAGACCTCCAAGGCCATCCAGTCCAATCTCCTTCTGCCATAAGGGGAAAACACAATCAAAGCATTCCTCAGCCATGTTGAATCAAACCTAAACTCTCATGAGAGCAACAGAAAGTAATGAACCTTGAGTTTGGGAGTTGTTGTTCTCCTCCATCCAGAGAGCACTGTGGACTCAAATAATGATGGATCAGGACCAAACTTGGCACGAAGCCTCAGGAGAGGAGGAAGCCGGAAGGGGAATGAATGAGCACCCCCCCATGCTACGAACTCGGCCCCGCCCCTTTTTCGCTCTGGCCACGCCCCCTCTCACTCGTGCACTCTCTCTCTCTCCTTCCCTCTTTCCTTCAGGTGGTGGAAGGGGGAAGGAATGAAAGGGGGAAAGAGAGAAAGAAGGAGGGAGGGAGAGGGAGGGGGGAGGGAGGGAAGTAGGAGGAGTAGGAAGAGAGCCTGCTCCTCCTCCCTGCCCCGCCCCTCACACACACCCCCGCCGCGAAAAAAATAAAAAAAAAATATTCCGAAAAATATTCCAAAAAAATATTCCAAAAAAATATTTAAAATTTTTTTTAAAAAAATCTTAAAAGGCAGATATCTTGCAGGAGGGTAGGGGGCCGTGGGGAAGGGGCTGGGGGGCCGTATACGGCCCCGGGGCCACCAGTTGGACAGCCCTGCCTTATAGTAATGTCACTAGAATCAGAGAGTTGGAAGAGACCTTGTGGTCCCTCCAGTCCAACCCCCTGGCAAGATTCAGGAAAATCATATTCAAAGCACCCCCGACAGATGGCCATCCAGTCTCTGCTTAAAAGCCTCCAAAGAAGGAGCCTCCACCACACTCTGGGGCAAAGAGTTCCAGTGCTGAACAGCTCTCACAGTCAGGAAGTTCTTCCTCATGTTCAGGTGGAATCTCCTTTCCTGTAGTTTGAAGCCATTCTTCCGCATTCTTGTCTCCAGAGCAGCAGAAAACAAGCTTGTTCCCTCCTCCCTCTGACTTCCCCTTACATATTTATACATGGCCCTCATCATGTCACCTCTCAGCCTTCCCTTCTGCAGGCTATACATGCCCAGCTTCTTTAAGCCGCTCCTCATAGGGCTTGTTCTCCAGACCCTCGGTCATTTGAGTCGCCCTCCTCGGGACACATTCCAGCTTGTCAACATCTCCCTTCGATTGCAGTGCCCAGAATTGGGCACAGTATTCCATGTGTGGTCTGACCAAGGCATCATAAACATCATAGAGCACGCATCAGACATTTGCTAAGATTGAGAGGATGTTAGAAGTTTCTGTTTTGATACTGAACCATGTCTCTTCCTCCCAGGGACTTAGCTTCCATTTGGCTGCTGTGCTGTTATCTCTGGGATTCATCACTTACATTGAACATGGTGAGCACTTCACAGTCTTTTCTTGCTTTTTTTGTCCCAGTTCTTTACTCCTGCACCTCTTTTTGCCACAACATTTGGAGACTCCAAAGCCTATAACTTTTCTACAAGATGATAATAATAATAATAATCTTTATTTATAACCCGCCTCCATCTCCCCAAATGGGACTCAGTTCAGACATTATGATAAGTCATTGTTTGTTGTTACATGCACAATCTGCAATAAGCCATAGGCCTGCGTGCTCGGTGTCCCATCCCTCCTCTAGGTAGGAAAGAGCATTCATAGCATGTAACAAATGCTATGAACCTAGGAATCCGAACCTAGGAACTTGTTAAAACATTTATAAGGTAAGTAAGTCGAGATATAAAGCTATCATTAGATTTTATTTGCAAAGAAAATGTAACACTAAAGGACAACTAGAGATGTAGCAAATAAAAATTAAGCTGAAAGTTAGTTTTTTTTGTTTGGTTGGTTTTTTTGGTCCTTTATTCCATCTTTGCTGTGTGTTAAAGTATGAGAATTCGTGTATACAACAGATGCTCAACTTTCTCATGGATCAGGGATTCAAAACCTCCAAAATGTCAGAATAGAAGCAAAATTTAAAAATGATATTTTTCCAAGAGAACATCTCCCTAGGAAACTTTAGGTACTCCAGTACGACTCTGTGGTCAACTTCTGGTGGAAGTTGACCATACAGTTTTGCTGGAGCACCTCAAGAGTTGTAGAAAGAACATATTAATCAAACCCACAAAAGTTAAACCTGCAAATGTGGAAGGTTGACCTCAGTTTTCCAACTTTATTGTAATATTCCATTTATTTGGGGTTTTATTGCATTGTTTCCATTGTATTTGAATGTATTTCTGTTTTGTAAAATGTCTTCCTGTCATTTTAAATTGTCAGGTATTTTAATAAATTGGTGTTTGTGAGCCACAATTCAGACACAGTTGTGCTTATGTGCTTTGGTTTCTGCTTAGTTCTCCGGAAGAGGCTTGCTGTCATCTTTGATGCCTGCATACTCTCCAAGAAGTGCCAGCCAGGGTGTTCGCATCGGAACAACACAGTAAGATGGACCTTTAAAATCCAAGAATTGAAGGCACACCTTGAGGTGCCACCTTTTCTTGTTCCTCGGGGTCTCGGGAACGACCACTTCCTAGTTAAGCCTTTTATTTATTTTTATTATTTATTTTTATTATTTATTTTATTAACATTATACCCTGCACCCATCTCCCCAAGGGGACTCGGGGCGGATTACATGAGGCCAAGCCCAATAACACATAATAACAAAACAATAGCAATTATCAAAACAATATAATCAATACAACTCAAACACAAACAGTAACAGACAATTTAAAATTATTTCGGGCAGGCCAAATGTGAATGTTAAAACTTTAAAATAAATAAACATTGGGGGCAGACAGAGGTAGTTTGTATATAGCAGGGAGGACAATATGGGGCAGACACACAACAGATAATTAAAGTGCTTCTGAGGACTTTTGCAGGGATTGAACACGACAGGGCGTCATTTACTTTATTCAGGGACGGCATATTGGAACAGCCACGTCTTCAGCCTCCTCCTATAAAGACTGCCAAAGTGGGGGCTTGCCTGATATCCTTGGGAAGCGCATTCCAGAGTCGGGGCGCCACTACAGAGAAGGCCCTCTCCCTCATCCCCACCAACCGTGCCTGCGAGGCCGATGGGAGCGAGAGTAAGGTCTCTCCAGATCGCCTAGATTCGTAAACAAAGATGCCAACTTTGAAACCAATTTGGCAGTCAGGCATGTTGGGTAAACTGTAACTCTCCAGTTGTTGAATGGCAGCTGCCCAGCATTCTTCACCATCGATTATGCTAGCTAGATCTTCTGGGACTTTGAGTCCTTCACATTTTGGAGGGCTGCTTGATTTCATTCCTGCTAGAGATGCTGGATGTGGGAACGTTAGAAACATGAGACAGACACCTGCAAAACAAATCACAGATCCCTATTTTACCCTTCCTTTTTCATCATCACTTTCTGTTTTGAAGAGTCAACTCCTGCTTAGGTGTAGCTTTATTGAGTCTCAATTCTTGCCTTACAGAATCTGTGGGTGAATCTCTTTAATGTGCTCTTTGGTGCTCTTGCGGTCTTCCACTTAGCGTATCTAGGCTCATTATTTGACATGGATGCAGATGACTCTGTGGAAGAACAGGTAAGGGATGAAGAGTCAGCAGGAATCATAGTATGTGGGACGTTCTCCCTCCTTCCTTGTCCCCGTTTTGTCCATATCACCCCAAAATAATTTGCACTGATATGCTCTTTCCCTCTTTCTGCTCCAGGGCTATGGCATGTCGTACACCATCCGCAAGTGGTCTGAACTAAGCTGGACCAGCCACTGGGTGACTTTTGGTTGCTGGGTCTTCTACCGTCTCATCAGCTGAACCTCTGTGTGGGCTTGAAGGGAGATGGAGCAGAAGAAGAAGGCAGGAACTGAGGTCCCTGTGTCCTCCGAAAACTTTGGATGCCCTTTCTGGGCTTGGATGCTCTGGACACTGATGGAGCCCTTTTTCCCTGGGACATTATGAGGGAAGGGGCCCTTTTGTCAGGATACAATTTGTGTCATGTTGCAGGAACGTCCCTTCTCATTTCCTTCAAAAGAAAGTCAGTTATGACCCACATTAAAATGAATGTTGGGAAAGGTGGCCCTGGTAAAACTACCTTTTCTTTAGGTACATTAAAAAAAAGAAAACCCTTTTGGGGTTTCTTTTTCCTTGAAGGAATAATATCTATTACCACTGGGACATTGCATCAGGATGCTATGGTTCTACTGGCCTATCCATGTCCATCTTAGGCTCCCCCGTGTGGCTATTTGTGGTAGCTCTACCAACTCTCCTCTTTGTATGACTTCATTCAATTATTTTTATTATAGCTACAGCCAGCCTTCTACATTTGCTGTATATCACTCTAGGTATGTCTCCAGGACAGCTCTTACAGGGGAAGTAGACCATGGAATCATGCTGGAGGACCTGGAAATTCCTAGAGAGACCATATGAATTAAATCCTCAAAAGTTAAACCCACAAATGAAGAAGGCTGACTGTATTTTCCATTGATTTCATGCATGCTGTCCTATTACCTTCTGTGGCTAGTTATGGAAACCACGCTTGTCGCTGTCATGGTATCCCAATTAGACTTAGGGTTGCTGTCTTTTTTAGCAGTAAAGCCTGCTAATTGGCCAACTAGAACAGTGATCTTTCAAACAGTATCTGGTTTTTAAGTATTCCCCTTTCCATAACTTTAGATTTAGCAGTGTTGTATATATAATTTGTGTTTCCTTAAACTCTGTTATCAAAGGCTTAGAGCAGGCCTGGGCAAACTTCGGCCCTCCAGGTGTTTTGGACTTCAACTCCCACAATTCCTAACAGCCTGCCGGCTGTTAGGAATTGTGGGAGTTGAAGTCCAAAACACCTGGAGGGCCGAAGTTTGCCCAGGCCTGGCTTAGAGGGTTCTATGTTTTCCCCGTTAATGGCAAAAATAATGAGCAGATGGAAGGGGAGGGCTGGGAGAACAGCTTGAAAAAGATGAAGTGCAGTTTCCATAATTCATTAAGTTTGCTTTATTGAAAAATAATTTTTCCAAGCTCTTGTTTGGAGTTTGGGGATGAGCAGTTGTTAGCCATGCAGAAGAATTAGATGAAATCATGCAGGGTATTGGGTTTTGTATTTTATCTTTTTCTTCCATAAGCGTGTGTGCTACAAACTTGCTCCATTTTTTTTCTCTGATGGAAAATTAAAGGTTACAGAATTCTGCCTTGTTACTCAAAATAATTTCAGCCTCAGGATAATATTGTTCTGGCTGAATTCATCTGGAATAAAGTTCATCATGCATATTAATATGAAACAGACCTACATCTGCATCCGTAACTATACATTAAATGAGTGGAGAGTGGAAGTGGGTTTTTTAAAAAGCTTTTTATCACAATCCAATCTCATGATTGTGAAAAGTTTAAAGATGCCCTATAGACTCATGTATAAGTCTAAAAAAACTAGCCACTTTCTAAAGGGAATGCTTCATCAAAACAAAGAATAATATAAAATGTAAATTATAACTTTCACTGGATGATTTCCGCAGGATACAATTATGTAATCATTCTTGGAAAGCCAATTTAAATATGTTAAGTTCTTTACAGTGGATCTGTGAGGCATCATCCACAAATGTGGTAAAAAAAGGGTGGTGATAAGCCTGGATAACACAATTGAGTTGTACTATGTCAGAATGCAGTTGGCAATCTCACTATTAAAAAACGTTGACTTAAAAGGCATATATAATACTAAGATGAGTCTGCTGATGTGGTCATACTTTGGATATGTCATTAAACAACGTGACATACTGGAGCAGGTAATAATGCTCTGGTAAAGTGGTTGGTAATGATAATAAAAAAGAGTGCCTACACTACCAGTAGATTGACTCACTCAAGGAAGCCATGCCTCTGAGTTTTCAAGATCTGAGTTGGGCAGTTGATGATCTTGGAGATCTCCCATTTGTTGTGTCTTCATAAGTAAAACGCAGTGGCAAAGAATCAAGAATTTCAGAGGCATATCATCATCCCACCAGTGTTAACTCAATAACTTGAGAAATTGTTCTCAGCAGAATCCCATCAACCATCTCATATTGCAGGAAGTTGCAACCAGGGTTGCCTGAAATGTGATGGAACCATGAGAAGTTGCTTGGGGTTTCACAAGAAATTGTGAATCAAACACAAACATACAGGGGTTCACTGACAGAATATTATTTCAAGGGATCTTCTAGAGCAGTGTTTCTCAACCTTCCCAATGCCACGACCCCTTAATGCAGTTCCTCATGTTGTGTTCACCCCCAACCATAAAATCATTTTCGTTGCTACTTCATAACTGTAATTTTGCTACTGTTACGAATCATCATGTAAAATATTGGATGTATTTTCATCCACCGGACCACATTTGGAACAACTACCCGATACACCGACACTGGTGGGATTGTGGGGGGTGATTTTGTCATTTGGGAGGTGTAGTTGCTGGGATGTATAGTTCACCTACAATCAAAGAATATTCTGAACTCCACCAACGATGGAGTTGAACCAAACTTGGCACACAGAACTCCCATGACCAACAGAAAATACCAGAAGGGTTTGGTGGACACTGACCTTGAGTTTGGGAGTTGCAGTTCACCTACATTCCAGAGAGCACTGTGGACTCAAACAATGATAGATCTGGATCAAACTTGGCACAAATACTCGTCCAAATGTGAACACTGGTAGAGTTTGGGGAAAATAGACCTTGATATTTGGGAATTGTAGTTGCTCGGATTTATAGTTCACCTACAATCAAAGAGCTTTCTGAACTCCACCAACGATGGAATTGAACCAAACTTGGCACACCAGACTCCCATGAATAACAGAAAATACTGGAGGGGTTGGGGAAAAATATTGACACTGACATTGGGAATTGCAGTTGTGTGGATTTATAGTTCACCTACAATCAAGAAGCATTCTGAACCCCACCGATAGAATTGGGCCAAACTTCCCATACAGATCCCCCATGACCAATAAAAAATAATGTGTTTTCTGATGGTCTTTGGCGACCCCTCTTACACCCCCTCGTGACCCCCATAGGGGTCCCGACCCCCAGGTTGAGAAACACTGTTCTAGAGAAAAAATGTGGACGTTTGTCATGCTGCTTTCTAAGCAGACATTCTGTTTATATACATACCGGGAATTTATATATATACCGGGAATGTGGCACAGCTGGCTAAGTGTCAGCTGCATAAGATCTCTCTGACCAGTAGGTCATGAGTTCGAGGCCTGCCCTGGTCGAGGTGGGTGCTCGGCCTTTAAGTGTGGCCTGCTGTCGACCTTTGCAGCCCGAAAGTTGCATCTGTCAAGTAGGAGATTAAGGTCCCACATTAAGTGGGAAGGCAAATTTTGACTGAATTATGAGGCCATTAAAGAACTCCAGGATTTATTTTATTTTATTTTATTAGTTCAACTTAATATACCGCGCTCTCTGGAGCTCAGAGCGGTTTACAGAATTAAAATAGCAAATAAAACACAATAAAACCAATTTTAAAACCCCAGTTAAAATCCCATTCCCAGCAATAAACTGCAATAAAGCAGCAGGAATGCGATGGCGGCAGGCATGTAGCCAGGGGGGGGGGGGCTAAGGGGGCTTTAGCCCCCCAAATTCTCAGGGTGGTCCGCGAAAAGGTCTTACTGGTACATTATTTAAACTGTTATGTTTATTCATATCATGATCTGATCACCATGCTCATTATATCCCACATTAATGGGGTTATTGGGATAACAATACAAAAGATTTGCTAGGGTAGACCCTCTTCCACCCCGTCTCCGCCCCCGAACCAAACTCAGCCCCCTCCAAAACAAAATCCTGGCTACGGCCCTGGATGGCGGCGACGTAACAGAGCGCTGGTGATAACGGGCACTGGTTATGAGCCAAATGCCTGTCTAAATAGCCAGGTCTTAACGGCTCTGCGGAATGGCAACAAGTCCCGGATGACTCGTATCTCCTCAGGGAGGGTGTTCCACAAGGTTGGTGCAGCCACAGCAAATGCCCTCTGCCGCGTACTAGAGAGGATGCTGAGGAATGCGGAAGAACAACAAGGGAACGCTGAGAGATGAGGAGTGCGTCAGTTCCCCCTGGTGGCCAGAGTTTGCCTCTGTTTGTTTATATATGTGTTTGTGTAAAAACATCAGGAATTGGCTGCTAAATATTAGGCCTGGTTGATCCATGGTTCTAAATGGTTCAAAAGTACTTACAGAACAAAAGTTCTGGTGGTGAACATTTCAGAACTCTATCAAAATTTCATTATTTCATTATTGGCTATTTTAAGACAACTAATTAGGAACTGCCATTTATAACGAAATTTTGAAAGTTTTGATAGAGTTCTGAAATGTTCACCACCAGAACTTTTGTTTTGTAAGTACTTTTGAACAATTTAGAACCATGGCTCAACCAGGCCTACTAAATATGTGTATCTGTAATCCGCTCTGAGTCCCCTTAGGGGTGAGAAGAGCAAAATATAAATAAAGTAAATAAATATATCAGTGGTTCCCATCCTTTTTTTGACTAGGGCCCACTCTCCAACATTAGTACCGAAAGGGATGGGGCTGGTCAGTTCTGTGGAAAGGAGTGGAAATTAAATAAAGAGGAAGGAGATTCTCAGACCAAATTTTCGTTCTCGCGGCCCACTGCTGAGCCATGGCCCACAGGTTGGAACCACTGATATAAATGGTCATCTGTTTTGTTCCCATAGCTCCATTAATGCACTACCTGTCGACATTTATTAAAGTGTGAGCTACTTTACACACACACACATGCCATTCTTTGTATGTCATAAGAACAGAGCCACCAAAAGTGGCCACATATTCAGCAGTAGCCTGAAAACCACATACAAGATTTTAGATATTATCTAACTAGAATATAGTGTGGGTTCTTATCAACATTTTCTCTTAATTTCAAAGCCAGTTCTCCCTGACATGAATACAGCAGACATTAATAATGTTAGGGGTGGGGTGTGTGTGTGTGTGTGTGGGGGGGGGGGTGCTAGAGCTCATAATCGTTCAGCCAGCATGGCTAGTATTCACATCAAACAGAGGGTTTTGGGAGCAGTAGTCAAAAAGGTAGTTTTTCTGAGCTCTGGAATTCGAAATATAGGTTATGTTTGTTACTGCTTTTATTTATGTCCCTCCCTTTACCCAAGATTGGGACTCAAGTATGGTTTCAAATTAAAATGATTCGAGTGTAATTAAAACATACCAAAAAAAAGTCAGTATTCGACAACCATCTGCTCTTTCTTGCTTTCATCTCTGTCATCTCACCAGGGATCCTGCTGTTTGGCTGTTCTTAAGCACCAGGCTGTGCAAATAGAAAAAGCACAGTAGGAGAAGGCTGAGCCTTTCAAAGTGAGGAAATCTTATCCAGTTTCCCAGTGTACACTACAGTCTATCCGTATTGCAAAATGGTTAGAACTTGCAATCGTAGTTTTGAATGTGTATTCACAAACCCTATATATCCAGACGTACAGGGCTATATCCATGCATGAAATTCCATGTAATAGAGAACCCTATTGAAATGAACACCTGATAGAAACATACCATATAATTGTGTTGGAGGACTAAGCAAATGCAAAGATAGTGAGTAAATGTGAGTTAAAATGTAACACGTTCCATTCCCACAAATAGAATTATTCTGCATATGGAATACATGGGGATTGTAAAGTCTCCCAGTCTTGATTTGCTTGGCAGTAATTTCTGCAAGTGACAGGGAGTTATTCTATCAATCAGGACACAGCAGCAGAGTGATGTTTCCATCTTTGTCCCACAAATGATCTCCAGTGGAGAAGCAATTGCAACAGGGATCTTACTTCTGACTTTTACACAAGAGCTAGCTCGCAGGAAAAGGACAGAAATGTCAGATTATCACATCCCAATTGACAGGAGAACAGATCCCTGTCGCTTAGAGCAACTGCTGCCCACTAAGTCACTATAAACACTACTTACAGTATCTACTAACTAAGTAGCTAGTCTAGAATCATGGTCACATAAGACAACTATTACTGTGCCAATTCTGGCTTCAGATCCAATCTGTCAATAAATTTCCCATATTTGTACGCTTTATTTTTTCAGAAAGAAGCATTGCTAATAATGATAATAATAATATTTTCACAAAGACCAAACAGCAGTTTCCAGCTTGTGAAAATAAAATAAATGTTTTCTACACACATATCTCAAAACTCTACAAAACATTATCATCGCTTGGAAGTGTTGGGAATCTGGAATGAAATTCTATGTGTAACAAATAAATAAGCCTGATGCAGAAATAAAGGCACCAGCTTCCATTTGATCCAGGAAGGACCAGGGGAGGGGAGGTTGCTAATGAATACCAGGTGCTGTAGGCTATATTTCAGATGGAGGAACTGGTCAAACCTCTCATTATTACTTATCAACACCTAGCTTGAAAGCACATATACATACAGCATATACTCAGTACATTAATAGGATGATCTGCAACTTTGAGAGGCAACTGTAACAACAGACAACTATAGACAATTGCTTCTGAACTTATTTCTTCTGGACAGCTATTAAAAGGCGAAAACACCCTTTCGCCGTTGCTCACTTTTTTTTATCTTTCATTAAAACGACGAGATGAAGGACTTCATTCCACAGGATGTCAATCATTTGGGAGAGTTGGTTTTCCATTAAGCCTCAACACACCCCGTTTTGAAATTAAACTGAAGATTATCCTACCCCCATTACACCCAATCCTTCTCTCCGCTTTAATATTTATCTGTTTGATTCGCCATCACATGGTAAAGACTATTCCCACACTGTTCCGTCCCTGTATTTTTTAATTTTTCTTTGTAATCTCAGGAGTTCAATTTACATTCCAAAAATACTCACAAGAAGAAGACGGGTTACATTGCAAAATTGAGAACAGGAGGGAGGGGGGAAATGAAACTTTAACACTCTTATATGGCTCTCTGCTAACCTTTTGATAGACAAAACAAAAGCCTGACAGCACAACAGGAGTTTCAGAGAGGCAAGAGTTCAAAAGCACTTTTTATAACCGAGGGGAGAATGTTGAATGAGGGAGCTTGCTAAGGTTACAGAAACACTAAAAGAACCACAGGATTTGCATGCTTGCTATTTTCTCCTGAATGCTTTGAATATCTTTGAATGTTTGCTATACCTTTTCTGTCCCAAAATGGTAATGACGGAAGAAGAAGCAATACTGCCCATCTTGGCTCCTCCCTCCATAGTGACATTATCATTATGTTTACAAACGAGCAAGGGGGGATTTCCACCACATGTTAAATTGGGCTTTTTTGCACATCTCTACCTGAAAAATTGAGGAATAAGTTGCTTGCCAACCAGCTTAGGAATTGTCAGTAAAACCCACACTTCAGAAATGGCAAAATACCTCTACCCCACATCTGAAGTTTGCATTGTGTGAAATGCACTGTTGGTTTCAGTTCCTTAAGTGTATAGAAACACTGCATGTGATGAGTCACAAGAGTGTGAACCAAAGTTGAAACAGTGGAACATTTTTGTTTCCTTCTCTGGAACAAATTGGAAGCAAATGCATTGTATATAGTTTAGAAAGGTGTAAATGCTACAGTTATCTTTACTTGCACTGTATTTATTTAATCAATATAAGAAGGAAATATGCAGGAAGTAATACTCTGGTACCTTTCTCTAAGTGAGATCTACTCCTGGCTGATTTATGATCTTCACCTTAAAAGGTAATTGAATCAACCATTTACAGATTAGAGATTGGAGGCCCAAAGAAATCTACTTTAAGTAAAAACGAAGGATTGTGGATAGGGTTATGTTACGTAGCAAAAATTAGGGGAAAGTTGTTTACCTTAAAGAGGCTGCACATAGCCAACTGACACCTTGAATAGAGTCAAAACCTCTATCAAATTTGTGAGTTTGGTGGGATTTTCCAGCACATTCACTTTGCAGTTATGACTTGGTAAACTTGTAAAATTGTATGAGAATGAACAAGCTCAGGGCTCCCATTCTGTTCAGATCCTGGTCTTTCTAGTATGAAAACCAGAAATGGATTTATTTCCCTAAATACAGTTGGATCCTTCTTGTTTTTCATAGAGTAATGGGAAGCAATTCCCTCTTCACAGTCTGTTGTACTGCCAAATCATTGCCAGGTCCTATTAGATTGTGTACTGAATACTCTCATTGGTGATCTGAATAGTACCTCAAATCCATTAGTTCATCTTCATGGGGAACTCTTAACTTTGTAATGTGTTTTGCTTTTTTGTTGTTTGTCTGGAGAGCCTCGTAGCCATGCAGATATAGCACTTCCCATCATCTCTGAACATTGGCCATTCTGACAGGACTTGATGGAAGTTGATGCTCTATCTCGGTGGTTCCCAAAGTGGGCGGTACCACCCCCTGGTAGGCGGTGGGGCGATCCAAGGGGGCGCTGGGAGGCTCAGGACAATTTGGGGGGTGCTGAACCCCTGTAACGGGGCGGTGGCGTGAGCCAGGCTTGCCACTTGCAGGGTCGCATGCTTGCAAGGACATCCCCGTTGGAAGAAAGAGGCCGATACACAGGACTGTGCCATGGGCAAGGTTGACGAGAGGAAGGAGGCGCGTGCTGCGGTTTCCACGGCAACGCCTGCCCAGGGATTCCAACTCGCAGGGACACAGTCACAAGCGCGCAATCCCCGGGCAGGCGTTGCCGTTTGATCCAGGTCTGTCATTCATGGGGATCTTAGTGGTCTGTGGAAGTCAGAGCTGAATTGGCTGAAGGCACTGCAAATCCCATCATCCGTTGCTCATACTCCCCCAAACATATTGTTTTTGTGATTATTTCTGGAATTCAATGTTTGCAATTTACACTTTTATTTACTATATTTTATGAAAAAGGTAGAAACATTAATACATATATCTTTCTGTTTAATTGCTATTAAACATTTTAAAAAAATTCTAGGGGGGCGCTGAGTAATTTTTTTTCTGGAAAGGGGGCGGTAAGCCAAAAACGTTTGGGAACCACTGCTCTATCTTGACACCTCCAGAACTTCCATCTTTCCTCTCAATGCATAGTTATGAAACATTGAAACTCCTCACCCTCTTGGAAAGTGGTCCCCAACTTTTGGTCTTAAAAGTGTCTGTGACATCAACTTCCAGAAGCCCCGGCCAGATTGGCCAACTATCAAGAATTGTGGGAGCTGAAGTTCAAGACACCTGGAAGACCAAAGTTGGGAACCGGTGATCTAAGCCAATATGGATGTACACACTACCTTGTTCAGGAATCCCCAGCAGGTGGAGAGAAATGGACTTGGGCCCTGTTGCCAAGACACCTATTCCTGGTTTATGTCAATGATTAATTCAGTGACTAATATTGAAAAAAGAGGAAATTATTGGTGCTTGGGCACCTGGAGACACCTGCCCTGATGAGAAGAAAATGGTGCGTGTGCCAAACTGTTCCCTCTCTAATGATCAGTTCCCTTTGTCATCTGAGATATTTCAAGGTGAGAATGGGGATAGTGCAGAAAAGGGAGAACATCGGGGTGAGGAGGGTGTGGTTGGGAAGGATGAACGATAACCAAAGGTTAGATGTAAGATACAGAACATTTTTTAATCAGTGCTTCTTGGGGTTTGACTCCATAATTGCATACCTCCAACGGTCTCAATTTGACTGGGATAGTCCTGATTGACTCGCCGGACCTTTCCACACAGCTCTATATCCCAGAATATCCAGAAGGAAATCCCACATTATCTGAGTGTGGACTCCGATAACCCAGTTCAAGGCAGATATTGTGGGATTTGGTGCCTTAATATTCTGGGATATAGGACTGTGTGGAAGGGCCCTCATTCTACTTTTCAGTTCCTTTTAATATGTCCCCATTTCTCTTCTGCCACTTTACCCCTTTTTCCTTAGCATATTTCCTTTGGTGCAAATGCAGCTCAATCTGCAAAAATACTTTGCGCTCGCCTTCCCAGTACATGCAAAAGCACAGTGCTGCAGCTTCTGCTAATTTGTGTTGTTTTCCTCGTACATAACCATTGTTGTCTTGACTACAAGACAATTACCATTACTGCCCGGAGAATTATTGGTTGCCCTCTCCCCTCTCTGAAAGAACTGTATCATTCCCGTTACCTTAAGAAAGCTCAAAATATTGTTAATGATCCATCTCGCCTTGAATATTTTTTAAAATTGTTACCATGATTGCTGAAGAAGGCGAATTTGGATCCAGCGGTGCCGGCAAACTACCGTCCGGTCTCAAACCTACCCTTCCTCGGGAAACTGATTGAACGGGCAGTAGCGATCCAATTACAGGACTTCCTGGAACCTCAGGAAGCCTGGACCCCTGCCAATCGGGTTTCCGCGCCGGACACGGGACCGAGACCGTCCTGGTGGCCATTACGGACGACATCCGCCGCCAATTGGAGAAGGGAGGTTCGGCTATCCTGGTGCTGCTTGACCTCACCGCGGCGTTCGACACGGTGGACCATGACTTGCTGTTGCGCGACTATCAGCCATTGGGATTCAAGGCACAGCTTTGGCCTGGTTCGATTCCTTCCTGGGGCCGTTCGCAGCGTGTTGAGTGGCGAGGCCAAGCGTCCAAGAAATCCACCCTGGACTGTGGAGTCCCCAAGGCGCCATTTTGTCACCAACGCTTTTTAACATCTACGTCCAACCCTTGGCAAGCATAGCCAGAAGTTTTGGATTGGGGTGCTACCAATATGCAGATGACACCCAGCTTCTGCTGAAGCTTGAGCCAGGTGTAACATCGGTGCCTGAGAACTTCAGACAAGGACTAGAGGCAGTGACCAGATGGCTCCGCTCATACAAACTCAAGATCAATCCATCAAAGACTGAGATTCTATGGCCGGGACGCCCAGAGCCACCCATTCCGCTGCCTCTCTTTGAGGGAGAGCCGCTGATCCCGGCCCCGTCGGTGAAGAGTCTCGGTGTGATACTAGACTCGAGACTCTCACTGGAGGCCCAGGTTGCTGCGACAAGTAAGGGAGCTTTTTCCACCTCCGCCAGGCACGTCAACTGGCACCTTACCTTCCATCAGATGTGCTGGCTACTGTGGTCCATGCCACAGTGACATCACGGCTGGACTACTGTAATGCCTTGTACGTGGGGTTGCCGCAGTCAACCACTCGTAAAATCCAGCTGGTGCAGAATGCAGCCACCAGACTCCTCACCGGGACACCACTGAGATGCCATATCGCGCCATCTCTGCAGCGCCTGCACTGGCTGCCAGTCGAGCTCAGAGCCATCCACAAGATTCTGTCGCTTACCTTTAAGGCCCTCCATGGTGCCGGCCCAGCTTATTTAAAAGACCGCTTGTCCGAACCAGCTCATTTAAGGTCGCCGCGCTCAGGAAACAGGGACCTTCTCCGCATCCCAGTTGTGAGTGAGGCCCGCCCAATCATGTGGATTACAGAAACATGGCTAAATAGGATGCGCAAGAGCTTTTATCCTAAAGCTGTGGCTATATTGAACTCTGTGGTTTTATACTGATGTGGCATTAGGGTTTGCACAATATGAGAATGTGGACGGATGGCTACTTGTTTTGTCTCTCTCTCTCTCTCGGCATTACTTCGCGAACGAAGATTCTTAGGAAGGACTCATCCCACGCTTTTTACAAGCGCGTTGATGACTAAAAAGGCGAATCTGAGATAAGCAAGTTTGGTTGCAGAAAGCACAGCAGAAATTCTCCTTGGGCGATGTTGTTTCCAAGTTGCAGTTCTTTCTGCATTGTCGTTTCTCTTCGAGACCCATTCGGCGTGTCTTCTCGAAAGAGGCCGCAGCATTGTGGATAATGCATCTCCATGCCTCTCGATGTGAGGCCAGGGTGGACCATTGTTGGTGATCAATCTGGCCGAGCCTGAGATGTTGTTCCAGGGAGTCCTTGTATCTCTTTTTGGGGGCGCCTCTCTTGCGCTGACCCATGGTGAGTTCACCATAGAGTAGTATCTTTGGGAGGCGGTGGTCCTCCATCCTAGAGACGTGCCCTGCCCAGCACAGCTGTGTTCTCAATAGCATGGCCTCAACGCTGGTGATCCCTGCTTGCTCAAGGACAGCAACATTAGTCACATAGTCGGTCCAGTGTATATTTAGGATTGTGTGAAGACAGCGCTGATGAAAGCGTTCAAGGAGTCGTAGGTGTTGGCAATAGGTGACCCATGTTTCAGACCCATGGAGGAGAATAGACAGTACGATAGCTCTGTACACAGATTTTGGTGCTTTGCCTCAGGTGCTTGTTGCTCCAGACTCTTTTGTGAAGCCTTCCAATTGCACTATATGCCTTTGCTAATCTGTGATCTATCTCTTTGTCAATCTTGGCATCTGAAGAGATGATGCTTCCCAGGTAGGTGAACTGCTGAATGGACTTAAGCACAGATTTGCCTATGCTGACGTTAGGATGATGGTGTTCTTCCTGTGGTGCGGGCTGGTAAAGGATTTCCGTTTTCTTTCCGTTGTTTTGTAATTTGTACATATATAAGGTGATTGGGGGTGGCATTTAATTTAATTTTATGATATACAATGGCAATAAAGTTTATTCTGTTCTACAACACTCTGAGGCTGCTTGGCCACAGGTACAGTTTCTGTCTGTGAAAAGTTTATTTATTTATTTATTTATTACTTCGATTTTATATACCGCTCCATCCCAACAGGCTCGGGGCGGTTTCCATAAGGCAACATTAGCAATAAAATACACTAAAAACAATAAAAACAATGCTAAAACCAACAATAAAACAATCACCCCTAGTACGCCTAGTTAGTAGTTACATTGGGTCAGTTTAGATTGAAAGCCTGCCGAAATAAAGTTGGACAATATGGCATTGCTTGACATTTCAACTTAGAAAAATGACAAAGTAACAACAGAGTATTGTTGACCATGTACGTGAAGTCTTGTGCTTGAGGATAGCTCAGCTGCCTTCCTCAAAATATCTAATAGGAATCTGTCCAGGGGAGGGTGGTCAAGGGTCTGGAGAACAAGCCCTATGGGGAGCAGCTTAAAGAGCTGGGCATGTTTAGCCTGCAGAAGAGAAGACTGAGAGGAGACATGATAGCCATGTATAAATATGTGAGGGAAAGCCATAGGGAGGAGGGAGCAAGCTTGTTTTCTGCTGCCCTGGAGACTAGGACATGGAGCAATGGCTTCAAACTACAGGAAAGGAGATTCCACCTGAACATGAGAAGGAACTGCATAACTATGAGAGCTGTTCAGCAGTGGAACTCTCTATCCCGAAGTGTGGTGGAGGCTCCTTCTATGGAGGCTTTTAAGCAGAGGCTGGATGGCCATCTGTTGGGGGTGCTTTGAATGCGATTTTCCTGCTTCTTGGCACGGGGTTGGACTGGATGGCCCATGAGGTCTCTTCCAACTCTATGGTTTTATTACTCTAAGGACTTTCAATTCACATAATGGAGGAGCAAAGGAAAGCTATTCTTTTTCTCTTTGTCACAGTAATCAAGGGCGAAATCTGGATCTTCTTGGTACCGATATTCCTGGGTCTGGTGCAGGTCGGTCTCTTCTTGGAGCAGATAGGCTTCTTCTTGCGCCATGGCAAGAGCTCCCACCGTACCAGCCTTTCACTCTGGATCCTGGGAGTCTATCCGGTAAGTACTGGATATGAATCCATCAATTCTATCTCATCTATCTCATCATCTGCTTCCGATACCACGTAATCCTCAACATAGTAAAGAAAGAATAATGGGACTCCTGAGTAAAATATACTGAGGATTAGTCTGTAACAAGGGATCACCAGCCTTTGGAGGCTAGTTTATACATCAGCAATTTTGACAGTATTTTTTCTTTTACTTTCACAAAATGGCATTTGGGTAGGGTGAGGAATAGTGCCCTTTCTCAAAATGTCTGAAATCATAGATATTTCCAGGTGCAAAATGCCCATATTCCACGAAGCCAGATGGTAAGTTGTTTGGGTTGTGTGGGGACAGAAACAAAGGGTAGTTAAATTTAGTCTCCATCAATAGTGGCAAATTAACTTATTTTTCAGTTACTTTCTAAATCTTCACCTGTATGATTTTTAACATTTTTTGCATGATAAAGAAGAAGCAAGTGAAGCTTCAAAGGCTTGCATGATGGTTTTTGCACTTTGGTTGACAATTTTGTGGATTTTGTTTCATTGTGTTGTATATTTTACACTGCTATCCCTGAATATCATAAAATCTGTTGAGGCAGACATTCCCTTTGTTAGAGGAAGTCACTGAGCGCACATCTTAACATCACAAATTAAAATTTCAACAGACGTTATGTTTTGTATTTCATTGTTTCCTTAATCCGTGTATGTGAAATGGAGGATAATGTTTATCTTACAGATAGCAGAAAACTTTTTCTTATTAATACATACTATTCTCCATCTACTTAAACATACATTGCAATGTATATTAACTATATGCAGTCATTAATGTCTAAAGGAGATAAATTTATAAATTGTGTTAATATTTTCTGAAATATTTCTCCATGATGCTGCATCCGGAATATAAAAGATACGATTTTACTGGGCACTGGTTACTGGACTATCACTTTTTTGCCCCACTGGTGGACTTTTTAGTCCCCTTCTATGCTGCCACGTAATCCAGATTATCAAATCAGATAATCCACATTATTTATTTACTTACTTACTATATTTGTATACCGCCCCTCTCAGCCCAGAGGCGGCTCGGAGCGGTTAACAATAGGCAACAATTAGATGCCAGAACAGTTACAACAAATAAAACAATCATAAAATACTATTAAAACACTAACAAATATAAAAACATACAAAGCATTAAAACATTATCAAAGCATCTCCATATCAAAACATTATCCAGTGGCGTCGTAAATGGTCCATAATATCATATAACTATGCCGTATTTGGGAAGGCCTGCTCGAAAAGCCATGTTTTCACCTTTCTTCGAAAGGTCAGGAGGGAGGGGGCCATTCTTACCTCTCTAGGCAGGGCGTTCCACAGTCGAGGGGTCACAGCTGAGAAGGCCCCATCTCTTGTCCCCACCAGACGCATCTGTGAGGAAGGCAGGAACAAGAGCAGGGCCTCCCCAGAAGATCTTAGCGTCCTAGATGGTTCATAAGGAAAGATACGTTTGGATAGGTAAGTTGAACCGAAACAGTTTAGGGCTCTATAGGCTAAGGCCAGCACTTTGAATTGTTCCCGGAAGCAGATTGGCAGCCAGTGGAGTTGGCGCAACAGAGGGGTTGTATGCTCTTTGAGCACCGCTCCTGTTAACAACCTGGCCACCGCCTGTTGGACCATTTGGAGCTTCTGAACAATCTTCAAAGGCAACCCCACATAGAGTGCATTGCAGTAATCTATACAGGATGTAACCAAAGCGTGGACTACCGTGGCCAAGTCAAACTTCCCAAGGTACGGGCGCAGCTGGCGCACAAGTTTTAACTGCTTTGCACTGGATTATATGAGTCAACACTGCCATATAATCCAGTTCAAAGCAGATAATCTGGGTTTTATATGGCAGTGTAGAAGCGGCCTTAGAAATATCTAATTGGTCTTTATAGGAGACAAGATGCTAACCAACCTGGGATCAATGTCAGAGAAATGCTTACATTTTGTATCTTTGTGGCACATTAGAGATGCCTTTCATAAACACCTTCCCACTGCCCCGATTTGACAAGGACTGTCCTGATTAATCCACTGTCATCCCACTTTTTCAGCTGCTTTTAAAATGTCCCAGTTTCTCTCTCCGGCTCTCATTTTCCACCTTTGTCCTCAGCTTACTCTAGCTGCTACAAACTTCATTCAAAGTGCAAAAATAGTTTTTTTACCAAGAGGAAGTAAGAGGTCAAAATCTTGCCTTTCCCTGTAAATGAAGGCAAAAGCCACCTGCTGCAGCCTCTCCTAGCTTGTGCCTTCCTCCTTATTAATGTTTGCCGCTTGACCAAACTCTTACATTACTTGATCAATGATGTCCTCGTTTTTGTCTATGAAATGCTGGAGGGTATGAAACAGGTGTATATAGCCTAAAGTTAGGTGGGATGCTCACTAAAATGCTGTTAATATCCTCACCAATCTCTTTTTCAAACAGGTGTTCAGCCTCACTTCCCTCATCGGTTTGTTCATCCCTCGAGCCTTCTTTGTCTGCAGCTTTGTAGGATCCATGTAAGTTGATTTGGATTAAAGTGGGGAAGGGGATGTGGGAGAAAAGTCACCCTGTGAAAGTTATAGGCAGGAAGAGCTGAAAAGTGTTGTTTCTGGTCTATTATTCTCAAAATGCTACAGGGTGGCTGCAGAATTGTTATTATTTGATTGTTATTTCAGTTAAGGACTTTGGGCTGAAGAACATTGCATCAGCTGAATTGTTGCCTTTTATTTATTATTTATTTATTTATTTATTTATTTATTTATTTATTTATTTACTTCATTTATATTCTGCTCTTCTCACCCCGAAGGGGACTCAGAGCGGATTACAGTACATATACTTGCAGACAATCCCTGCAGTTCAACATATATAGACATATTTTTAGACATATATGGATGAACATAGACGAACAAAGAGGCAAACCTCTGGCAAACTTCTGGCCACCAGGGGGAGCTGACACACTCCTCATCTCTCTCAGCGTTTTTCCAGCATCCCTTGTTGTTCTTCCACAATCTTCAGTGACTCCTGGAATTCTTATGGCTTCATAAATCAGTCCTTTATCTCCTACTTGACAAATGAACTGTCTTTCGGGCTGCAAAGGTCGACAGCAGGCTACACTTAAGGTCGGGCACCCACCCCGACCCAGGCAGGCCTTGAACTCATGACCTACAGGTCAGAGAGATCTTATGCAGCTGACACTTAGCCAACTGCGCCACTTCCCGGCAACATTTAATTGCAAGAAAGGCGCAATCTCTTTAGAAGAAGCAAGGAAATAATAGCTGGTAATTCCAGGACAAACAATATCTATCATCTTCATAGAAAATGTCAATTCAACCCTCTATCCAAAGATTTTGTATCCACAAATTCAACTACCTACAGCAGTGGTTCCCAACGTTTTTTGACCAAGGACCAGTTTGACCAGGGACCACTCTCCAACATGAGTACCAAAAGGGTTACGAATAAGTTTTTGGTCAACTTTAGATTTGGTTTCGTTATTTGGGGTGCTGATTCAGAAAATTGCATTGGTTAGACCTCATCAGCTCTAGTTTCTGATACATAATATATGACACCCAGTAGTCGCCATATTTAATAAGCCTCGACACTATAAGAGGGGTTTGCGAGACAGTTGCGCTTGTTGCAACTGTGTAGTAACAGTGGGGTTTTGGTTCTTGTGAACCACTGTTGGGGAACCATTGATTTACAGTTTGAAAATATGCAAAAGAATTTCAAACATTGATTTTACTATTTTATGTGACCATGCCATGGCATAGATGGGGCTTGAGCATCCACAACTCTTGAACCAAACCTCAGCCAATAGATAGGGATGACTGTACCAAACTAATTTGAGAAATTAAGCATTTGCTTCCTACTGGCCTCTTTCCTTTGTTGTTTCCATGGGGCATATTGGTATGAGGAGCCTTATAGCCTTAAATGCACATGCAAATATTCATTCTGATATTTCAGGCTTTAAGGGAGATAATCACTTTAGTATGCACTTTGCAATGTTCGTCTTCATCTTGAAACTAAGTAGAGAACCTGCTGAAACAGGATCTGTAGAACACATTCCCTGTATCTGTGGCTTTCAGCTTTGGGCATTTATTGTCTCAAACTTCATAACACGCAGCTCAAAAGTTAGGGGAGCATCTTGAGATTCTGGAGTACTCCCACTTTCTCTCCCTTTTTAAAATGGTGCAGTTCTATCAAAGCTGAGCCTGAAACATGCACTCCCTTTAAGTCCATGACTTCAAGAAAGAAAGAGAGATGTGATAACATGCCTACATGCAAAAGTCGAAGTTGGGCCAAGATCTTGTTATGTTTAACCATTAAGTTCTCCTTGGCTATTGAGGCTGGCTTGGTGTTGTTATTCTTATTATTCTTGTTATTTATATCAGTTTCTCTTTCTTAAAGTGATTCTAAAATCAGCCTTGCCACTAGGTAGAATGACGTGAATTTCCTTAAGCGACAGATTTTGTGGGGCAGTTTGAGACTAACATTCCTAAATTCAGCACCTATTCTCCTGCATTGGATAACTGCATTATGTGTGCCACAAAAAAAACCTTTTGTTATTGTGTGCATCTAAGTCATTTCTATGGCAGTGATCCTGTCATAGTGTTTCCTAGGCATTATTTTTGCCAATGTGTGCCTCTCAGGCTGAGGAGATGCGACTAGCCCAGTGGGTTTCCGTAGCTGTGCAGGGAATTGAATCATGTAACTTCATCCCATGCGCTGGGGAAAAACGGAGGGAGTTGTCTTACTTTGTTCCCTACTGTCTTTCCTTGTCTTCTGGATTGGCCAGCCATCCCATGTCCTTTCCCCACCATAGGGTTGCCGCTTTTTGATTTAAGAATAAGGGACAGGTACCTTAAAAAAGGGAATTTTTCATGAAAATAAGGGGCACTTCATAAAAACTTGAAAATCAATTGATGATTTTCAAGTTTTTATGAAGTGTCCCTTATTTTTGTGAAAAATTCCCTATTTTTAGGTACCTGTCCCTTATTCATGTGGCAACCTTACCCCACCTTCTACTGCTTTAAATTCTTTGGAGTTGGGTAGCACCTAACTCCTGAAAATGGACTTCGGGCTTCGTTTCCATGCAGTGTGGAAACAGAGCCCCACAGAGTCCCACCGGAAGTGGCCTTATGTCATGTGATGGCCTCCATGGAACTCCTGTGGGGCTGTGTTTCTGCCGTGGATGGGTATGGAGCTCTACGTCCATGGGATGAAGCCCCTGGTCTCACAGAGTCTTGGCTGAATACTCAAACCACTACACCATTCCGGTTCTCACAAAACTTGTAGGTTTCCTTAAACTAGCCTACTATCTCCACCTTGGTGCTTGCCATGCTGCAGCACAATTTAGGTTTTGTATGTGAATTGGGGAAGGGGTGGCAGTTTCTCCTTGGTCTCGGTCAACAAATTGAAATTGGGCAACCTTGGCAGCTCCACTGTATGATTGGCTTTTCTGGTTCCCACGTTTATATAATGCTGTTATCCCTGTGATTGCAGCTACCACTCTATCACCCTCTGGAAATTCCTCACTTTGATCCGAGATTTCTTTGGTGGCTCAGATCGAATGCTCCACCAGCTGGCAGGACAGCGTGTCTCTCCAAACCCTTTCCCCTGTTGCTGTTGTTGTTGCCTTCCCGAGATTGCAGTCAACCGGTAAGAGCCTGTCTTTGTTGCCATGTGTATAAGCTATAAATCTATATAAACAAAAATGTAATGTTCATTTGTGGGATTAACATAACTTAAAAACCACTGGACGAATTGACATCAAATTTGGACACAACACACCAACAAGTGACCATCACTCATAAAAACACTGAAAAACACACTGGAAGAGACTTTAAAGACAAAAAATAAAAAATACATTACAACGCATGTGCAAAACCACACATATATATGCAAATACACACATATACACATAAACACAAATATATACACACACAAACACACACAAAATACATATACACAGACTGGGCCACAGCAATGCGTGACAGGGGACAGGTAGTAAAAATATAAATCAATTTCAGGTATAGACTTGGGTCCAACTCCAAGATATCTCATTATGTAAGTATATGCAAATAGAAGTGTTCCAAAATCTCAAAAAAACCCAAATTATTTCTGGCCCTAAGTATTTCAGATATAGGATACTCAACCAGTTGTTGAAGGCTTTCATGGCTAGAATCACTGGGTTGCTGTGAGTTTTCCGGGCTGTATGGCCATGTTGCAGAAGCATTTTCTCCTGATGTTTTGCCCACATCTATGGCAGGCATCCTCAGAGGTTGTGACGTCTGTTGGAAACTAGGAACATGGGAATTATATATCTGTGGAATGTTCATGGTGGGAGAAATAACTCATTGATTATATTTTGGTTGGTGTGCTTTTAATTGTTGTTTTTAATAATTGATGTTTTAATTGTTTGGTTTTAATTGTAATTGTTCATTGTTTATACGGCATCAAATTTCTGCCTGCTGTAAGACCTCCTTGAGTCCCCTCTGGGGTGAGAAAGGTGGGATATAAATATGGTAAATAAATAAATAAATATTGTCTATTTGAGGCAAGTGTGAATGTTGCAATTGGCCAACTTGCAGCTTCAAAACTTGGCTGCTTCCTGTCTGGGGGAATCCTTTGTTGGGAGGTGATAGCTATCCTCGATTATTTCCTGTCTGGAATTCCCCTGTTTGCTGACTATTGTTCTTTATTTATTGTTCTGATTTCTGCCATACAGCCCAGAAAACTCACATCAGCCCATATACTCAACCTGTATTAAATTTATAACTTTTTTAAACATTATTTTTATTTAGAATAAAATATTCCAAGAGAAATTTCCAGAAAAGAATAATATATAAAAGAAAAAATGATAATAATGAGAAAACCGGTATGAATGTTTACATGGAAAGTGTGTGAACAATATAATTAGGAAAGTAGGAAACTAAAGATAGAAGAAAGCAGAGAAGATTTTTTTTAAAAAACAACAAGGGAGTGAATATTTTTTTAAAAAAGTAAAAAGGAATTAATTTTTTTATTTAAAATTTAAATTTAATTTTATTATATTTTAAATTTTAAATGTATAACTCCAGCAAATTAGCCTATCGATTGCTACTTTTTGTCACATTTTTTTTACAATCTGAAGAGGTAGAAACATATACTGGGAAAGGACATATGAAAGCTTCAAGCCAGGGCCGTAGCCAGGATTTTGTTTCGGAGGGGGCTGAGATTGGTTCGGGGCTGAGACTGGGTGGAAGAGGGTCTACCCTAGCAAATCTTTTGTATTGTTATCCCAATAACCCCATTAATGTGGGATATAATGAGCATGATGATCAGATCATGATATGAATAAACATAACAGTTTAAATAATGTACCAGTAAGGCCTTTTCGCGGACCACCCTGAGAATTTCGGGGGCTGAAGCCCCTTAGCCCCCGGCTACATGCCTGATTCAAGCGTATTCATTTTCTATCTTTCATTCTGCTCATGTATGTTTTCAATTCCACAAAAAAATCTTAGTTTCCAATCTATCCATTGAACAACATGAGTTGATGCTGAACAATAGTAATAGCAATGATCTGAAAATATTTAAAAGTCTTACATTACAGTATACAGAGGATAAGCATTGGCAATCTTTTATTTCCCCCACTCCCTTCTTTCTACACTCTGACAAATAACTCACATTTGCTTCTTTCATTTCTGCAGAACCAACCTGCGATGCATGACACTGGCTGTGTACCAGCTCTCCGTCATCCGGAGCATTCTCTTCTTTGTCACCCTTATACTATGGACAGATGAAAGATATGACTATGGAGATGTGAGTCTGAATGATAGCTGAAAGGCAAAGAGGCTAGAAATCAATGAGCACTTGAGCTGATATTGGAGTGCCTTGTAAGCCACCCCAAGTCCCTTTTGGGAGATGGCGGCAGGATATAAATAAAGATGATGATGATGGTGATGATGATTATTATTCTTATATTGCACATGCCTATTAAGCAAAGAATTAGTTTACATTACCTCCCAGGTTGGGTACTTAATAAAGCTATGGGAGACAGTGACCCATTCCCCTTCAAACATGGCCTGGTGTAGTTTCGAATAAGCTGAGTTGGACAGAGTGTGAATCATGTCATACGGTTTCATTTAATTGTAGTCAGGCTTGCTTGCTAGATGACAACTCAAATGTGGCAACCTGTATGTATAAATATCAATTTTAACAAGTCTAAACGTACCAGATCCTGTATGATTTTGAAAGCTAAGCAGGGTGAGCGTCGATTGGTACTTGATTGGGGATCTACCAATTAATGGCAAGTGCTATAGCAGGGGTGCTCACACTTTTTCAGCATGCGAGCTACTTATAAAACTTACGCGAGCTACTTATAAACCAAGTCAAAATGATCTACCTACCCACTACAAAAATGTGAAACATATAACACAGTATCTGCTTTGAACTGGGTTTTCTGAGTCCACACTGCCATATAATCTGATTCAAAGCAGATAACATGGGAATTTATTCAACTGTGTGGAAAAGACCTCAGATATCCCAGGGCCGGCAGCATTTGGGTGGCGTTGGGAGCCTGCGGGGTGGGACTGAGCCTTCCTCCCGCCCTGCCTGCGATCTACCAGGACACCCTACGCGATCTACCAATAGATCACGATCTACCTAATGAACACCCCTGTGCTATAGGCTATATTTTAGAGGTAGGGATTGGTAAGATCACCTTTGAATATTCATGCGATCACCATAAGGTAAAGGAAACTAGAAGGCAGGTACACACACACGGATGCATACACATGCATTACAGATCTTGTCTTATCTAAAGTATTCTATATTTTTTTTAAAAAACTATAATATATATCATTTTAGGGGGCATGGTGGCACAGTGGATTAAACCACTAAGCTGTAGAACTTGATCAAAAGGTCAGCGGTTTGAATCCGTGGGACAGGATGAGCTCCTGTTGTTAGCCCCAGCTTCTGCCAACCTAGCAGTTCAAAAACATGTAGATCGATAGGTACCGCTGTAGCAGAGCTTTGGGTTTAGGGTAGCGGGGCCGCTTCGGCAGAAAGGTAATGGCACTCCTCGGTGCCGTGCACCAAACAAGAGTGTGCCATGAGCAATCATCAGGTGTGCCGTGGGAAATTGGAACCTCCGGGGGGGGGGGGGGGGAGTCTAGTGTGTAGAAGTATAAAAACCCTAAGAAACCTACCTCAATAAAGGCACAAAATTACGAACACCCCCCCTCCCCACCCGTTGTCTACTTGGTCTCTCCTTTTCCATGCATTGGGAAGGCCCGCCTCCCTCATCCCAAGTAGAGACCTCCTCTTGCCTCCTGGGGGTTCTGTGTGGGATGTTTGGCCCTGTTCTATCATTGGTGGGGTTCAGAATGCTCTTTGATTGTAGGGGAACTATAAATCCCAGCAACTACAAGTCCCAAATGTCAAGGTCTATTTCCCCTGAACTCCATCTGCGTTCATATTTGGGCATATTGAGTATTCATGCCAAGTTTGGTCCTGATCCAACATTGTTTCAGTCCACAGTGCTCTCTGGATATAGGTGAACTACAACTCCAAAACTCAAGGTCAATGCCCACCCAACTCATATAGCATTTTCTCTTGGTTATGGGAGTTCTGTGTGGGAAGTTTGTGTCTTTCTGCCATTCCTGCCGGGATACCTATGTTGAGTTCAATGAAACAGGTCCAGGTTTCACACTGAGTGTATAAATACATTTTAAAACATATTAACTATATGTATTACTGTGTTAGAGTGTCATTTTGTGTCATTTTGGTTGGTGGTGTGCCCCAGGATTTTGCAAATGTAAAAAGTGTGCCGCAGCTCAAAAAAGGTTGGGGAAACACTGAGCTAGTCAATGGCAATGTTTGTGAGATTGGAAGCAGTTAAAAGTAAGGAAGCTGATGAGACATAGTTTTACCAGGTGGAATTACACACTATCTCCTTAATCTGTGCTTTTGACTGTAGTTTTTTTTAAAAGGTTGTTTTGATTGTACCCGACAGTTGAAGATAAGTTATAGAAAAAAAATATTGTATTAGACAGCAGGACAGGCATCCTGGAGACATCTAGATGTTTTGGACTGCAAAACCCTAACTGGTATGGTACATAAGGATTGTGGGACTTGTAGTCCAGAGCACCTGAAGGACCAGAAGTGATGCCTCATGCTTCAATCTATACTTTTTCAAATAGGAGAGATTTCTGCTGTACTATTCAAATTGCCTGAGGTGAAGCCTAACTACCAATTTCTAGGAGAGCCACTGTGAACTTGTTGTGATTTCACTGTATTATTTCCCCTAGGTGGGCTACACCAACCCCAACTCCTACATCAATGTTATCATCGGCATCTCTACTTTCCTCTCCTTCTATGGCTATTTGCTCTTCTACAAGGCCACCAAGCCAGCGCTTGCTGGCTACAGCTTGCGCTCCAAATTTGTCTGCATCATCTTGGTTCTAGTACTCTGTGGCCTGCAGAGTGGGATCCTGGAAACCATGGGAGCAGTGGGTGCCATCCCTTGCAGCCCGCCTCTGTCGACTGTTACTCGTGCTCAAGGTAAGTGGCCTTCATGGGGAGGATCCTCTCTATAGTAGGGGAACTCTTACTGGTTTGGAGATGTGCTTGCCTTTCTATCAGCAGCAAAAAAAAAATACTCTTTATAAGAAACAATTTAGAAGCAAAGCAAGAGGGAAGAAACCCTTTCAGCCCAGGGGACAAACTCAATTGCAGAAGATTTATTGGGACCTACCCACCAATGTGGGCAAAAACAAAATGGTGAGCCCAAGAATACAGGATTGTTTTAGCTTATAGATCCTGCTGCCTATATTTAAGACAGAAGAGAGACATCTGAGCATTTTAGGATGGGGAAAAACCTGTCCCAAACAGTAGCATCAAGGATTGAACCCCTATCTATGCCTGAGGTTCGCCACCCATTGCTAGAAGGAATTAAGCGAGGCTGAGTTTACAGATTAAATATCCCTTATCCAAAATGCTTGGGACCACAAGTGTTTTGGATTTATTTTTTCTGAGATTTTTGTAATATCTATATTTGCATATATGTACATAATGTGGTATCTTAGAGAGTGGACACATGTTTTATTTATTTTATTGTTAATGGAATTTTATGAATGCTATATGCTTTTAATCTGTTTTTATATTACTGTGGCGCTTTAAGACTCTGTTCGCTACAATAATAATAATACACTTTATTTATATTCCGCTCTTCTCACCCCGAAGGGGACTCAGAGCGGATTACATTACACATACGGCAGACAATCCCTGCCGGAAGACATACATTTACAATGCAACAAGTACAGTTTAGAAGGCTTTTTTCTTCTGGCTGCGTCACAGGGTGCGGTTGCTCCATTACATCACAAGGGGGTGCTGTTGCTTTATCCTCATGACGGAGAGCCTCTGTTTCCGCATTCTACCTTCCGACAGCTGATCTTTCTTTTATTCAGGCGTTGTAAAGTTCTTTTTTTTTTTTTTTGTAAAAATCCTTCCCCGCTAGCGGTCCCCAGTTCATCTATTCACAGCTGGGCTGTTTTCGAACTGTTGGGTGAACAATGGACAGGGCTCACAGCTGGGTGTCCAGACCAGCCCGGGAATCGAACATACAACCTTCTGATTGCAAGCACAGCTGTTGTTACCGCTGTGCTATCTCGCCGGCCCCATTGTGCCGTTTTGTAAACCGCCCTGAGTCGCCCTAGGGCTGAGAAGGGCGGTATAGAAATGTAGTAAATAAACAAATAACAAATAAACACAACATTAATTTATGTACACCACATATACATAGCGTGAAGTTGCTTCCAATATTTGTAATGATTTTATGCATGATACAAAGTTTGTGTATGTTGAACCCCCAGAAAGCAAAGATGTCACTACTTTAACCACCCATATGGACAATTTTAGGTTTTGAAGTACTATATTTCAGATTTCACAATTCTGAACTAGGATGCTAAAACTTTTATTTTCCTTACAGTCCTCATTACCAGGTTGCATGCTAAGTTGAGGTCATCCACTAAAAACAGGCCATGGAGATTAAGATATGTTCAGGAAAGAGAAGCTGGAAACGGTAGGGGAAAGTCTGTTGATGCAAGGTGTTGGTAGAGTAGTAAGAAACAAAACAACAAACAAGACACAAAGTAGATGCATGGTGCGACCAAGGCAGTGTTTTCTACAAGATTGTGAAGCCTGTTTCTGGACTGTACTATGTCTGAAGGGAGAAGGGCTCATAAAGTCAAACTCTCCTGCCTGTAAATATTTTCTTGTGGTGAAATGGTTAAGTGCTAGACCACTGAAACACACTGTGTGAACTTGAGCAAATCAGGCTTTGTCATCTTCAGAGGAAAGCAAAGGCAAATGACCTCTGAACAAATTATGCCAATGGTTTTCAACCTGTGGCTCCCCAGATGTTTTGGCCTTCAACTCCCAGAAATCCTAACAGCTGGTAAACTGGCTGGGATTTCTGGGAGTTGAAGGCCAAAACACCCACAGGTTGAGAACCACTAAATTATGCCAAAACAAATGCATGATAGGTTTTGCCTTAAGAGTCGCCATAAGTTGGAAATTACTTGAAGGCACACAGCAACAAAGAAAATGTTCAAACAGACCAGGCTAGAGCCCTTCTGACATCTATCTGGAAACTACTATTATAGAAAGAACTAGAAACTAACTTGCTTTAAAAAGCTGTAATGGGTTTCATAGAATCATAGTTAAAAGAGATTGCAAGAACCAAATAGTCCAACCCACTGCTCTGCAGAAATACACAAGTAAAACACTCCTGAAAGTCTTTCAGATTTTTTAGGAATCAAAGTTTTGCATCTGCTGCTATGCTCTTCAATTTATTTTTATTTTTTTGCATGCCTGAGGAATTATATGAACATAAAGATTTTGTTTTAAGAATTACTTTAAAAAACATATTTATCTTTACAGTGATCTACTATTATTCATTGGCCGTGGAGATGTTTTTTATTGGTCTGTTTGCCCGTTACTCCTTCCGAAGAGCTGAACCCCAACCGGATATTAGGCAGCTTCCTCGACACCGTACCTCTCAAACTGAGGGGCCCCATTCGGAGGACAGAAGCCCAGCAGATGAGATATCCATAAAGGAAACAAACACTGCCTATCTCCCTGAGGAGTCTCTGTATACAATTGAGCACTCTCCGCTGGATAGGTTTCATTTCATGGTTGGGGAGCCTGAGGCCAGGCAGCAGGAAAGCTGGGGAGTGGGCAACCAGAGAAAGGGAGCACCAAATACATACGGACTTAAGCCAAGCTTGCCTTCTCAAAGAATTGGGGTTGAACTGCCATCGACCGGAATCCAAGTTCAAGCACAGGTTGTCAAAGTGGATGCTGATGATATCACTGTGGTATAAACACATTTGCCAGAAAATGGTTTGTTCCTCGAGGCAAAGACAGAAATGCTAAATTCTGAGAACAGAAAAACAACAACACAGGCCAACCTGAGGGACCTAAGATGAAAAAGATGGTAATGCTGAACTCCATGCTTGGGGTAGGAAGCAGAGAGAGGGAAGAGGCAATAGAGCAATTAGTAACAACTGTAACAATAGTAAAACAAAATAGAAAGCAAGAAAGTCACACAATGAGAAGTGGTTAGGAAAAAGTATATGTTTATAAATAATGGTAAATGAATAATTTCTAGTGCATCTTGCAGCAGGGGCGGTCTAAGGTAATTTTAAATGGTAAGCGAACATTATTTTCGCCCCCCCCCCCATTATTTTGGCGCCCTCCTCATTGGAGGCTTCTTCACAAACCAGATTAGCAGCCAAGATGGGGGGGGGGGGAGAGAAAGACCCCTTGTCTGCTTGAGGCAAGTGTGAATATTGCAATCGGCACGTCTACACTGCTGGATGAATGAATGCAGCCTGGGCTTGCTTAACTGCCATGGGGTCCTGGGAGTTGTAGTTTGGAGAGGCACCTGCCATAGCCTAAGGACCTTATTGGGGGGGGGGGGAGAACAAACTCCCTGGGACTCCTGAGTCTCGAGAAGGGGAGAAAGGCCATCCCTTTGCTGCTGCTCTTTCAAGAGAGAAGGGGGTCCTGGAGGGAGCCAAGGAAGGGTAAGAAAGCAAACCAAGGGAAGGGAAGGGAGGCAAGCCCCGCCTGGCCTCACCTCCTCGCGGGCACCCTCCGCCGCCTCCGCCTCCTCCTCCTGAGGCACCGAGGTGCTGTTGCCTGTCTCGCTGCTGCTGTTGAGCAGGGCGGCCGCCGAGGCCGGGGGGGACATGGCAGAGTTGGCGGCAGCGACTTGGGGCCTCTTGGGACCGCGACTCACATTATTATGACTAGGAGCGAGGAGCCGCCTTCGCCGCCCTCATGCTGTGGGCCCTGCAGTCTGAGCGGGTGGCTTCGCGCCTTCGCCTGGCTGGTGGCTTCCCTCCTGAGGGGCCGCTCTGGTGGAGACGGCCGACCGCGCGCGCAGCCCAGGGACAGCGAGGGGGGCGGTGGTTGTGCGCATGCTCCGGGGGAGGGAGAAAGGGAGAGGGAGGCCGGACGCTGTCTGGTGGGCGGGGGAATGCGCCCTTACCCAGATGGTGCCCCATGCGGCCACTTCCTTGGCCTACCTGTAGGACCGCCCCTGTCCTGCAGTGTACAAAACACTATAAACTTCTCTTGTATGCTCTCATACATAGCTTATAAAGGACATTCGTTAAGACGATGCCAATTACATGGTACACTTTAAAAACTGGGTGTTTTCACCTTTGCAAGCTGCCTTGAGTCCCAAATGGAAAAAGATGGGCTATAAATAAATATGAAACAGGAACAAATTTAACACTAGGACAGTGGTTCCCAAACTTTTTTTGCCTATCGCCCCTTTTCCAGAAAATATTTTACTCACCGCCCCCCCCCCTAGAAATTATTTAAAAAATATTAATAGCAATTAAACAGAAAGATATATGTATTAATGCAGTGGTTCTCAACCTTTCTAATGCCATGACTCCTAAATAAGGTTCCTCATGTTGTGGTGACGCCCAACCATATTTTCATTGCTACTTCATAAATTTTTTTGCTACTCTTATGAATTCTAATCCCAATATCTAATATGCAGGTCAAAGCGAAGGGGGCGGAGCCAAAGAAGAGGGTCGTGCAACCCCTCCTAATTGGCCAATCGTTCACCACCCCCTTAAAGGAGTTTACCACCCCCAAATTCCCCTGAGCCTTCCACCGCCCCCTTGGATCGCCTCACCGCCCACCAGAGGATGGTACCACCCACTTTGAGAATCAGTGCACTAGGACACCCTTTGGGAGATAAAAAGGGATTTGTATCTAACAGACAGTTAAGGCAGCTAAAACACTAAAAAGAAAGTTTTGAGCAAGCAATTAGACTTTTATTAAAACCAGTCCTTCTTGTCTTGTTAGGGATTTCAGAAGTCTTTTGAGGAATGATTCAACAAGTCCTAGATTCAGATAATCAAAAAGGGTTAAATGGAAAAAAATTCAAAATGATAGATGGCAGGATGCAGGCACACCTCCAGATCTATGTTCATGTGTCACGTGGATAACTCCTCCAGGGCATCTATGACTTCGGCCTCTAAGCCTCCTGCTCCCTGTTCTTCCTCCTGCAGAGGCTCGCAGGAGGCAACCTGCTGCTGAGGCTGGGGCATTGACTCCTTAGTGAGAAGATTGTGCTTCTTTAAAAAGCAGGCTTCTTCATAGGGAGGCCGGATGGGGGGCTGAGTGGGAGGTGTGTAGGTATATTCTTTCGCAGGATCCAGCTGTCCAAATAAGAGAAAAGGAGAGACAGGTTATACCACTATCTACATCAGAGGTAGGGAACCTACGACTCGGGAGCCAGATGTGGCTCTTTTCATGATTGCATCTGGCTCTCCCTCTTCCTTCCTTCCTCCCCCTTCATCCTTTCCTTCTCCTTCTCTCCTTCCTTTTCCCTCCCTCTCCCCTTCCTTCTTTCCTCCATTCTCCCCCTTCACCCTTTCCTTCTCCTTCTCTTCCTTCTTTCCTCTGTTCCCCCTCCATTCCCCCTCCCTCTTCCTTCCTTCCTTCCTCTTCTATTCTTTTCCCCAAGTCTTCCTTTCCTTTTCCTTCCTTTCTTTACACTTCCCTCTCTCTCCCCTTCTTTCTTTTCTTCTTTTCCCTTCATTATTTTACTTTTTCCTCACTCCCTTTCCTTTCTTTTCCCCACCCTTCCCTTTCCTCACTTCCCATTTCCTTCTCTTTTCCCCTCCTTGTCTCTCTCCTGCTTTTCTTTTCTTCCTTTTCCATAGTTTGTTCTTCTTTTCTTTCTTCCTCTCCCCTCCCTCCTTTATTTCCTCTTTCTTTCTTTCCCCCTTCCTTCCTTCCATCTTCTCTTCATTCCCAGAGTCCTGAGCATGCCTTTTGCAGACCAGGTCTGAAGTGCCTCGGGGAATTCTGCCAGGGGAATCCTTTTCTATATAGTATGTACGTATATACTCACATTTATTGTATATCTTAAAATATATTATATATTACAGTATATGGCTCTCACTGAAATAAATTTCCAAATGTTTTGCTTTTATGGCTCTCTGAGTCAAAAAGGTTCCTGACCCCTGATCTGCATTGCCAGTGGGGCTAAACTGTCTTCATCTAAGTACAAGGCACACAATAGTTAAGCTGTAAGAGGAGATCCCTTATTTTGATCATCACAGCGACAAGATTCCCTTCACTTAATTCTCAACTGCCCTCTTCAAACTGCCCATTTTAGTCAAATCTCCTACACAGCTTGGAGACAAAAGCTCATGCTGGAAACTCTTTGACAATGAAACTTTGATACCTTGCGATCTTGGATCAAAACATGGCAGTTTGTTGGATGCTTCTGCAACTGGGCAGAAGCTGATACCACCACTATCAATACAAGATTCCATCTAATTCTATGGAAATGTTCCTTGTTAGCCCGATTCATCTGTTAACACAAAGGTAGCCTGCTACAGATATAGCTACCCATCCCCGCTTATCTCCCAAAGACCAACCATGTCAGATGACCATTGAATATTACCTGTAGGGGATATGTTCGGTCGGAGTCGTAAGCACTCAGGTCTCCACAAGCCAGGAAGGGGACAATGACCCGATTAGGACCCTCCAACTGATTAAAATCCACATCTAAATCAAAGAAGATGTGGTAAGTACTAGCTACACACTGCCCGCTTCTCTCTGGCACAGCAGACACCAGACTCCTGCTAATCTGGACCCCTTTTGGATAATCCCCAGGTTTGCCCTTTGGTTCAAGAAGATCCTTATACCAACCACATATACTCCTGTATAATGTATAAGATGAAGGCAATTTTTACAATCAAAATTATGGATTTTGACATAACCCATGAATAAATTGAGGATCATTCTGCAGAGAAAGGAAATGCCAGCCCCCGCCATCGTCCTATCCAGGCATTCAAAAAGGCCTTTCTCCAATTTACTCCAAGCAAAGGATATCTACTCAGAGAAGGAGATTATTTCTTTTTCTGATAAGAATTATGGTACAGTATCTGCATTGACCTGTGGATAAGTTGACCCAGGGATTTTGAGTCCATTTTTACTACAATTTCTAGACCTATACTTGAGTATGTACATTAAATGTATTTGATTCTCTGTGGCTCTGAAAATTCAAGTCACCACAATGATGAATCCCTTTCCCTAAGATTGATTTCCAGGGAGCGAACCTTTGGGGAATCATACTTAAGGAGTGTTATTGACCTTTGCTGCAATGAGATTCCAGGGAAATGATATCGAGTGTTGGGTGCTGTTTGAATGACGTGGCAAAGCTTAAACAAATTCCAACACTAACCAATAATATTAGCCTATTAATAGAATTGCTGTTTTTATTTTTTTTAAAGGAAGAGAGTAAATGATTGTCTATTCAGCAGCACTCAATCTACCTGAAGAAGTGAGCGACAGCTCATAAAAGTATGTGCAAAGTATATGTAGGTATCAGGAAACACATGATTTTGCAGCCTCGAAGGCAGATATGAGGTCCAACCTTACAATAACTTTTTAGGGTAGACTTTGTAGGATATTCTTTCCAATATTAGCAAATGGAGAGGTGGGGTCCAAAGCTGAGAAAGAGGAACTTGTATTTGACAAGGTACAATAATCTATTTCCTGCCCTAAATTCAATGGGACTTGCTTCTAAGGAGACATCGGTAGGTACCTGTGGATCTATACCAGGGGTTTCCTACTCACATTCTTAGTCATTATGCTTCATTATACTTGGAAAAGTACCGCAGTGCACAGAGAAGTAACACTACCATACTTTAGATATCACTGAATGTTTGCTGAAAAGGCAGGACACCACCTGTCTAAAGGTTTTAATCAAGAACACTTTTAGCACCTTCAAAAAATCCCCCCCAACAATCTTCCATGCTGTGGAGAGAAGCCATGATTGTCCAATCACATTTTAGACCAATGGTTCTCAACCTGATTAGCCTCCCCAAAAAGTGGTACCTAAATTTCCAACTTGACAGATGCTTCTGTCTTTCGGGTTGCAAAGGTCGACAACAAGCTACACTAATTGGTCGAGAGCTCACCCCAACCTGGGCAGGCTTCGAACTCATGACCTTCTGGTAAGTAGAGATCTTATGCAGCTGACTCCCAGCCAGCTGCGCCACAGTCCCGGTGCATATACACCTATATGCAACCACGGGCTCTTTGAAAAAGGAGTGAATTATTGATTTGATGTCTGTCTGTAAGTGGAGAGTGGGATACATGGGTTTTCTTTGCACTTCTGAGGTACACCAACAATTATCCCCATACTTATTGCAGTCATGCCAGCCACATGACCTTGGAGGTGTCTACGGACAACGCCGACTCTTTGGCTTAGAAATGGAGATGAGCACCACACCCCAAAGTCGGACACGACTGGTCTTAATGTCAGGGGAAAACCTTTACCTTATACATGCTAATATAACTGCATCTCTGTATGAGCCCCAAAACCAAAAGGCAGGCATTTATGTGACTTTTCCTGTTTATATAAGTACATGTGTACTGGGTCTCCCTAGGACCGTGGTTCTCAACCTGTGGGCTTCCAGATGTTTTGGCCTTCAACTCCCAGAAATCCTAACAGCTGGTAAACTGGCTGGGATTTCTGGGAGTTGTAGGCCAAAACACCTGGGGACTCACAGTTGTGTGTCCCCCCCCTGAATTTTACATTTGCTATTAACAACCTACACTCTCCAGTCATTCTGTGAGCAGTAATAATTCTAAAGTGACACATTAATGCCTATTCCCCTGCCACTTCTTCCTAATCTGCCTCTGCAAAAGTGGTAGACAGATCCATCACTATCCGCCTACTCCTGGGAAAAAAGGGTATCTTGCAGCTGAACAATTAGCTCATTGTTCCCTGAGGATGTGGCTGCTTAGACACACCAAGTTTCAAGAACACACCCACTGTATGCCTGAATATCAAGGAGGCCGCTCTTACTGTGACCAATCTAGATAGGGACTTTTCAAACCGATACTTGAGTCCTCATACTTAGCTTTGGCAGAGTATGCAAAGCAATATCAAAACATCCCAGCAGCCCCTAAGCAACGTCCTTGCAGACGCCCAATTCTCTCACACTAGAAGCGACTTGCAGTTTCTCAAGTTGCTCCTGACACGAAAAAAAAAGTAAATTGTGTGCCTAAGCAACGAACATAGGAGCAGAAGCAGCATCCAGATGACGTGAAAGCACTCAACTGAAAGCAATTTTTTTTGCTCATGGCACTACACATGTAGGGAAAATTTATCACAAAGGAAGGTGATTATGTAAAAAAAAGTGATGTAATTTGTTTTTTGAAATTCTTAATAGAATTAAGAAGAGTAGAAATGTTTTGAAGAACCCTTGTATACACAATAATACACATAACAAAGCTAAAATGATTGTGGGTGGTCAGTGTGCTTATTTAACCCACAATTTATCTTAGTTGTTCCAAGCTGTACTTTCTGTATTTCATTGCCAATGGACCTTTCTGTATTTTCCCTTTTATACTTAAGTCAGTGAAAAACAACACTCTGCTCTACCCATGACTCCAGGCCATAAAGACTTATGCCGTAATAAATTTCTTGATCTATGAAGCACCACATGATTTTTTGTTACTTTCTGTGTATAACCTGAAATAATATATTTTTTCAATAAATTAACATATTATCAAGATAAACAAAATTAACAAATATTAATTTGGTTTCCGGATCTGTTATTCCTCCTTTCCGTTCCAACAGTGCATGTGGCTGCTTTGATATTAACCATGCTTCCTCCAGATCACATGTGATACCCAAGACATTGTTATAGTCCACCATGCACTGTGCAGTCTAGGAGGTGTCCCTCAGGGTTTCAGGGGCTGTTTGTTCTCTGCCCAATAGTCTTTTAAATATTTAGAGAACCAGTTTCAAACTTGCATTTCAGATAGATAGGTTAGTTCAGTGTTTCCCATCCAGTGTGCCGTGGCACACTAGTGTGCCGTGAGCGATCATCAGGTGTGCCGTGGGAAATTGGCACTCTTCCCCCTCCTAGCAGCTCTTTCTCCCTATTTCCCTCCCCAAAGATCCTCCCTGAGGCAAAGGAATGGCTCCGCCGAATGCCAGAGTCAGGCCCGCCTTGAGGAAGCCTTCAGGAGCCTTGACTCAGCATGGCTCCAGCTCCCGCGCAGGGCTGCTTCAGCCTCCCGATACGTTTCATAGATCTGTGTGGCCTTTTTCGCTGCCTCCCTCCGCAAAAGCAGAGCACTGGGCAGAAGTGATTGAGTCGGCGTTTTCGCGTTGGCTTGGATTTCTCGCGAGAACAAAGCCGGAAGCTCCACGTCGGTGAATTGGGCAGTGAGCGAACCTGGGAGCATCGGGAGGCTAAAGCATTCACAGGTTTCCAAGAAACAAATTGAGCCTCTCCGCTTGGAAATGTTTTTTTAAAAAAAACCCAAACTATTTTACTGGATTTTTTGAGAGTTGCCTCCCCCCCCCCCCACACACACAAAAGGAACTGTTTATAACAGCTTCATGACATCCATAGTTAACTGGAAGCAAGTTTCACCCAGAGTGAAATTTCACAAGGGTCTGGAGAACAAGCTCTATGAGGAGCGGCTTGAAGAGCTGGGCATGTTTAGCCTGAAGAAGAGAAGTCTGAGAGAAGACATGATAGCCATGTATAAGTATGTGAGAGGAAGTTATATATATGTTGTGTTCATCGGAACAGGCCCAGGTTTCACACTGAGTGTATAAATACATTTAAAAACTTATTATTATTACTGTGTTAGAGTGTCATTTTGTGTCATTTTGGTTGGTGGTGTGCCCCCGGGATTTTGTAAATGTAAAAAATGTGCCGCGGCTCAAAAAAGGTTGAAAAATACTGGGTTAGTTAATGCTGGAGGCGCTAACAATCCCACTGACTGGAATCCTAAGAGCAAGAGGAATAGATCAAGAAAAGAAACTCAAGACAATGATGAACAACATAATGTCTCAAACTGGAAGATATCTCAAAAAAATTCCTCACCCAACCCACCCATTGCAGAATTCATTGCTGTAGCACCCTAATGGGTGTTTATGTATCTTTACTGAAAATCAGAATCTTAAAAAGGAGTCAACTGGCTTACAAGACAGTTTGCTCTGATTCCTGTCATTCGCAACCTCCACTATTCTGAATCCCCCAACACTTGTCTCACCCTCCCTGATTTCCTTCTGTCCTCTTTACCCTGCAGGCAAATTATCTATACCAGTGATTCTCAAACTGTAATCTTCAATGTGTTTTGGACTTCAACGTCCAGAAACCTCCGTTGGCTTGGCCAATGATCAGGGATTGTGGGAGGTGAAGTCCAAAACATCTTGAAGTCCAGGTTTGCTAAACACTGATCAACAGTGCTGAGCATCCTCGATCAGTATTCAACAGCACAGCATCATCCTAAGGACCACCTCTCCATTTTCAAGTTTCCTTACCATAACAGTTATCCAACAGTGGGTTGGACATGTTTGGCACATAGCCTTCCGGTGGGTTATAGTTTCGGCAAACGACAAAGGCTTCTGGGAAGACAAAAAAGAAGTTCAAGCATTAGAGGCCAATATTCTGGTGTCCTGAACTATAACATACACCCTCAATTTGGTGCAGTCCTCTATCTCATGATCGGCATCTACATCTCTCTGTGTGCATCAATGCTAAGCTTCTATTGATAGACCAATGTGATTAAACTGAGATCAAGTCAAATTCCATCCTCTGTACATCTGAGTCTTTTTAAGACCATGCACATGCTTTCAAGCATCCTCCTACCATCATGAGAAAGAGAAGCTTGGATATTTGTGTTGAGGTTTGTTCGTTTTATTAAAATAATTTTTATTCAAACTTATTCTTCTTGGCTTTTCTTCGCGAATGAAGATTCAGGAAGAACTCATCCTACACTTTCTACAAGCGTGTTGCTGACTAAGTTGGATGTGCAATGGATATTTTCTGGTGGAGCTCAGCGTGCACAGAACTGGCCTCACCCTTAAAACCAAAGGTTTGTCTGCCGGGGCCTAGCACGCTTGGACGGTGGCAGCGAGATCCTCAGGTCGTAGGTTTGGTTTGAGTTTCCTTCTCTAGATGGTTGACCTTACAGGGTTAGACGAGCACCATCTGCCCGGGTTTGAAATCCGAGTTTTCCTTCTCTTAGGATGGTGGCCAAAAGGCTAGAGCAGTGGTTCTCAAACTTCTTAACGCCGCGACACCTTAATACAGTTCCTCATGTTTTGGTGACCCCCAACATAACATTATTTTCGTCGCTACTTCATAACTGTAACTTTGCTACTGTTATGAACCGTAATGTAAATATCTGATATGCAGGATGTATTTTCATTCACTGGACCAAATTTGCCACAAATACCTAAATTTGAATACTGGTGGGGTTGCGGGCCGGGTTGATTTTGACATTTGGGACTTACAATATATTTTCTGGGATCTATAGTTCACCTACCATCAAACAGCATTCTGAACTCCACCAACGATGGACTTGCACCAAACTTGGCACACAGAACTCCCATGACCAACAGGAAATATTGGAAGGGTCTGGTGGGCATTGAGTTTGGGAGTTGAGAGCACTGTGGAGTTAGATCTGGACACCTACATACAGAGAGCACTGTGGACTCAGACAATGATAGATCTGGACCAATCTTGTTTTCTGACTTTGAGATACACACCCTCAATATGCCCAGATGTGAATCATTGGTGGAGTTTGGGGGAAAATAGAGCATTGACATGTGTGAGCTGTTTGTTAGTTGCTGGGATTTAAAAACCAGAATCAAACCTAAACTACAATAGTAATAATTAAAGATTGTCCCCATCCTAACTTTTAAAAAACAGATATTAAATGGATATTTGTGTTGTGCCTTTTGAGATGAAAACTGAGATTTTGCTGGATAAGCTGTGTGTGCACATTAGGCCAAATTATTAAGAAACAGCAAATTGCAAATCAGGGCCATGCAAAACAAAATCACGAAACACCAAGAAGGGCTAACATACTCACCAATGCTGGAGTTACGGCTGCTTCGGGGTTTGGCACATGTAACATCAGGGAAGAAAATCCGCAGCTGGGAATATAGAAGTGTGACATCCTTTCCTCGGAAAATCTGAGAGAGGAAAGCAAAATGCCACCATATGCCCATATTAAAGTATCACCATCCAGGCAACAGGTAAAGAAACAGAGACTGGGGAATACAAAAGCAATCACAGTGGTATGTATGAGGCCAATTCTGCCTCATTGGGCCCAGGCAGCTCCCCTTCCCTGGCACACAGGCCACTCAGCCTAACATCCCCATCTCAGCAGCTCTCCCTTCTGTATGACAACAGAGAGAGCCATGCAAATGCTAGTGGAGCCTACAGTAATATACTTTATTAGGTCCCTGAAATACTCACCTTTGCCACAAAAGCTCCTCCCTTTTTTAGTACATGTGTAGTGATGTTCAGGGCCTAAAAATAAAATATTACATGCATTGATAAAACTTAATTGATATGAAAACTCTACAGTTAGCTATACGGAGAACACAGCAACTAGTACCTCATGTTAGTTTGGACAATCATATATTTTTAATTTATTTACCATATTTATACCCCGCCCTTCTCAACGCCAAAGGGAACTCAAGGTGGCTTTACTCATGGGATATGAGTATGCAAAGGGATCTTGTAGCACCTTGAGCTAAGAAAATAGAGTTGGTAGCATATGCTTTCAAAGACACAGTCTGCTTCCCGGAGTGCAATTTTGTCTACAAAAGCTTATGTTACAACTTTACACTCTCAGCCTCTAATGTGATCTTAGCTTATTATTAGGTTTTAATCCATGTCTCTTCTTTTGATTCATATTGTGAACTGTCTTAGGTCACACCCAGGAGAAAAATGGGATGATAGATAGGTAGGTAGGAAGGAAACTGGCATGCCAATGCTGGGAAAGACAGGTGGCATTGAGCACAGGCAGCTTGATAAGGTCCCTCCAAAGTCTAGAGCTGGATTTTTCCAATGTATAGTTTCCAGTTCTAAAATTCAGAAAAATGTGATTTGGGGGACTTAAATGCCCAGAACTTCCCATCAGACCACTAGCCATGATTCCTGAGGGAGTCTATGAATTAGTCTTCAAAGGGTAAGTTTCCTAAGCTCTGTGGATCTGATAGACTCCCCGCCATCTAGGCAGATTCCCTTTAAAGGAAACGGATTCCATAATGTAAATCAATCCCTACATCCAACGGGGCTGGGTTTAGGTATTACTCATGGGAGAGAGGGAGGAACAAATGGAAATACTCACAGCAAGCAGCAGCTGGGCCTGAATGTATTCATCAATGTCATGGAGCCCTGTCACTGGAACAGCAAAGGATACATACATCAAAACAAATACAGGAAGCTATTCCTCACTTTTTGTAAAGCTAACAGAAGTCTCAGATGGACTAAGAATGTGGCTACAGTACACAGGCAGAAGCAATTATGACAGCAGCACAGAAGCCATGAAAGAAGTAAGGTGCTGGAGAAATATAGTCAGTGCTCCACATTTGTGGGTTTGACTTTTGTGGATTTTGATTTACAGACTTCTCTCTAGGAATATCCAGATCCTCCAATGTGATTCTATGGTCAACTTCCTCCAGGCCATGAAGTCACACTGAAAGACCTCAAAATTTCTAAAGAGAACACTTCTCTAGGGTCTCTAAACTTTCCTGTGCAATCCTGTGGTCAGTTTCTAGCAGATGTTGATCCAAGAGCCGAAATTCCTAGAGACATGTTTTCTCAAGTAGTAAAAGCAAAAAAAAAATTCATGTGTGCTTTTTTACATTTATGGGGGTGCTGTGCCTTTAAGCCCAGAGAATGTGGAGGGCTGACTGCACCCTGTTTGGAGATGGCAGATTCTCCCTGGCAACTGGTGCACAATCCTGGGAGAAGTAGAAACAATATGATTATGGCTGTGGTTTCTACCTACCATCAGGAGCTCCATCACACACCACCAAGTCAGCAGGTTGACCTTCAAAATGACGGATTATCTCTTCTGCTGTAGAGATCTGGAAGCAGGGGGAGAGAAGGGATGGGAGTTATAATAGCCAAATGGTTGCTATTAAGTAGGCCTTAAATTCAAGGAGAGCTAGGGTGGATTTTGAATCAGGTTGGAAACACAGGGTAGCAGCACATACCTTAGTAATGTCTCCCTGAATTTGAATAACTCCAGATAAGGGAGCCATGGCTTGCAAATCTACAGCCACTATTTTGACATCTGCATTTTTAGCACCTTCTCCTCTGTAGAAATAAAGAGGGGGGGGGGGTTGAGGATGAATTTCTGTTTATCTCCTATAAGATGACAGTCCCCTATAAACACTACAACAAAGTGACTTGCTTACTTCAGTTTTCGGCTCAAAACTTGGCTCCAGCTCCCAGGAGCAGCACAGAGATCTACAGCCCTTGAGACACCTAAAGTAAAAAAAAAAACCAGGGAATAGGAAAGGTAAGTGGATGCCATGGCAAGGAGATTGCAATGTGAGACTAGGAAGTACAACGCATGGGTTTCTTTCCTGACAAAAAGTTAGTAGGGGAAGAAGGAAGGTTTCCAAGTTTGCTCAAATTCACAAATGACATTCTTGCTTCTGTGCCACAAAATATTATCTCCATGGCAAACAAACTGTATTATGTATATTCTCAAAGGAAGTCTTCTATTGCCATGCTTGGCAATCAAGATGAAAATCCTCAGATAAGATTGGAAGATAAATGTTCCGAACGATGAAGAGAAAGAATTAGCCTGGGGTTCAGAACTTTTGATTGTTTCTCAAATACCTGGATTAAATCCTGGAGTGAATTCGCCATCTCACTGATCACTGCTTCTTAAACCTGTGGGTCCCCAGGTGTTTTGGCCTACAACTCCCAGAAATCCCAGCCAGTTTACCAGCTGTCAGGAGTTGAAGGCCAAACATCTGTGGATCCACAGGTTGAGAACCATTGTCTTAAAATGTGCCCCCCCCCCCAGCTCAATGTTAGGGTCACAAAAACTCGCAACAGTGAAAGTTTTCTAAATGCCACCTAAAGGCCTTTTTAGACATTTACATGAATCTGTCTGTGCAATGTTTACAGTGGATGCTGCAGAAGATGTTTCAGCAGTATTTCATAAAAAGGAAAATCTGTGGAAATGGTTGAGAATGGAAGAGTTTAAGAAGCCCTGGTCTAGATCAGGGCTTCTTAAACTTTTTCCAATGGAGAATCCTTTCCGGCCAAGAAACTTTTTTGTGACCCTGGGTATATAGGTGTATAAATAGATATAAGAATTAAAAAAAATTACCAATAACAAATCAGCATTTCCAGGGCTTGCTAAACAGTCTCACTTTACTTTTTATGAAAGACAACTTAAATGATATCTCCAGAGTCCACTGTAAACACTGCAAATTTGTGTAAATAGGTGGCATTCAGAAACATTTTGTCAATTTTTGTGACCCCAATATTGAGCTAAGGGGGACCCCACATGGGGTTTGGACCCACAGTTTAGGAATAGTAATCTAGATCAGTGATTCTCAAACGCTGATCCTCCAGATATTTTGGACCTCAGTTCAGGAAGTTGAGCTCCCAAACATCTGGAGGGCCAAAGCTAACAGCCATTACAGAGAGTAAATCTGATTCTTTTTTGCACCTCTACTTCCCAGCAGTTTTATCCTCCCAGGTGTTGATTTTGATATCTCTCCTTCTTGGCTAAGATGGCTAGGATTGCTAAGAGTTGCAGTACAAGGATGTCTGCAAGATTGTACCATTCACATGCACAATTCAAATGTGCATGGGAAGAGAGTATGGTGGGGCTCACCTTGAAATAAATGATACTCCTCATCCAGTTGGAGAAGTTTGAAGGCGCTGCGAGCTCGCCAGCCTTCCTCCTTGGCCAAGCGGTAGTAAATGTCCCGTTTGTCCTTAGAGGAACGTCCCATTTTCCCTTACACGAAATGTCCTGGATGTGAGAGAGAAGAAAAACAATTAACTGTTTGACTACTGTGTCAGCAAGAAACATGGATTAAGCAGCAGCATTGGCTTATTACAACCAATGAAATCAAGGCATCCATATCAGTCAAAAGTGAAGATGGTTCACAGAATAATAGAATAATAGAGTTGGAAGAGACCACATGGGTCATTCAATCTAATCCCCTGTCATACACAATCAAAGCACTCCCAACAGATGGCCATCCAGCCTCTGTTTAAAAGCTGCCAAGAAAGGAACTTACACCACATTCAGAGGCAGAGAGTGCCACTGCTGAATAGCTTACAGTCAGGAAGTTCTTCCTAATGTTCAGGTGTAATTTCCTTTCCTGTAATTTGAACCCATTGCACCGAGTCCTAATCTACATGGCAACAGAAGACAAGCCTTCTCCCACTTCCTTATGACATCCTTTCAGATATTTATTAGGCCTGTTTTCGAACGGAAAAATGCGTTTCGGAAGTCGAATCGGATATTGGTTTTGCTCTGGCTTCGGATGTCAAGCACTTCTGATTTTTTTTAGTGATTTTATCAAAATGGATTCGGATGTATACCGATATTCGGAAGTATTTGGAAATAGTTTCCGCGATTACGCAATTCGCGAAAATCAGCAGAAGGGAGAGTCAAAACTCGCTTTTTAAAGCCTACTGGCACCTCCCCTCTCTTGCTGCCTTACCCTGATTGGCTAGTGGAAATCTAGTGATTTCACACAAACCACCTGATAGCCATCAGCCAATGATGAGAGGCAGCAAGAAAGGGCGGAAATGACATCCGAGCCCTTTCCGAGAATGGCGACGGAGCTCTTGGAATGGTGAATCCACTTCCTGTTTGGGGCGCTGTTCTCGATATCGCGTCAATTATCGGAAGTCTGAAAAAAACCATCCGAAAATCGGAAGTATCCGATTATCGGAAACAGGCCTAATATTTATACATGGTAATCATGCCTCTCCTCAAACTTCTTTTCTGTAGGCAAAAAAGACCCAGCTCTTTAGGCCACTCTTCATAGGGATTCATGGTTTCCAAATCTTTGATCATTTTAGTCGCCCTCCTATGGACATATTTCGATTTGTCCATATACAGTACTTCTTAAATTTTGGTGTCCAGAATTATTGTAATTGTTGAAAGCATATCTGATTGCTACATGATTTGCCTAAAGCAGTGTTTTCAACCTTTTTTGAGCCACGGCACATTTTTCACATTTACAAAATCCTGGGACACACCACCAACCAAAATGACACTCTAACTCAGTAATACATATAGTTAATATGTTTTTAAATGTATTTATACACTCAGTGTGAAACCTGGACCTGTTTCGATGAACACAACATAGATATCCTGGCAGGAATGGCAGAAAGACACAAACTTCCCACACAGAACTCCCATAACCAAGAGAAAATACTATAATAGTTTGGTGGGCATTGACCTTGGGTTTTGGAGTTGTAGTTCGCTTATATCCAGAGAGCACTGTGGACTCAAACAATGTTGGATCAGGACCAAACTTGGCATGAATACTCAATATGCCCAAATGTGAACACAGATGGAGTTTGGGGAAAATAGACCTTGACATTTGAGAGTTACAGTTTCTGGGATTTATAGTTAACACACAATCAAAGAGCATCCTGAACTCTTGCAACAATGGAATTGAACCAAACTTGGCATATTGAACTCTCATTACCAACAGAAAGTACCAAAAGGGTTTGCTTGGGGATTGACCTTGAGTTTGGAAGTTGTAGTTCACCTACACCCAGAGAGCACTGTGGACTCAAACAATGTTATGTTATGTTGTTGTTTGTTTTCGATCCAGAATCACAATGTTGGAAGGAGGCTCACCACTTTAAGCAGCAGTCCCGAAAACAGGCATGGGAAAACTTCGGCCCTCTGGATGCTTTGGACTTCAATTCCCACCATTCCTAACAGCCTGAGGCCCTTTCCTGTTTAAGTGGCTGAGGGGGGGGGGGAGGAAAAGGCCTGAGACTGCTAGGAATGGTGGGAGTTGGAGTCCAAAACACCTGGAAGGTCCAAGTTTGCTCATGCCAGCTTTCAACAGTGACCTCTTCCTCCCCCTCCCCCTTCGCGCCCTTTCTTCCCCCTCCTGCCAAACACTTACTTTTTCTTCTCCACTGCTGCTTCTGCCACCATTTTGATCCGAGGGGGCAGCATGAGCGTGTTCAGGAGGGGAGGGGGGAGGGAGGAAGACGTGACCCGTGCGGGCGCTACTGCGCAGACTCGCCCCAGAGCAAAGTGAGGCAAAGCGAGCAGAACGGGGCTGGGAAGAAGGGAGCCCGAGTGGAGAAGAAAAAGTGTTCGGCAGGAGGGGGAAGAAAGGGTATTGGAGGTTCCAATTTCCCACGGCACACCTGATGATCACTCACGGCACACTGGTTGGGAAACACTGGCCTAAAGAACACAGCTGAGAACCTGCAAGCACTTTTTTTTTAAAAAGCCTGGAAATGTGCAAAGTCATAGACTGGTGCTGAAAGTTAAGAAAAGCATCAGAGGCTATTTTAAAGTTGTGGTGCCACTGCAGAAAAAATGAGACCACCGCTGACTCAAGAACATTGTAGTATAAATAGTATAAAAACTATAAATAGGAGAATCTGCTTCCTCTGGCTAGAAAGACAATAGATTGTAGCAGCAAATTTGAGAGTTATGGAACTCCGGGTGGCAAGTTGACTTCTTACCAAACTGGCGCGTAGACGTGCGGGCGCAAGGATGAGGAATCAAGCAACAACTTCACTGATCATGTGAAATCAAAGAGATTTATTGATAACACCAGCTGGTGGGGTTGCCAACAGAACAAGCTGTTATCAGGGGCAAACGGCCCCGGTCATTCTCAACACAAAGCTTTTATACCCATCATGGTGGCATCCACAAAAGCCAGCCCTTCTTCACACACATCATTGGCTGGTGTTACAAATCATTTCATTAATCCAATAGAACATAGCATTTACATTTGCATCACATCATTAATCCCCTCCCATGTTAATAGCATTCCCATTAGCATCACATCTCAATCCCCTCCTATTTGTTAGAACAAAGAACATTTCATCTCATCTATCAGCTCTGGCCAGTGACCTTGCTCCGCTTTGCAACAATTCTACAGAAACTTTCGCTTCTGCCTCTTTCTCTTTCAGCAAAGGAGGGGGCAGAATCCCTCTGATCATGCGCAGTTCTTACCCATTTGGCATTAAGGTAAACAAACCTCATGCTTTGCACTGTTTGACCAATCTGAGACTACGTTATCTTACGCTAGGCACGGGGTGTACTTTAGCAAATCATAGCATTGATTAGAAGCACCAATCACAGTGTTACATTCACGGAGCAAGTGCCTGCCTGATTCTTGGCACAGAAACCCACTTTTCTTAGCTCTACACGTGTGCAGCATCACTCTCTGACCTTTCTCCTACACAGAAAGTACCAAAACTGCTTTAAGATAACACCTTGAATTTCCCTTGACAAACCCATTCTGATTATTTTGGGCACACTCCACTTTTCATTAAGAATGTAAACAAAGCTCAGACTGAATGCTTATCTGGTGACAGTTTATCAAACTCCGATACTATAGGGATAGGAAACATGTGTTTCTAGACAACAGTTCCTAACCTCTCTGACCACTGGCTAAGGCCCCTTCCACACCGCTGTATACAATCCCACATTATCTGTTTAGAACTGGATTATATGGCAGTGTGGACTCTGATAACCTACTTCAAAGCGGATGTGAATTATCTGCCTTGATATTCTGGGTTATACGGTGTGGTGATGTGAGTAGGGGCTATGTGTTTTATGTGTTTAGAGCAGGATCTGGTTGTGAGTTGCCATAGCAACCAGCATTGGCCAGGGAGCGGAGCCAACTGTCGCTGGCTAGGGTTTTGGTTTTAAAAGTCAGCAGGGTTTGCGGAGCTGTGAGGAGAGGACGCAGTTCTGGACTGTTCTAGAATAGCCAGTCTAAGTAAAAGCCTGAGGGCTGGGAAAGGCAGTAAATGACTACAGTTGGTTTTGGCTGTTGGAAAGAGTAGAGGTTTAGAAACGTCAGTTAGGGTAGTCAGAGGTTTGGAGCTGTAGTGAGATGCAGTGGCCCAATCTGTATTTCATATTAAAGCAGAATTGGTGCTTTTAGCAGAAGTACAGTCAGAGGAGAGTGATGCACAAGCACAGGCCTTAGTATAGCGAGGTAGCTTGCCAGAAATCATGCTGGCAGCCAAGACGAGAATAATGCACTCTGATTGGTACGCAAGGCACACGCAGTGATTTGCCAGAGAACATCATGTGCCTTTCCTGATAACACTGGCCGTGATTGGCCTAGCTAGCACTCAGCGTGCGTCTGTTTACATTGTTACTGATTGGTAGGAACCGCGCATGGGCAAATGAAACCGTTCCTCCCTGCTGGCACAGAAGGACGGCGTAGAATTGTTGCAAATTAAGGACAGGATGCCCATCTGGCAGATAACATACTGTGAGAATGAAGAATTAATACTGCGCAATGCTGTTTAGCAAATAAAAATGAGTTGATGCTATGAACCAATGATAATGATGAAGAAAGGAGGGACAAGGGGTCTGCCGCCATAGCGTGTATATAAGGGATAGTTGGAGATTGTACGGGGCTCTTGCCCTGAAGCAGCGAAGTTCTGTGGGCAGACCCCGTCAGCTGATGTGCAAATAAACTTTGGCTTCATTGACTGCAGTACGGTTGTTGCGTTTTCTCGTTCCTGTGCTCGCACGTATACGCCGCCAGTAAGTAAAAGGTACCACCTGGGAGTTTTGGGACTCTGGATTTGCTGCTACATTATCCTGAGGGATAGGTAGGTCAGGAGTGCCTATAGCAGGGGTAGGGAACCTATGGCTCGGGAGCCAGATGTTGCTCTTTTCATTATTGTATCTGGCTCTCCAGAGCAGCATCAGTTTCCCAGCATGCAGCGGGGAGGAGTGACACAAATCCCCCGCGACTGCCGCTTACGCGCTGCCATCGCCGCCTCTTCCACATTCCCCCGCTGCTCTCTGGGCTCTTCGCCCTCTTCGCCAAGGATGGCGGAGCCTGGCGACGGCGCCTCATCCTTGTCTTCCTCTTTGTCCTCCGCCATGGGCCTCGGGGGAGGTGGCGGAGGCAAGCCTGACCCTGGCGCTGCAGACCCGGCCTCGCTGCCCCCGGAGAACTTCCCTTTCTCTTCCCTCCTTTCTTCTCTTCTTTTCCCTTCATTATTTTACTTTTTCCTCAGTCCCTTTCCTTTCTTTTCTCCACCCTTTCCTTTCCTCCCTTCCCATTTCCTTCTTTATTTTCCCCTCCTTGTCTCTCTCCTGCTTTTCTTTTCTTCCTTTTCCATAGTTCATTCTTCTTTTCTTTCTTAGTCTCCTTCCTTTATTTCCTTTGTCTTTCTTTCTTTCTTTTCCCCTTCCTTCCGCCTTCTCTTCCTTCCCAGAGTCCTGAGCATGCCTTTTGCAGAGCCAGGTCTGAAGTGTCCCGTCATTCTGCCGGGGGAATCCTTTTCTCATAGTATGGACGTATATACTCACATTTAGTTGAATTCAGTCTTAAAATATATTATATACTGTATATTATATGGCTCTCGCTGAAATAAATTTCCAAACATTTTGCTTTCATGGCTCTCTGAGTTAAAAAGGTTCCTGACTCCTGGTCTATAGGAAACTAGTTGTGGAACTAGTGGTCTGACTACAAAGTAACTGACAGTTATAGACCTGAGCAGGCATGCAGCGGGGGGGCTTGAGGGGCTTCAGCCCCTCCCTGAAATTCTTAGGGTGGTCCACGAGAATGCCTTACTGGTACCTTATTTAAACTGTTATGTGTATTCATATCATGATCTGATCACCATGCTCAATATATCCCATATGCATGGGGTAATGATTCAAAAGGTTTGCTAGTGTAGACCCTCTCTCACTCAGATTCATCCCCCCCGGAATCAAAATCCTGGCTACGGCCCTGGACCTGAGGGTCACAAACAAGTTAAAAGAAGTAAACTTGCTGCACAATCTTGTAACACCTTAAGAAGTGAACATCAATATATGTAACCAACTAAGCATTGTGCCTCTGGAACCATCGCGCTTGCAACTTGTTATCAAATAAACTGAATTACTGTTCTTTAAAGAAAATACAAGCCTCTCTGTTTGAAATTAGTCTTTAAGGGACTTGGTGGCAGCGAAAGCAGAACAGGGGAGACTCCTTAGCTTAATAGGGAGGGATCACTGTGCTGCCTCACGTTGGGCCCGCAGAATGGCTGTTTCTAGGACGTGACCTCTGTTTGCCCAACGGGACGCCGGGGTGCCTCAGCTGGAAGGGCCCCTTGGTTTTCCCCAATGATAAAGTCCTTCGAGGCATGAAATAAATTTAACAAAGTTCTTTATTTGGGCTTAAATCTAAACAAACTGGAAGGCTTCAAACAGGTGACTTTCCCAGTCTGCAGCAACAGGGTCGGCACACTGGGCAATACTGGTCTTCTCCTTTTGGGGAAAGTCTTATGACCCTTCCCTGGGCAATCTTTCTTTACCTTGCTGGTGTGAGGCCCCTTCTTCCGACTCCAAGCTGTGTTATGGATAGCCAGATGTCCTGTACCAGGCAAGGTTCCTGTCGATTAGCCAGGCTGTTGGGACTGTAGATGATCCCTTCACAAAAGACTGTGAAACTGTTCTATATTTCTCCAGCAAAAGCTGGTCTGTTACCCCAGCAAAGCTGTAAGATTTAATGTCTTTTTCCAAGTAGGAAGGAATACGCTATCTCAGTGTTTCCCAACCTTTTTTGAGCCACGGCACACTTTTAACATTAAAAAAATCCTGGGGCACACCACCAACCAAAATGACACAAAACGACACTCTAACACAGTAATACATATAGTTAATTGACCTTGAGTTTTGGAGTTGTAGTTCACCTACATCCAGAGAGCACTGTGGACTCAAACAATGATGGATCTGGACCAAACTTGGCAAGCAGGCCCCTCAGCCAGTAGAGCAGGCCGAGGGCCGCCACCAAGCCCAGGGTCCAGCCCAGGGTCCCGCTGCCAGCCTCAGCCGCTCCCATTGCCACGGGTAGCAGTTCATGGGCAAAAGGGGCGGCGGGGGAGAGGGAGAAGGCAGCAATTCCCCATCCCTGGCGCCGCTCTCCGCCATGACTTCGGACACTTGGTCGCTGAGGCAACGTGGAGGAGCATGAACGGTGAACGGGCTTCAGCCCCGCCCACTGAAGCCTGTCCACCACTCATGCTCCTCCTCCTCCATGCAGCCTCAGCGAGCGAGGGGCCGGAGTCATGACGGAGAGCGGCGCCGGGGATGGGGGCTGCTCTCTGCCATGACTCCTACCATGATTCAATCAGGCACGAGCAAGCTTCTGCTGCTGGGAAGGGGGCGGGGCCCGAGCGACGTCACCCTTCCCTCCTCCCTCCCTCGATTGGAGGCTGGCTGGGGAAACGGCCAAAGGAGGTGGCGCCCCCGCCCCTTCTTTTTATTCGCCGCTGCCCAGCCCTTCCGCCTCCCCTCCCCCCAAGTAGCAGGAGTTCGGCAGGAGAGGGGAGACGTTTTTCGTGGCACACCAGCTGATCCGTCACAGAACAGTAGTGTGCCGCGGAACAGCAGTTGGGAAACACTGGGCTATCTTAAATAATGTCCTCTCCAATAGAGTAGCTGTTAAGACTGAGAGCAAAAACATACCCTTTCCCTCCCAAATCCTGGGGATAGGGGCGGGTCTGCAACTCTTGATTGATTGGCAGCCCTCTGGGCCCGTAAATGCAAAGAAAATCACCTACAAAATAAAATGCAAGGGAATGAGCTCCTGCAAACTTGTAGTGCAACAAAGGGAAAACAGAGCCCTATTGGCACTGCTGTGGCAGAACCATCGCCACAAGTGAGTTGCGGAAAACATCACCACATTAGTGGCAGAGGGAAAGAAAAGAAAAAGGCCCTGCCACATTTTGAAATCCCAGTCTGAAGTATTCACTTCGTTACATACGGCCGTGTGGAAGGGCCAAAGGTGATCTGCTTTGAACTGGATTATATGGCAGTGTATATCATCATCATCAGCACTGTCTTCGCACAATCCTAAATATACACTGGACCGACTATGTGACGAATGTTGCTGTCCTTGAGCAAGCAGGGACCACCAGCATTGAGGCCATGCTATTGAGAACACAGCTGCGCTGGGCAGGGCACGTCTCTAGGATGGAGGACCACCGCCTCCCAAAGATACTACTCTATGGTGAACTCGCCACGGGTCTGCGCAAGAGAGGCGCCCCCAAAAAGAGATATAAGGACTCCCTGAAACAACATCTCAGGCTCGGCCAGATTGATCACCAACAATGGTCCACCCTGGCCTCACATCGGGAGGCATGGAGACGCACTATCCACAATGCTGCGGCCTCTTTCGAGAAGACACGCCAAACGGGTCTCGACAACGCAGAAAGAGCCGCAACTTGGAAACGTCATCACCCAAGGAGACTTTCTGCTGTGCTTTCTGCAACCGGACTTGCCTATCTCAGATTGGCCTTTTTAGTCATCAACTAAAAAAAAAAGCGTGGGATGAGTCCTTCCTAAGAATCTTCGTTCGCGAAGTAATGCCGAGAAGAATATATATATATGGGAGTGTAGACTCATATAATCCAGTTCAAAGCAAATAACGTGGATTATCTTCTTGGATAATCTGGATTATGTGAGAGTGTAGAAAGGGCCTTAAAAGCATCTGAAAAAAGTGGGAGGACAGATAATTAATCGGGTATTCAGTGGAGACACCCGTAAACGATGCTCTCTTTATAAGCATGCAAACCGAATAAGGAAAAGCAAAGGCGGCGATAATTACCCGGGTCAATTCAGACAGCGTTCGATTGTCTCCTGCAGAGGCCAGAGTGGAAGAGAAGCGGCGCATGCGCAGAATGACGCATTCGCGGCCGGCTCTGGAAGGAAGTCCTATTGCCGCCTTCAGACAGCGTTCGATTGTCTCCTTCAGAGGCCAGAGTGGAAGAGAAGCGGCGCATGCGCAGAATGACGCATTCGCGGCCGGCCCTGGAAAAAAGTTCTATTGCCGCGTTGCATCCTGGGAGTCGTAGTCGCCGGGCGGCACTGTTTTCAGAACCTCGATAAAGAAGCGAGGCGCCTCTACAACTCCGTCTCCCATGATGCAACGCAACGACCGTCAGTGGAAACGGGGCGGGGCAAGGCAGGGGGGAAACTAAGATGGCGGAGGGAACAGAGAAGTCAGCGGCCACTCCGCCGGCCCCGGTGTCTTTCGGCTTCACTCGGACGACCGGGCGGAGGCGGTTTCTGGTGGTGACCGGGCAGGATGGCGGCGAGGCGAAGCAGGAACCCGACTTCCTCTCAGCCGTCGAGGGCCGGGAGCTGCAAAGGTAGGCCTGCTTCCTGCCCTCGGCGCGCTCGGGCCTAGGAGCAGGGGCCGCCTCTCAAGGGGCAGCAGCTACAGTCTGACACCGCTTTCACTGCCATGTCTCGGTGATGCACTCTTTAGAGTAGTGTGTTGAAGTATAAAAACCCTAAGAAACCTACCTCGATAAAGGCCCCCTCCCCACCCGTTGTCTACTTCAGTCTTTCTCAACCAGTGTGCCGTGAAGGACCTCCTGCTGTGCCGCGAGAAAAGCTCTCTGCCCCCTTCCTCCCCCTTCCTGCTGAACTCCTGCTGCTTGGGGGGAGGAGGAAGGGCCGGGCAGTGGCGAAGAAAAAGAAGAAGGGACAGGGGTGCCACCTCCTTCGGCCGCTTCCCCAGCCAGCCTCCAATCCGCCATGACTCCCACCATGACTCTCGCCCCTCGCTCACTGAAGCCGCATGGAGGAGGAGCCCGCCCACTGAAGCCCATCCACCGCTCATGCTCCTCCTCTGTAGGAGAGCTGAAGCTGGGGGGAGGGGGCAGGGCATGGTGCGGCCTGTAGGTGAGCTGAAGCTGGGGGAGGGGCAGGGTATGGCGCCTGTGCCTGGCTCTGCCCCCTCCCCTGGCTTCGGCACTCCCAGCAGCTGCTCCAGCCTTGAGGGGACAGTGCCAAGCCAGCATTGTGCTGGCTCTGGCACCGCTGGGAGAGGTGAAGCCGGGGGTAGGGGGCGGGGCATGGTGCAGCCTGGCTCCGCCCCCTCCCCGGCTTTGGCACTCCCAGCAGCTGCTCCCAGGAGGCCACCAACCCCCAGCCATTCTTTACTGTGTTAGAGTGTCATTTTGTGTCATTTTGGTTGGTGGTGTGCCCCCGGATTTTTTTAATGTTAAAAGTGTGCCGCGGCTCAAAAAAGGTTGGGAAACACTGGTCTACTTGGTCTCTCCCTCTCCATGCATTGGGAAGGCCCGCCTCCCTTTCCCCAAGTAGAGACCTCCTCTTGCCTCCTGGGGGTTCTGTGTGGGGGAAGTTTGGTCCAATTCTATCATTGGTGGCAGGCATGTAGCCAGGGGGGGGGGCTAAGGGGGCTTCACCCCCGAAAATTCTCAGGGTGGTCTGCGAGAAGGCCTTACTGGTACATTATTTAAACTGTTATGCTTATTCATATCATGATCTGATCACCATGCTCATTATATCCCACATTCATGGGGTTATTGGGATAACAATACAAAAGGTTTGCTAGGGTAGACCCTCTTCCACCCAGTCTCAGCCCCCCCGAACCAAACTCAGCCCCCCCCCTCGAATCAAAATCCTGGCTACGGCCCTGATTGGTGGGGTTCAGAATGCTCTTTGATTGTAGGAGAACTATAAATCCCAGCAACTACAACTCCCAAATGTCAAGGTCTATTTCCCCTGAACTCCACCTGCATTCATATTTGGGCATATTGAGTATTCATGCCAAGTTTGGTCCTGATCCAACATTGTTTGAGTCCACAGTCCTCGCTGGGTATAGGTGAACTACAACTCCAAAACTCAAGGTCAATGCCCACCAAACTCATATAGCATTTTCTCTCGGTTATGGGAGTTCTGTGTGGGAAGTTTGTGTCTTTCTGCCGTTGCTGCCAGGATATATATGTTGTGTTCATCGAAACAGGCCCAGGTTTCACACTGAGTGTATAAATACATTAAAAAACATATTAACTATATGTATTACTGTGTAAGAGTGTCATTTTGTGTCATTTTGGTTGGTGGCGTGCCCCAGGATTTCGTAAATGTAAAAAGTGTGCCGCGGCTTAAAAAAGGTTGGGAAACACTGGGCTAACATATGTATTATACTAGCTGTACCCGGCACTCGTTGCTGTGCCCTATTTAGGAGATGTGAGAAAGTCTGAGTATGTAAGGGTTGGAATTGATGTTACTTATGGTCTTGGTGGGGTCATGGCTGTGTCGTTGTGGGTTGTTCTGGTGGGTGGGATGTTGAAGTCCTGGGGAGTTGTTGGTGTGTGGTGTTGCTGGCGTTCTGCAGAGCTTGTGGATATACAATGTTTTTTGTCTTTCCGTCTGCTGTGTTGATGTAGAGGTTCTGTGGTTTCCCAACTCTGGAGCACGCTACGTAGAGTTGTCCGTGGGAGAAGCATTCTGTGTCAAGGTCTGTGCCACAGATTTGTAGTGTTTGTCCTTGAGCCTTGTTTATGGTGATGGCAAAAGCTAGTGTAGTGCAGTGTCTTTCTGTTCTGGCGTTTGTTCTGCCCTTTTTTGTGTGATGCATGTAGCGTTGCGAGTGAGTCGTCCGATGCTGTTCTTTTTAGGAGGCATGGCTTGTCTTTTGGGTCAGCTTATGCCTGTGTGGAAGGAAGGAATGGCATACAAATGGGTGGAGCAGTAGACGCAAGGTTGTGTTATGTGCGTATTGTGTGTGTGTAGGTATTACTTTTTGGTGAGTTAGTGGGTGTGTGGTGGCATTGTGGGTGGTAGTATGTTGTGGAATGCTTGTGTGGGTGGGGTGTTTTGGGTATTTGTGTGTGTTTGTAGAGTTTCAGTGCAGTGTTGTGTTGCGTTGTGGTTGGAGTATAGGTGGAGTTGGTTTTTGTTTGTGGTGGTGGTAGGTGTTGTGTGTGCAGGGTCCCATAAGGTTGGGGGGATGGGTTGTGATAGGAAGTTGTGTTGTGTTGTGTGGGTAGGAATTGCTGGAGTATTGTGCCTGGGATGTGTGTGTATTTGGAGGTGTGTGTGGTGGTGAGTAGTGAGTGCAGTCCTGGGTTTTGTGTTGAGGAAGTTGTCAGGTATTTGTGGGGTATATTTTGTGTGTGTTGTGGTGACATAGTTGTCTCAGTCTGGCTTTGTGCTGGTTGTGATGTGGAGGGGGTGTTTTGCCAGTGGTGTTTGTTGTGAATTTTGGTTGGGGTGGGTTTTTGTGTTGCAGTATTGTTTTTTGGTTTTTTTTTTTGCAAGTTTGTGTTATTCCAGCGGTATGTGTTTGTCAGTGGTGCCTGTGTCCCTGGTGCCCTATTTGTGTTAGTGTTATGTCCTCCTGGTAGTTGTTATGTCCTCCTGTGTTAGTTGGTTGTACTATGTAGGTTTCTGTTTAGCAGTGGTATGTATGCATTGTGTGTGTTGTGTGTCTGTTGTGTTGTGGGTCTGTAGAGGTAGGCATTGCGAGTTGTGTGGCTGTCATGTGTGGTATTTTGTGCTGGCTTTGCCTTTTGGATTGTGTTTCTCGAGTGTGGGAACCTGCTCCCTCCTAGAGCTTGGCCTTGACAGTTTAACCCACAAACACCAACTGACTAAACTCAAATCACTCAGCATTCTAACCTATCCTTGGCTGGCTCCGCCCACCGTTACTATGGGAACTCAACCTCTGCATTTTGTGTGGGCCGATGTTGGCCAATGGGATTCGCTGGCGGCCGCAGAGGACGCTGGGAAATGTAGTTTTTTATTGTTGTTTTGGGGGCCTTCTAGGTTTTGGGGGGAAAAGTTTCTTTGCTAAAAAACCTTCCTTGCCTGAGGCCTATTTTTGTTGGTAAGTTTGGTGTCTCTGCCTTGGATGGTTTCTCTGTCTATGGCAGTCGTTCGATGACGGGTCCTCCTTTATATATATAGGCAGCATGAAGTACTGTTTACTTTGCCAAGTGCACACTCTTTGTTGGTACATATTAGGTTATTACTAGAGACCTGGATTGAGATATCAAATTCAACTCCCACAATTCCTAACATTAGGAAGGTTGAGAAGCATTGCTGTGTAGAGCAGTGTTTCCCAACCTTTTTTGAGTCGTGGCACACTTTTAACATTAAAAAAATCCGGGGGCACACCACCAACCAAAATGACACTCTAACACAGTAAAGAACGGTTGGGGGTTGGTGGCCTGCTGGGAGCAGCTGCTGGGAGTGCCAAAGCCGGGAGGGGCGGAGCCAGGCTGCACCATGCCCTGCCCCCTACCCCGGCTTCACCTCTCCCAGCAGCTGCTCCAGCCTTGAGCTGGCAGTGCCAAGCCAGCGGTGCCAGAGCCAGCACAATGCTGGCTTGGCACTGTCCCCTCAAGGCTGGAGCAGCTGCTGGGAATGCTGAAGCCGGGGAGGGGGGCAGAGCCAGGCCGCGCCATGCCCCGCCCCTCCCCCCAGCTTCAGCTCACCTACAGGTGAGGTGCCCCGCCCCCTCCCCCGAGCTTCAGCTCTCCTACAGAGGAGGAGCATGAGCGGTGAACGGGCTTCAGTGGGCGGGGCTCCTCCTCCACGTGGCTTCAGCGAGTGAGGGGCGAGAGTCATGGTGGGAGTCATGGCGGATTGGAGGCTGGCTGGAGAAACAGCCGAAGGAGGCGGCGCCCTGGTCCCTTCTTCTTTTTCTTCGCCACTGCCCGGCCCTTCCTCCCCCCCCCCCCCCAAGCAGCAGGAGTTCGGCAGGAAGGGGGAGGAGGAAGGGGGGCAGAGAGCTTTTCTCGCGGCACAGCAGGAGGTCCGTCACGGCACACTAGTGTGCCACGGCACACTGGTTGAGAAAGACTGGTGTAGAGTATCTGATGCTATACAGGTAGTCCCTGGGTTACAGACATCTGTAGGTTTGTTCATAAGTTGAATTTGTATGTAAGCTGAAACAGAGAACTGTAACTCCAGCCAAATATGTATACAGTGTGTGTATAGAAATTGCACTCGGCTCGGCCTTTTAAAATTGCCTTGAACAGACAGGATTATATTAAATATATATGTGTTGTTGTGATTTTTTATGCTTATTATTATTTTTATTATTATGCTTATTATATTATTTTGTTAATTTTACGTGTATTTTGTTTACTCTGTATGTATTGATGATGTTACTTGGAAACCACTCTGAGTCCCCTTGGGGAAATAGAGCGGTATATAAAGTTTTGTTGTTGTTGTTGTGTGCACACACATATAAATACGTGCATATAAACACACATGCTTTTAATAGTATGGGGAAGGGTAAACACTCCTATGGTGGTTGTTTGGCTGTCTATGCCCCTGTTCAGAAGACTTCACCTCACTTTCTGTCCCTGTGGCAACTAGATTTTGGAAAGATTGGCTTGTTATGGAAACAAAGATTGGAGAGAAAGCTTGATTGGAGACCTCTTTCCCCATGGTAACTTACTGAAATGAATTTCCCTTTCGAGGGGTAGATTTCCCTCACTTCCTGTTGTCTCACCCCCTTTCTTAACTGTGAGTTGTTTGTAAGTTGGATGTCTGTTACTCAGGGACTGGATTTAGCACACATTGTCAATCATGTTAGGCAGGACTAATGACAGTTGTGATCCAACCACATCTGCAGAGAGAGTCTCCAGCTTGGAGACTATGAATCTGCTGCCTCCATATGTCTGGTTTTAAGTTGGTTTAAGATTTCTTTAGTTCTGTGTAACCATCAATTATCCGTTCAAAGCAGATAATCTGGATCTTATATGGCAGCGTAGAAGGGGCCCCAGAGTTACCCAGTAGGTTTCCATGGTAGCAGATTCGAATCCTGGCGTCCAGAGTCATACTCAAACACTTAAACCACACCAAACTCAAACGAAACTTGAAACGACACGGGACACCCTTTTCTCCTCTCCATGCTTCCCTCCCTCCTGCCTCCGTCCCCACTTCTTCCTTCCAAAGACCAGTACTTGAAGAACTATAACAGCCTCCATCTAAAGTGGCATTTTCATATTTGAATGGCCTGTGTATGTCTCTTGGTAGAGGCGGAGCGTCAGTGGTGCCATGTGCTTAATTTGCAGGATTCCTCTGAGAGAAAAGTGGGATATATTTTTTTATAAAAACAATTCTTCTCCAATTCAGCATGAAATAAAGACAATTACATGGGGACATGAATATCGTCACTAGTGTGCTTATTGTTTTCTTTGCAATTGGTTTCTTTAGGCAGGTAGAGTTACACTGTCTGTGGTTCTAAATGGGTGCATGTTTTTCCTCTGAAGTGTCCGGCCAGCCCCACAGCCGAAAGAGCTTGTCATTCCTCTCATCCAGAAGAACCAGTGGAAAAAGCCAGCACCGCTTCCAGAGCCAGATACCATCAATGGTGATGAGGCTCAAGCAATCAGAGAGCTTATAGAAGGTGAGTACTGCCTAACCATACCTCTTAGTTAAAATTTGCACCATTTTCCTTCCTTGAGAGCAAGTGCAGGGGTATAATTATTGTTTCTCTTTCAATTAACCATATTACAAAAGGCCAAGTGGACTAATTTGATTGGGTGTGAATATTAATGGTTTCATGTTTGTTACCAATCTGACAACTTTAGCTTACACTTTGTCTCACTTACCTTCATATTTAGAATCCAAGAAGTCACAAGAGCAATGGGAGAGTGGCACCAAGCCAGATCCCACACTTGCTATTCCCCTCCTCATGCAGAACAGAGTGCCTGATGGCTTTGAGGATGGAGAAAAAGTGGACGTCAGCCTCCGCCCTGAATCGGTAAGTGTTGGGATGGATTCACTAATTTCAACTTTTGGAGCTTCTGGAAAAGAGGGCTTAATGCCTCTTCTTTTCTCACCTCATTTGGTAGTCAACTACTGCAGATTATGAAGAGGTACCAGTGGAAGCCTATGGTCTTGCCATGCTGAAGGGCATGGGCTGGAAGGCAGGCGAGGGCATTGGTCGCACTTTCAAGCAGTAAGTATCTTTTTAGCATATTCCAATCTTTATTAATGTAAAAATTATTTCCAATAAAGGTGAATCCGTGAATATAGAAACACAAGGTAAAGCTAAATCAAGGAATTGGCAGTCCTTATTATTCCCCCCTTCCCATGAGGTATGCGGCAAACTAGTTATGGCAAACCCATACAATCACACATGAACCCCTGAATGCTTCCAGAGCAAATCTCCCAGATAATTAAATCAGTCTATCAGAAGCACATTGGCTTCCTCTTGCCTACTGATCCCATAACCATAGAAAGTAGAACATAGTTGCTCCCTTTTTAACTCAAAGGAAAATCACACCATTGTTTTGAAATGCAGTTGCTGGGGCAAGGCTGTTGATAGCAAATTTTATAGATTTCAACAAACATCATAAAACACCTTGATTTAGAGAAATTGTTGCAAGTGAGGGTGACATGATCATGAAGTGAATCTGACTTTAGTCTTAGGCCACAGGAGGAAAAGGGAGCAGAGGAGGCAGAGGATAGCAAGGAAACATTTGGGTAACTAGAGCATTTGTGACATTTTCATATCTGCAAGTTACTTCTCAGAAGATACTCTACAGAATAAATTGGTTGTAGTCAGTGCTTAGAAAAAAATCTAAGCATATTTTGCTTCTCACCCCACCCACATAATTAGTTCTTTTTGTTACCATAGTTTTTGAAAGCGTATGAATGTGTTTCTTTTTGTGGTTTTTTGGAATATTTTGAATATTTTGTGTATTGCATTTTAAAGTAGCATTGAAAACAATTTCAATCAATACAATCTGCTTTTAAAAAATAGGAGTAGCAACATAAATTAACCCCAGATTTGTCTAGGTAGGATTCTAATTCACCTCCACCAGGTACGATTTGTGGCTGTGCTAATACGTGTCCACTGAGTAGGGTCCTTCCATTGTTGCTGGTCTTCGGGACCCTTTTATGTTAGCAGCACAGCTGGTAGTAAGGGATGCTGGAACAAGCATCCCTTACTACCAGCTGTGCTGCTAACATTAATGGGTCCTGAAACAAGTGCTAAAACAAGCACTCCCGCAACCAGCTCCTGATCTAGTGCTCTTTCCATTCCACTTAGGTTTTTGTCTCTTGCATATAACATCTTTTAACTATCATATAGTTTATATTTATTGTGTCTTTGTTGTTATAATTAATATTTCTATTACTGTTTTATTTTTGTTTATGTATCATGATTTGCTGATTTGTTGGTTGATGAATTTTGTTGTCTTGGTTGGTTGGGTATTATTATGTATACTGCCGTTTTTGTTGTAAGCTGCCTCGAGTCCCTTTGGAGCAGGATATAAATAATGATGGTTATTATTATTATTATTAGGTTTCATTCTGGAGGGGGAAAATGCTGTCTCCTCCTCTACCTGACCAAGGCCAATCCTCTTTCTCAAAGCTACAAAAACAACTGGGAAAAGACTGTTGCTAAGGCAATTACTGAAAAAAATGGACCTGATGCTAAAGCGGATTATAAGTCATAATCCTCTTTCTCCCCTTTCCTCCAATCCTGCTCAGGGATGTGAAGCCTCTTGAGAACCGTCTTAGACCCAAGGGGCTGGGCCTTGGAGCAGACCGCTCAGCAGCTCAGGAGTTGGAGCCCTTAGGACCCCGTCGCCCTCTGAAGCCTGGCGAGGAGCCTCCAAAGGGCAAGGATGAACTTTTGGGATTAGTTCCGGGTGGTGCGGTCTTCATTGAGGCTGGGCCTCACAAAGAGCTCTATGGAAAGGTGAACCATTGCTTTCCTAAATGGCCTCTCACTTCACGTTGACTTCAGGCCTCTGTGAACACTCTTATTAGTTAAGAGTCTGAAATTGGGAGTGGGGGAGTGATGATGAAGGAAAACACACTCTATGAAGTTATAAGCAGTTGTTTGGGAATGTACTCCTTCATCCCATGATCCATTTCACTACATTATACTTCTTGACTGAATCAGGAACAAGAGAATGACCCAGCATAATCCATATGAGTACCACATGGTTGTTGGACAGGCTGAGACCTAGTGGAGCTGGTTCTCCAAAATGCTTTTTATAGTCCTCTTAATATGCATTGTGAGACCCTTCATCTTCTCTTGAGCTGGTCAGCCATCCATATGGAATGAAACTTAGTGCTCTTGAGCTAGCTTTCAGACGCTGTACCAGTTGGGCAGGCTCAGCCCACACATATCCTGATGATGAGGTTGGTGATAGTGACGCTGGAGTAAATATGTCACAGTTAGAACATATAGGTCAGGTATGAGAAACACGTTGCCCTCTGTATGCATTGGGCATCAATCTATACAATCTTTTGTGACATCATGCTAGACAGGGCTCTTGTGAGTTAAAGTCCAAAACAATGAGCAGCCAGAGACTCCCTGTCCATGTTGCAATCTCCGCTTCCTGATTATTTGGGAAGTAAGAGATGCTAATGATAGTTAAAGCAATGTAAAGCAAATGTATAATGACCCATAAAACTCTATAGTTGCTTGAATCGGGTCTGTCTGAAAGACAGTAGCCTCTATTCCCTTGAGGGAGGGCTTTTGCCCAGCCCTTCCCTCATCACAGCCATGTTTCATGAACCTTTTCACTTGGCTCCCAGACTATGGAATTTCATCGCATCCAAAGCTAAACTGGTCTTCCCTTTGCTCTGATTCTGCTGTCATGCAAAAACCTTTCTGTTTATTTAAATTTTGAGTATTAACTATCTGATGGAGATAGTATTTTAATTGGTGTATGTTAAATTGTATTATTATAATAGATATAATATATTTTGGTCATCTTTAAAAACTATTTTACATTCATTTTTATATGATTTGTTGTTTAGGTGTTTTGTAACCTTTGTATTATCCATTTTCTGACTATTGTTTTAATTCATATTGTGAGCTACTTGGAGACGCTTAATAGGAGAAGGGTGGGTGAGAATTTTTTTGGCACGTATTTATTTTGTCTTCCAGTGGAAGATGCACCTTGCCCTTCCTGCTTCTTGACTTCCCTTTCACTTCCTGACCAGTACTGAACACCTCCTCCTTGTCCTTCACAGATAGAAGGTGTAGATGGAGATAATGCCCGAATCATGGTGAAATTGGCCATTGGTGGCAAAACAGTGACCGTGAGTCAGCACGGAGTTCGGCCCGTGACCCAAAAGGAATACGATAAGCTGGCCAAAGATCTGAGTAAGTTATGACTCTCTTATTTGCTAGTGAATTCAGTTAACACTCCGCTGTTTTGCTATTTTTAGTTCAACATTTGTGAATTGTTGAATAGCAGCAAGAAGTCTTGACAGTAGCCCTCTTATTTTTTTAAAATCATTCTACTAGTCATCTTTTGGAGTTGTTTCAGAAATGATTGCCTTCTTACAATTCCAGAATTACCTCAGAATTTGGGTTCTTCTCATTCCAGGTCGCCTCAGCAAGGCCCATAAAGAGAAGGAGGCAGAACAGCATAATGGGACTAAACTTGCCTCAGACAACCGGGTGGAGGAAGACAAAAAGGAAAACAGGGACAAAAAGAGGAAACACCCAGCAGGCACTGACAGGTAATGTTGTGGTTGGGAGTAAGCCGAATTACTGCCAGTTCAAAATTTACAACTATAGTAGCAACCTCTTTGCATTTAGCTTGATTAAAAGTCAAATCTGCTGTGAACCATATGTAACTGCTTGCTGGCCTGTGTCTTCCATTGCTGCTGTAGACTGAACTTACTGGAGGAAGCTGTTATATTAGGTTAAGCTGTTGAGTTGACAGTGTGGCTTCACAATTCACTCTGACATGGTTCAGTAGGTTCAGTGCCCATGAAAATTGAAACAGCTTGCCAATTTTATACCCAGTCTTCAGAAATCTTTTTCTACTGTTTGACTTAATAATTGAGAAATGCAAAACTTCAGGACAGGAATCATACTTTTGTTTCTTGTGCTACAACAATGATAATGGATAACTATGAAGAAAGATGAATCCTAGTTAGATAGAGACTTAAGTCCACTCTTCATTTGAACTACTGTATATCCATCCATCAAAATAATGGCAACTTCCTCCCTTCATATTGCTTCAGGAGAAACAGATGGTTTGCCCTGTTGATCTCGATAGACTTTCTAGTGTCAAAAGACTTTCTAGTTACTTTCTCCCAGAGTCACAGAGGTGTTGCAATTGCCACAAAAACCTTGAGGGGAGCATATTAAACAATCCCTTTGTAGTCTTTGATAGGCAGGGCCTCTTCCACTTTGGTCCCTTGGAAAGTTGTTCACCCTAACAATAGGAATTTCAAACAGTTGAAGATTTATACAGTATATGCATGAGCTAGTTGTAACCCTGTAAAGTAAATCAGTATTATCCTGTTTTTACCGTACCATGTGTTTTGGTGTATGTATTTTTATTTTGATATATTTATTTTATTGTAGTATTTTATGTTGATATGCTTTGACTTTGTGGTAACCTGCCTTGAGCCATTTGGAGAAGAGGGTAATTAATAATAATAATAATAGGCTTAAATGAGCTGGGCTGCTCAAGCCTACCTAGCAAATTAATGGGAGGGACAAAACCTGAACAAAATGTAGGGGAAGATAGTCAATCAAATGAAGAAATGAATGTAATTATGATATTAAAATATACCAAAACAAAACGAACTGGGAACTTTTCAGCCCAGCATCTGGAGGTCCAGCAGAAATAGAGAACCGGTTATTCTATGAATGTTCTCCCACAACTTAGGTTGATATTTATATTTTTGCCTGTCTTGACACCGTAAAACCTGAAAAGTTTTGTCAACTAAGTGTGGCTGTAGCTCCCCACGTTCTTCACCATTGGATGTGCTGGCTAGGGCTGCTAGAAGTTACGGTATAGTCCTACCTGTGACATTAGTTCTTTACATCTCAAGTATCTTCTGCCTACAGAGATGATCGAGCTGGAAAGCAAAGTAAGGGGAGCAGCAGTAGCTCCCGAGTTTCTCACTGGCTGCGGAGGGATCTGCGAGTCCGCTTTGTGGATAAACTCTACAAGGGAGGCAAATACTACAATACTAAGGTACAAAGGGAAACATTGGTGTTGTGACTGCCATCAAGTCATTTCCAACTTACGTTCGTCCTAGGGTTGCCATATCATAGGACTTCCTTGCCAAGGATTGCTCGGAGGGAGTTTGCAATTGCCACTCCCTGAATCTGAGAAAATGTGACTTGCCCAAAGTCACCCAGTGGGATTCCATGGCTAAGGCACCCCACCCACGAACAAATCCTGCCAAGAAAACCCAATGATAAGGTCACATTATGGTCACCGGAAGTTGGAAATTCCTTGACATTACAAAAACAGCAATGTTTGAGTGTATCTGCTTATTACTGGAAATGTTGGCTTCTGCTAGATATGAAGGATGTTAAAATATGCAAAACACAATTTCCACAGCTTATAGGTCGGTTTACTTAGTTCTAATTCTCATATGATGATAGAATGTTTACTTAAAACAATCATCAGGTCATGTGCTCCATTTGGCTCCATTCCCATGTGCCATTACTGACATATATCCATTGAGCCAAAGTACAGATTTCTGAAATCCATGGATTGAAGTAGATGATATTTGTACTTCTACCATTTTTTTCACCCTAGAGAGTTGCTAATTTGAAAACGACAAGCTAAAAATGGTATCAGATTTCCCTTAGGAGGCAGGAGAACTTTCTGAAGAAGTAGTTTGTTCCTTGGGACACAACTTCAGTATTTTGAGGGGTAGAGAAGGAGAAAATAGCTTTCAAATAAGGGGCTACTACAATTAAAGAGTGAAGTACCCGGTCCTGGGATGGCCAGTGCATTGAGACAAGCCTTCTTTGACTCAAAGCTTCTTGCATACCAAGACAAAGACTTTGTATACATCTTATCCTGAGGCAAAATAGCATGAAAGTTTGTGCTTGTCCTCAGATGGTGATTGAAGATGTCCTCAAACCAGACACATGTGTTTGCCGAACAGAAGAGGGTCGGATATTGGATGGTGAGTCTGCTGCTGCCTGACCTCGGCACAAAAATGGGTGCTGGCCATTGTAATCAATTATTCAGATTAACACTACACAGTGCTGTCTATAAATAGCAGTATGGGAAAAAATCCATATGACATCAATCACTCATTGAAGAAAAATAGGTGATCCAAGGCCTGATTTGATTCTTCAATTAAGCAAACAAAACACATTTTGATTAGTAGTCTTAATCAATGACTGGTGTCAATCGTACATTGTCCAAAATTTCCTCCAAACAAAAAGAAGCACTAAAAATATATATTTGTATAAAGTAAAATTACTTCTTCACTTCCCATAACTTCAGAGGTAGCTACATTGAACACAACCAACCTCATCTGATTTGGGAAATTAGGTTGGGTTGGATTTGGTTAGGTTTGGACAGGAATACCAGAGAATATGAGAGGTCTCCAGTTAGATATAGGAATTAATCCCCAGAGAGCCATTGATAGAGTTGACATTACAGGACTAATTGAAGCAATTATACATAAGACAGTGTTCTATGATGTTTATATGAGATACAGTACCAATTCTTATTGTAGTGCTTACTCTGAACCTTTCCACAGGAATCCAGGAATCCATGCTGGAGACTGTAATCCCGCGGAGTGATTCCGACCAGGTCATGGTGGTGTTAGGGGAGCACGCTGGTCGGGTGAGTCATGCATTTGTGGATTGGCTATTTAAATAAGAGGGGCAAATGAGTCTTAAGAGTTTGAGGGCCATGAGGTTATCTGCCACTATCTGATGGCAAACCTGACCAAGAGTGGCACACCCAGTTCCATTTACTACATCACTAGGAAGATATTTGAGATTCCAGTGTTTGTCATCGACTGTAAACACACCATTTTAGGGCTCTAAACACTGTTTTCAGTCCAAACATAAGTGAATGAACTGAGCTGGTTTGGCAAAGAGGAAGCAGAAAGAGAAAAGTTCTCTGAGCAGGAAAGCACTATCATAAACAGAGGGACAAGGAGCTCTGCATTGAATAGGGGCTCCTCTCTACCATTCTGGCAACAACAACATCAAACCTACATGTAATAATAATAATAATAATACATATTTATTTATACCCCGCCACCATCTCCCCAAGGGGACTCAGGGCGGCTTACATGAGGCCAAGCCCGATAACACATAATAAGACAGCACAACAGCAAATAAAAATAATACAATCAATATAACTTACAAATAAGCATAAACAATACAGTATAAAGACATTATGGCCGGGCCAGATGTGACATATTTAAAATTTTAAAATAAATAACTGGATGCGAACAGAGGTAGAATGTGTGTAACAGGGTTTTTGGCGGATAATGTGGAGTAGTCAACCCAACAGATAGTTAAAGTGCTTCTGAGGACATTTTGCAAAAAGTTGATCAGAGCAGGGCATTATTTACTTTTTTCAGGGAATGCATATTGGAACAGCCACGTTTTCAGGCTCCTCCTAAAAACTGCCAATGTGGGGGCTTGTCTGATGTCATTGGGGAGCGAGTTCCAGAGTCGGGGCACCACAGAGAAGGCCCTCTCCCTTGTTCCCACCAATTGCACCTGCAAAGGGGGCGGGATTGAGAGCAGGGCCTCTCCAGATGATCGAAGAGATCGCCTGGGCTCGTAGACAGAAATGCGGTCAAGCAGGTAAGCGGGTCCCAAACCGTTCAGGGCTTTGTAGGTAAGAACCTGCACCTTGAATTGGGACTGGAAGATGAATGACAGCCATTGAAGCTCCTTAAACGGGAGTGCATATTGTGCATATTGCAAAGCTGTTCTCTTACTATAGAGCTATCCAGGCACATTAGATATTGGACTCTCCACATCCCCCTATTCTATTACTCAAGGCAAGTATATATACCGCAAAAGGGGAATTCCTTAATCATTAGAATATGCTTCAATATAAAATATATCAAGAATGACTTTTTAATATATGGAAGAAGGGCTGTGGCTTGGCTCCCCAAATCCTTTGACCTCCCACTCTTAGAGTCCTTTACTATTCATCATGCTAGCTAAGTGGAGTTGTAGGCTGAAATATCTGGACTGTCAAAGATTTCCTACTTTTGATACATAGGTGTGGAGAGCAGATGACCTCATTAAAAAGATATGAGTTTGACATTGATTTGTTGTCATTGGAATATTTGCAGGCAGACTCCTTATATGATCCATTGTAATATATTTTCCTGTATGATAGTCAACTCTGCTTCACTGTTCTTTGTTGAACAAGAACAGCATTTTAATGCAATGTGAAATATGATTCTTCAGATTTTACTGGTCTACACCTCCCTTCATTGCTGCTATTAATGATGTAAGTTAGGGTTAGGGTTCAGCAACAGATAGATTTTCCACTTTAGACTACACATTGCATTCCCTCGCCTGCCTTCCATCTCCCCCACTTCTTGTATGGCTTCAAGAAATGAGATATACTCGTTTTTCTCCCAACTAGGTGGGCCGCATTCTGCGTCGAGACAAGGGACAAAACAGTGCATTGGTGCAGCTACAGCAGGATGAGGAAAAGCTCCTGACATTGGACTATGATGCTGTGTGCCTTTACGTTGGTGGTTCCGAAGAGGACTGAGCTTTGCAGTCCCTCCAAGTTACACAGCATCTGCAGAAGAGAAGCGCTCCAGGCTTAGAAACAAGGAAAAAGCCAGCCTGCCATTTGTTCTTAGGGAAAGGTGTCTTAAGTGCCAAGGGCTAAAAGCAGGTATTCAGCAAGGAAGGAGACTGCCTCCTTTTCAAAGTGGATTAAATCACAGTGATCTGGAATATATATATATATATATTATTGAATGCTGGAGCTGCATTTATTTGAGTTTTCTTCATTAACATTTTTTAAAAATGGTGACAATACATAAGAACATGAGTATTGAAGCACTACCAGAAGCAAGACCATACATAGTGAAAGCAATCTGGTGTGCTTTCAAATAGTTGCAGGTCAACTCTTGTTCCTGAAGAGCAAGAAATTAGGCTGGCCCTATAACAAAAAAGTCTTATGCCAGACACAGTATTCAATAATACATAGTCCAGATTTTTTTTAATGGGCTGTGCTCTAATTGCTGTGGCTTAGACCTTGTTGAAATATAGAAGAGAAGTGGCAACTGAGCAAGTGGAAGAAAAGGAAAAGTGCATTGAGTGGAGCCTTGGTTGTATGTTTCTCTCCAGCCTTGGAGTTTCCAGAACTAAACACATCAAAGGCTTCTTTTCACAGAACACAAGGTCTTTGATCCACAAATCAGCAGAAGAGAAATATTTAATACAGGGTTTGTGCGTAAATAATGGTCTTCACAAGGACTGAGCTCTTAGCAGGGCGTATCCTAAAGAATGGAATGCCCTAAATCATTCTCAAGCTATTTTAGACTGCAACTGCATGAAGGATATCAAACCTGGTCATAGACCTATCCTCTTAAGAAGATGTCTGTACATTCTGTCATTCAGAAAACTTGTGTAAAGTGCTTTCTCTCAGAAGCATGCGAGGACTCTTCCTATCTTCGCAGTGGCTGGTGTGGTAATGGACTTGGCAAAAATGATCTATTTTGTAAATCTGCTTATTTGGTCATCATGGGTGAATTTAAGATTTTTCTAAAGTTAACTAGTATTAGGAACAAAATAAATTTCTTTTTTCCTCCCCATTGTGTGGCTTGATTGTGATTTAAAAAAATGTAATAACCAAACACTAATTTCGTTGGAGAACAAACCTTGTATCTTTATATTTCATACATGAGTAGTTATTATTTATTTACAGTATTTCTACCCTGACCTTCTCAACCCTCGAAGGGGGACTTAGGGCAGCTAACAAGGCAGCAATTAGATGCTGTGGGACAATAGATACAATCAAAGTTAAAAACAACAACAGATGAACAGGTTATCAACAGTCAATTAATTTAAAATAATAGGGAAAGTTATGCTTTCCCTGGGATTGGAATGAAGAACAAACTCCTCCAGGTGTTGCTGAACTGCAACTCACACCATCCATCACTATTGGCTATGTTAATTAGGACTGTCGAAAGGTCAAGTTGAACAATGTGAGAATATCACGTTCAATACACAACAAAATAACACACTGTCAATAAATTACATCAAAACCAAGCTAAAAGCCTGTATAAGTAAAGGGCTGGGGAGGACTTTTGCTTCTGCGATGATGTTGATGTTCTGAAATGCGAAACCTCTCATGAAGACCATATTGATATTGAAGGACTACAATCCTAGTGAGGAGCGGTCCGAAGACCCAGCACCCTGAGGAAGCGTAATAATGCGAAACGGCCATTTTGGCAGTGTCGTCGTACCTCCAGCCGTAGGCGCCTTTCCAGCTGGCGTCCTCCCAGCCAGCTCATCACCATTAGCTCCCACAAGGAACTGGTCTTCGGTTCGTGAGTTAATAGACTCTGAACCCCTTTAAGGGTCTATTTAGACCGTTGGCTTGCGTCACTTATACCCTTTATATGTTGTTGGGTCTCTTGCTTCACCCCCTATTGTGTACTATATATGTATGAGGGGTTATATATATATATATATATATATATATATATATATATATATATATATGTCTATGTGATTATAGCAATTGTTTAGTGTGCCCTAGATTTACCTTATTCATTGAAGACTTTTACTCTTGTCACTTTGAATACATTTTGATACTTTTTTCATATACAAAAAATTAGCATATAGTGCTGAAGTTCATTATTTTCCATAATGTAATGATAAAAATTAAACTTTTATATATTTTAGATTCATTGCACACCAACTGAAATATTTCAGGTCTTTTTTTGTTTTAATACTGATGATTGTGGCATACAGCTCCTGAAAACCCAAAAATCCTATCTCAAAAAATTAGCATATTTCATCCGACCAATAAAAGTGTTTTTCAAAAAAAAGAAGTCAACCTTCAAATAATGATGTTCAGTTATGCAATCAATACTTGGTCGGGAATCCTTTTGCAGAAATGACTGCTTCAATGCGGCGTGGCATGGAGGCAATCAGCCTGTGGCAGTGCTGAGGTGTTATGGAGGCCCAGGATGCTTCGATGCCTGCGACCTTAAGCTCATCCAGAGTGTTGGGTCTTGATGATGCCTCTCTCAACTTTCTCTTCACAATATCCCACAGATTCTCTATGGGGTTCAGGTCAGGAGAGTTGGCAGGCCAATTGAGCAAAGTAATACCATGGTCAGTAAACCATTGACCAGTGGTTTTGGTACTGTGAGCAGGTGCCAGGTCGTGCTGAAAACTGAAATTTTCATCTCCATAAAGCTTTTCAGCCGATGGAAGCATGAAGTGCTCCAAAATCTCCTGATAGCTAGCTGCATTGACCCTGCCCTTGATAAAACACAGTGGGCCAACACCAGCAGCTGACATGGCACCCCACACCATCACTGACTGTGGGTACTTGACACTGGACTTCAGGCATTTTGGCATTTCCTTCCCCCCCGCCTGTGCACAGTGGCTTTTGATGTTTCTACTCCAGACTCAGTCCACTGCTTCCGCAGGTCCCCCAAGGTCTGGAATCGGTCCTTCTCCACAATCTTCCTCAGGGTCGGTCACCTCTTCTCGTTGTGCAGCGTTTTCTGCCACATTTTTCCTTCCCACAGACTTCCCATTGAGGTGCCTTGATACAGCACTCTGGGAACAGCCTATTTGTTCAGAAATTTCTTTCTGGGTCTGACCCTCTTGCTAGAGGGTGTCAATGATGGCCTTCTGGACAGCAGTCAGGTTTGCAGTCTTACCCATGATGGCGGTTTGGAATAATGAACCAGGCTGGGAGTTTTTAAAAGCCTCAGGAATCTTTTGCAAGTGTTTAGAGTTAATTAGTTGATTCAGATGATTAGGTTAATAGCTCGTTTAGAGGACCTTTTCCTGATACGCTAATTTTTTGAGATAGGATTTTGGGGTTTTCAGGAGCTGTATGCCACAATCATCAGTATTAAAACAAAAAAAGACCTGAAATGTTTCAGTTGGTGTGCAATGAATCTAAAATATATGAAAGTTTAATTTTTATCATTACATTATGGATAATAATGAACTTTAGCACTATATGCTAATTTTTTGAGAAGGACCTGTATAATGTGTTAGTGGTTTTTGATGCAGTGTGCCGCTTGCTTCCCCAGCCCTTTACTTATACAGGCTTTTAGCTTGGTTTTGATGTAGAATATCACGTTCCCCATCCCTTGCATACTTAGATTTTGCATACTTACAGGTATTGCAGTCATTAACATATTTGCTCAAGTCTGGCAAAGTACGATGAGAGATACTCTACAGCAGTGTTACCCAGACAATCTGATATATCAACAGTTATGATTTTCTATTGTGCTGGGACCTACGTATTTGAGGAATTTGTTTCCAAAAGGTACCAAATCCCCCAAAATGAGTTACAGGTGGCAGCACATTGCTGGCTGGGAGTAGATTTTTATTTATTTTTGTGTTAGGAGCGACTTGAGAAACTGCAAGTCGTTTCTGGTGTGTGAGTAGAATATTATGTACAGATCAAAACTATCAAAATGTATTAAATCACTTTGGTACAGGGCTTGGAAAATTGCATTTCATAAGAAAATGAGCCAACAATGTGATGCAGCAGCTAAACATTTTCAGCTGCATCAAAAGGAGTATAGGGTGTAAATCAAGGGAAGCAATGGCACCCCTCTATTCTGCTTTGGTCAGACCTTACTTGGAATAACACTGTCCAAGTTTGGGCACCACAATTGAAGAGAAATATTGACAAGCTGGAGGCTGTCCAGAGGAGGGCAACTAAAACGACCAAAGGTCCATAGACCATGAATCTCTATTAAAAGTGGTTTTAAGACCTGTGGAAATTTAGCTTGCAGAAGAGGATGTTGAGACATGTTAGCAATGTTCAAATATCTGAAAGGCCATAATAAGGAAGAGGGAGCAAGCTTGTTTTTTTCTGCCCTGGAGACTAGGACTCAGTGGAGCAATATCTTCAAATCCCAGGAACATGAGGAAGAACTTGCTGACTGTAAGAGCTGCTCAGCAGTGGAACTCTGCTTCGGAGTCTCCTTGGAGGCCTTTAAACAGTCTGGATGGCCATCTGTCGGGGGGTGCTTTGTGCTTTTCCTGCATGATGGGGTTGGACTGGATGACCCATGTGGCCTCTGAAGAGCCGGCATTGTCCGTAGACACCTCCAAGGTCATGTGGCTGCATGACTGCATGGAGTGCCGTTACCTTCCTGCCAGAGTGGTACCTATTGATCTCACATTTGCATGTTTTCAAACTGCTAGGTTGGCAGAAGCTGGGGCTAACAGCGGGAGCTCGCGCTGCTCCCCACATTCGAAACTTGCCATATTTCTGCAAGTTCAGCAACAGCTGTTTAACTCCCCCTGAAGACGCAGGTTTGCAGCTTGGGAGTGATCCTGGATTCATCGCTGAGCCTGGAACCCCAGGACTCGGCGGTGGCCAGGGGAGCTTTTGCACAGTTAAGACTCGTGCGCCAGCTGCACCCGTACCTTCGGAAGTCTGACGACGGTGGTCCACACTCTTGTCACATCTTGAATAGATTACTGCAATGCACTCTACGTGGGGCTGCCTTTGAAAATGGTTCGGAAACCATGGTTAGGTAGCCAGACTACTAACTGGAGCGACATACAGGGAGCATACCACCCCGTTGTGTCAGCTCCACTGGCTGCCTGTCCAATTCCGGGCTCAATTCAAAGTGCTGGTTTTGTCGTTTAAAGCTCTATACCAGGGGTGCTCATTAGGTAGCTCGGGAGCTACTAGTAGATCTTCGGCCCTCTTCCAGGTGATCTTTGGGCCTCACCAGCCGGATGGGGCGCTCCTGCCATGCATGTGCGCACGCGCGCTCCTGCTGCTGGCTTCCACTCTCTCGGTGCTTCTTTCGCCTGCGGGGCATTGCAGGAAGAAGGAAGCACGAGGCGCCGTTGCCGGCGAGACAGGAGGGCAGAGCGCTCCCTCTGGATGCCCCACCTCGTGCTTTCTCCTTTCGGCAATGCCTCACAAGCAGAAGAAGCGCTGCGCGAGCGGAAAGCAGCAGCAGGAGCACGCGCGGTGGCAAGAGTGCATGGCGGCGGGAGCGCTCGGGAGCCCACGGCAGTGGGGGCAGGTAGATCTTTTGGACTTGGTTGCTTTAAGAGTAGCTCACATGCTGAAAAAGTGTGAGCACCCCTGCTCTATACGGTTCTGGCCCAGCTTACTTGTCCGAACGCATCTGCCGCTACGTCCCACTGAAGCAGACTACTCGGAGTCCCAAAACTCCCGGAGATTACCTTTTACCTGCAAGCTGTGTGACGTGCGGGCACAGGATGAGGGAAGACACAACAACTGGCTGCTTGTAATGAAATCAAAGGTTTATTTGCAAATACAAACAAACGTCAGCTGACGGGAACTTGCCGATAGAACAAGCTACCTCCGGCAAGAACCCCGGTCACTTTCTAACTTTTCCTTTTATATCATCAATGGCTGTCGGTCCCGTCTCCTCCTCCTTCATCATTTTTCATTGGTTCATAGCATTAACACATCTTCATTAACCAATAAATCATCACATCATTTAGCATCATTTCTAAAAGCATTTTCATTTGTTAAACAGCACTACGCAGTTATTATTCCCATTTCCCACCGTCGGCTATCAGCTAGCTGACCATGATGTCCTCAATTTGCAACATTTTCTAAACCGCTCCTCTATGCCAGCAAGGAGGGGCGGACTCATTTACCCATGCACAGCGTTCTACCAATTAGAAACAATGTCAACACAGCCACGCTGGGACTAGCTAGGCCAATCATGGCTTTGTTATCAGGGAAGGCACATGGTGTTCCCTGGCAAATCACTGCGGGTGCCTTCCGTACCAATCAGAGTGCATTATTCTCGGACTTGGCTGCCAACATGATTTTTGGCAAACTACTTCTATTCTAAGGCCTATTATGCTTGTGCATCACTCTTCTCTGACTGTACTTCTGCTAAAGGCACCAACTCTGCTTTACCACCTCGTAACTTAAGATCATCTGGGGAGGCCTTGCTCTCGCTTCCGCCAGCCACTCAACTGTGGCTGGCAGAGACGAAACAGGGCCTTCTCGGCGGTGGCCCCCTGCCTGTGGAATGCACTTCCAAGCGAAATATGATGGACCCCCATCCCTCCTAGCTTTCAGGAATGTAAAAGAAAACATTGGGGGTACATCTATGCTGTAGAATGAATCCACTTTAACTGCTCTGGCTCAATGCTAGGGGTCCTTGGGAGCTGTAGTTTGGAATCCTAGGGGCTGCCAAAGAATGCTGATGCAAAGAAGGTGAGCGTTACATCCCAGTCAATATGGGATATAATATCCTGGCCTAGACAGTCAACCTGTCTCTGATTCAGTCGCTGTCGCTTTAAGACTTCTGCCAGCTTCCAAAATGGAGATTGCCGAAGAACGGCTTGGGTGACGTCAGGATCCAAAATGGCTGGCTTCCGTTTGGCCAGTCTTTCCTTTTTCTTTCTTCCTTCCAGGGACTAAAATGGACGCCGAGGCGTCGGCTGCTCGCTACGTCACGTGACAGGGCAAGACTGCGCTCAGCTAGAGAAGAGGCTGGTGTTGACTTGTCAGAAAACAGGATTCGAAGCCAGTCAGGTGAGCGCGAGAGGGAGGGAAGGGAGGGGGGGGAGGGAGGAGCAGGCCCCAAAAGAAGGGAAGGAGGACAAGGGGTAACTTGGGGGGCTTTTGGGGTGCCAAGGAACAGATTGAAAGCCCCCCTGGTTTTGTATGGAAATTAAGTCGGAGAGTGTTAATGCTAGGGAGGCAGAATGAGGCTGGATTTTGGGGAGGCATAAGGGCAAGCTGGGTACATACAAGAAGATGGGAGGAAGGGCTTAGGGTTCAAGATCCCCAAGTGTCTATTGAATTAAATAGGAGTAGTAAGTACATACAAGAAGATGAGAAGATTTCAAGATCGAACTGCACAAGCCAGTCAAGGTGGTCCCAGTGGTGATCGGCACACTGGGTGCAGTGCCTCAAGACCTGGGCCTGCACTTAAACACAATCGGCGCTGACCAAATTGCCGGCTGCAAAAGGCCACCCTACTCGAATCTGCACGCATTATTATTCACCGATACATCACATAGTCCTAGACCAGGGGTTCTCACACTTTGTCAGCATGCGAGCTACTCTTAAAGCAACCAAGTTCAAATGATCTACCTGCCCCCACCGCCGTGCGTTCCTGCGCTTCCGCCGCCGCGCGCTCCTGCCGCCGCACGTGCTCCTGCTGTTGTTTTCCGCCCACGCAGCGCTTCTTCCGCCTGCGGGGCATTGCAGGAAGGAGAAAGCACGAGGCAGGGCATCCAGAGGGAGCGCTCCGCCCTGCCTGTCTCGCCGGCAACGGAGGCTGCACAGCTCCTTCTGGACGAGAGAGGGGCAGGGCGCTCCCTCCAGAGGCCCCGCCTCGTGCTTCCTTCTTCCTGCAATGCCCTGCAGGCAAAAGAAGCACCGCGAGAGTGGAAGCCAGCAGCAGGAGCGCACGTACGCATAGGGTGTACGTGCGCATGGCAGGAGCGCTCCATCTGGCTGGTGAGGCCCGAAGATCACCTGGAAGAGGGTTGAAGATCTACCAGTAGCTCTCGAGCTACCTAATGAGCACCCCTGTCCTAGACACTTGGGAAGTGTCCGAAGAGTGTTGCAATACAAAAGCCAGCATAGTGATGTTGTTTGCTGTGGACTCATCTTGTAGTAGTAGTAAGAACATACAAGAAGATGAGGGGAAGGGCTTAAGGGTTCAAGATCCAGAAGTGTCAAGATTAAATAACAACAACAACATACAAAAATATGAGAGGAAGGGCTTAGGATTTAAGAACCCAAAGTGTCAAGATTAAATAATAGTAATAATAACAATAATAACACAACATACAAAGAGATGAGAGGAAGGGCTTAAGATTTAAGAACCCAAAGTGTCAAGATTAAATAATAGTAATAATAACAATAATAACACAACATACAAAAAGATGAGAAGAAGGGCTTAAGGGTTCAAGATCCAGAAGTGTCAAGATTAAATAATAATAATAATAACAACAACAACAACAACATACAAAAATATGAGAGGAAGGGCTTAGAATTTAAGAACCCAAAGTGTCAAGATTAAATAATAGTAATAATAACAATAATAACACAACATACAAAGAGATGAGAGGAAGGGCTTAAGTTTTAAGAAACCAAAGTGTCAAGATTAAATAATAGTAATAATAACAATAATAACANNNCATACAAAAAGATGAGAAGAAGGGCTTAAGGGTTCAAGATCCAGAAGTGTCAAGATTAAATAATAATAATAATAATAACAACAACAACAACAACATACAAAAATATGAGAGGAAGGGCTTAGGATTTAAGAACCCAAAGTGTCAAGATTAAATAATAATAATAATAATAACAACAACAACAACAACATACAAAAAGATGAGAGGAAGGGCTTAGGATTTAAGAATCCAAAGTGTCAAGATTAAATAATAGTAATAATAACAATAATAACACAACATTCAAAAAGATGAGAGGAAGGGCTTAAGATTTAAGATCGCAAAATGTCAAGTTTGCTTTTTTGTTTCTTCTCTCCATGACACGGTAGGCATCATCCTGGGAAACAAAACTAGACAACTCCTGTGCTCCTGCCCCAGTTGAGGGCGCCCAACAAGGCTCCATCATGGCTCAGCAACGTGGGGTAAACAGCCTGCGCTTCAATCAGGATCAGAGTGAGTGATCAGCTTCTATCCAATCCCAAGTATTCCCCAATGTTTTTTTTTATTCAAGACTAGCTGAGGACCTGGCGGTGCCCGGGTTATTTGAGGAAGGCATTGTGTGCCAAGGTTGGTCCGTATCAGTTGTTCATTTGGCTCGCAGTGGTTTCGGGAAGTGAGTGAAGGATTATGGACCATGGACCATAATCCATGGTCCATCCTCCTCCAAATTGCACCAGGATGTAGGGGGTTCTGTGTGCCAAATTTGGTTTGATCAGTCATTGAATGAGGGTCGCAGCAGTCTCAGGAAGTGAGTGGAGGTACTTCAAGTCCCATCATCCGTGGTCCAACCTCCTGAAAACTGCACCAGGGTGTAAACTGGGTCATGGGGGCTCTATGTGCCAAGTTTGGTCTTGATCAGTCACTGGATGAGAGTCGCAGTGGTCTCAGGAAGTGAGTGGAGGTACTTCAAGCCCCATCATCCATGCTCTGCTCTTCTCCAAACTGCACCAGGACATAGAGTGGGTTATGGGGGCTCTGTGTGCCAAGTTTGATATTTATCGGTCTTTGTTGTGGGCCACAGTGGTCTCTGGGAAGCAAAGCGCTTTGAAGTACTACAAATCCCATAATCCATGCTTAATCTTTCTCAAACTGCACCAGGACGTAAAGGACATCATGGGGGTTATGTGTGCCAAGTTTGGTCCAGGTCCGTCACCCGTGCTGGTCAGAGTAAGTGAGTGACGGTACTGCAAGTCCTTCAAACTGCACCAGGATGTAGAGTGGGTCTTTGGGGGGGGGGGGTGTGTCTGTGTGCCAACTGTAGTCTTGTTCTGTCATTGTTGGGGGCCTAGTCAGGAAAATAAAGTTAAGTAAGCCTTACTGTCAATTCAGGCTGAGGCCTAGTCAGGAGAATCAAGTTGAGGAAGCCTTACTGTGGTGTGAATTCAAGCTGAGGCCTAGTCTCGAAAATCAAGTTGAGGAAGCCTTACTGTCAATACAGGCTGAGGCCTAGTTTGTAAAATCAGCTGAAGGAAGCCTTTTTGTAAAGAACTCTGTCTGGCACCTTTGAGATTTGGGATGTTGGAATGCTGGCCTATCCATGGCCCAGCCTCCCTCAAACTGCACCAAGACGTAAAGTGGGTCTTGGGGGTTCTGTGTTCCAAGTTTGGTTTTGTTGTCTCATTGTTAGGGGCTGGGGGCTGCAAAGTGTTTTGGACTTAAACTCCCACCATGCCTGACTGCCTCAGGGCTTTTCCTTACCCCCCTCTGGCACTTTAGAGTCTCGGAATGTTCGTGGCTGGCCAATGGGAGTCGTTTATGCAAATAATGCTGCCACATATCCTTCCGCCCTCCGGATACAAACATACAAACATTCCGCTTTATTATAGACTAGCTTGGGGACCCGGTGGTGCCCGGGTCATTTGAGAAGTGCAGCAGGATGTAGAGTGGGTCATGGGGGCTCTGTGTGGCAAGTTTGGTCTTGATCCATCATTATTGGGAGTTGCAGTGGTATCATGAAATTACTGAAGGTAGTGGAAGTCCCATCATCTCTGGTCCACCCTCCCCCAAAGTGTAGTAGGATGTAGATTGGGTCATGGGGGCTCTGTGTGCTAAGTTTGGTCTGTATTGGTGAATGGATGATGGCTGCGTTGTTTTTAGGAAGTGAGTGAAGGTACTTCAAGTCCCATCATCCGTGGTCCGTCTCACACAAAACAGCACCAGGATGTAGAGTGGGTCATGAGGGCTCTGTGTGCCAGGTTTGGTGTTGATCAGTCATTGGATTAGGTTTGTAGCAGGCTTGGAAAGTGAGGGAAGGTACTGCAAGTCCCATCATCCATGTTCTGGCCCCCTCCAAACTTCAGTAGGATGTAGAGTGGGTCACTGGGGCTCTGTGTGCCAAGTGTGGTCTTTCTCGGTGTTTGTTGGGGGCCACAGTGGTCTGTGGGAACAGAGGGGTGTGAAAGTACTACAAATCCCATCATCCATTGTCAGTCCTCCCCCAAACCTCACCAGGACGTGAAGGCAGTCATGGGGGTTATGTGTGCCAAGTGTGGTCTCGATCAGTAATTGGATGAGGGTCGCAGCGGACTTGGCAAGTGAGTAGAGGTACTTCAAGTCCCATCATCCATGGTCCACCCTCCTCCGATCTGCACCAGGACGTAGAGTGGGTCATGGGGGCTGTGTGTGCTAAGTGTGGTCTGTATTGCTCCTTTTTGGTGGCCTCAGTGGTCTGTGGGAACCAAAGTGTTTGAAAGTACTACAAATCCCATAATCCGTGGGCCATGTCCCCCGAACCGCACCAGGACGTAAAGGGGGTTAGGGGGGGTTATGTGTACCAAGTTTGGTGCAGGTCCATCACCCGCGCTGGTCGCTGTGGCCTGTGAAAGTGGCTGCCACAAATGCTCCCTCCCGCCCTTCCGCCCTCCCGCCCTCTTCACACATACATACATACAAACATTCCGCTTTATAAAGGTATACAGATATAGATATAGATAGATATAGATAGATATAGATAGATAGATAGATAGAAGAATATAGAATAGAATATAGATATAGATAGATAGAGATAGATATAGAGAGAGATAGAGATTTAAGCCTTGAGATCTTCAAGAAGGGAGAGGGTCAAGGTTTTTAAGCATATACTGGGAGTTCAATATTTCATGGCAGATTGGGCTGAGTGTTGTAGGTCCCTTTTACACAGCTTTATAAAATCCAGATTATCTGATTTGAACTGGATTATATGGTAGTGTAGACTCACATAATCCAGTTCAAAGCAGATAATGTAGATTACCTTCCGTGATATTCTGGGTTATATGGCTGTGTAATTCACTGTAATAACTTGGAACTAAAACCTCATGACCATTCTAAGTAGGGAATTTTGGGAGTTGTAGGTCAGACTAAGTTTTGCAAACATTGCTTTTTGGTATCATACAGGTGGAGCTTGTTTCCAAAAGGAACCAAACCCATCTGAACCGATTTTAGGTAAAGATAAATATTTCCCCAGACATTAAGTCTAGTTGTGTCCAACTCTTGGGTGTGTGTGTGCTAATCTCTATTTCTAGACCGAAGAGCCGCCGTTGTCCATAGACACCTCCTAGGTCATATGACCAGCATGACTGCATGGAATTATATTACCTTCCTGCAGAAGCGGTATCTATTGATCAACTCACATTTGCATGTTTTTGAACTGCTAGGTTGGCAGAAACTGAGGCTAACAGTGGGAGCTCACCCCGCTCCCTAGATTCGAACTGCCAACCTTTTTGTCAGCAAGTTCATCAGCTCAGTGGTTTAACCCGCTGCGCCACCAGGGGGGCCAGACCGAAGAGCTGGCATTGTCCATAGACACCTCCTAGGTCATGTGACCAGCATGACTGCATGGAACTATATTACCTTCCTGCAGAAACGGTATCTATTGATCAACTAATATTTGCATGTGTTTGAACTGCTAGGTTGGCAGAAGCTGGGGCTAACAGTGGGAGCTCACCCAGCTCCCTGGATTCGAACTGCCAACCTTTTGGTCAGCAGGTTCATCAGCTCAGTGGTTTAACCTGCTGCGCCACCAGGGGGGCAGAATAAATTACTATTTAAAGAAAATGTACAGCTATACAAAACATAGATTTTACAGGTATACAAAAAACACATGTTGAGAGTTTTCATTACTTTTGTATAAAATTCCATTTTCCAATATGATATGATAGTTTTTGATAGGTACAAGAGACAGGGCCTTCTCAGTGGTGGCCCCTCGGTTGTGGAACTCCCTCCCCAGGGATATTAGATCCGGCCCCTCCCTCTTGACCTTCCAGAAAAAAGTGAAAACGTGGCTAATTGAACAAGCCTTCGGAATCAAATGCAACGCGCAAACACGGAATTAGACAAAAGTGAACATTGGAACGGCTCAGACGATGATTTTTGGACATCAAGACTAACAATGAAGGCATTGGTTTTAGAGGTTTTTAAAGGTTTTTTAAAAATGTATTTTTAATTCTGTTAATTATATATCGTTAGGTACTGAATTTCTGCCTGGTTGTAAGCCGCCGTGAGTCACCTTTGAGTTTGAGAAAGGCGGGATAGAAATACAGTAAATAAATAAATAAATAAATAAATATCTACGTGGTTTTTTGTGTTTGTTTGGGGGGGGGGGTTGACCTCATGTTAGCTGCTCCGAGTCCCCTTTGGGGAGATGGGGAGGGTTATAAATAAAGATTATTACTCATAGACAGCAATGTGCTGCCACTTTTTTCTCATTTGTCTTTTCTCTTTTTTTTTTTTGGTTCCATACCTTTTTGAAACAAACGGCACAAATATATTCTGCAGCAATTCAGATACATATTTTATTCTTTCATCTTGTCTAAATCCTGGGCCCTTACATTAATAGTAAATTGCTGAGCTTCATCCTGGTTCCAACAAAGCTTTGGGGTGCTCTGTTTTTGGTATGTACTACAAGCTGGACCCATTACCTCCTGCCACAGGTTGCTTCTGCTGTGCTATGGAGACTGGAGTTCGGATCTATAACGTGGAACCTCTGATGGAGAAGGGACACCTTGGTAAGAAGCAGAAGAGCCTGGAAGTGGAATTATGAAACATTATTGATTTCTCCTTCACTACAATGTATGCCCTAACTTCCTTCCTCTTTCTTTTTCTCAGACCATGAACAGGTGGGCAGTGTAGCACTGGTTGAAATGCTACATCGGTCCAACCTTCTAGCCATTGTAGGCGGTGGTGGCAACCCCAAATTTTCAGAGATCTCAGGTGAGTATGTCTCATAAAGAAAGTGATGGAGGCAAAGAAGATAGTAGTCTAAAGAAGAAATCCCTGCATTTTCTGCCTTCAATGATATGATCGGTGCATAAAGGAGAAGGTATGATTTTTACAATCTTTGAAATCTATCTTGATGCTTCCATTGTAGTCTTGATCTGGGATGATGCCCGTGAAGGGAAGGAAGGCAAAGACAAGCTAGTACTGGAATTCACCTTCACCAAGCCAGCGCTGGCTGTCCGCATGAGACATGACAAGTATGTATAAGATTCCTCCTGTTTCAACTAATCCCAAAGACTGGGTAGAAGGAGGTATGATGAAAACATAGTATTCATAATAGTAGATGGTTTGGGGTCTGTATAGCAGGGTTTTCTAATATCGATCTGTATTTGATGTCCCTCAGGCTTATAGGGGAAATGCCTTTTGAATGGAATGCTTCAGATCCAAATATCAAGGCAACTTGCATATTTAGGTTGAGATTTTCTTGGACAGCATGAGTAGGAGAGTGTTGGTAGTGGCACTGACACAGCAGTAGTAGTGGCAGATGTAAAACGGCCATGGATGCAGCAGCAACTGGGAGGAAAGCAGAAAAAAGCATCACTATTAGAAGAAAAGCCTCCCTACTAGTCATGGGCCCAAAATTTGTCCCATCCGTTTGATTTGTGTTTCCGTTTTGTTCCATCCATTCGGATGGCACAAAACAGGAAGGAACGAAAATGGACTCAAAATGAAAAGCAGGCAAGAGCGGTTCCTGGCCCTAAGCCTGCTTTTCGGATCAATTGCCAAACACGTAGGCATAAAAGCGGCAGGCAGGGCCTGAAGTTGAGCACCGATTAAGGAATGCTCCTGTAATGAGGTCACTATGTGTATTGAGGATTTTATCTTTATTTTATGGTTAAATGTGTGGTTTGTATTATTACATTTGTATTGTGTTTGATTTCTTTAAATACTTTCGCCCAAAATTTGCTTACATTGCCACCACATATGTATGTATGTTCCTGTTTCTTGGCATCCTCTCCAACAGTTTTTCGAGTAGTTTTTATTTATATTTGCCATTCTTACTGGTGTAAGGTACCATTTCCATATTAATTTATAATAATTTTCTTTAATCCTTATTGATAAATTTTTAAGATGTCTTTGTCTCCACAATTGTTGCCACTCTGTTTCCTTTATTTTTATCCCTAAGTCTTCTTCCCAGACCTCCTTAAGGGTGTTATTTTTTGTTTTTCCTTCCTTTATTTCAATTATTATCTTATATATTTTACTAGTTATTCCTTTCAAGTTTTCGTGCTCTTCTACATCCCTCCCATTTTGTATTATTTGTTCAAATTGGTTAACCTTACTTCCTTTTTTATTGTTTTTAGCCAATTTTTAAACCATTGTTCTAATTGTATACAATGGAACCATGTCAATTTTATTTCTCTAAATTCTTCCATAATCATTTCCTTCTTTGTTCCTACTTTTATCCAATCCCCCATTTTATCTAAATTTTTTCCCTTAACTTTTTATCCATTATTTGTTTTAAATTCTTTGGAAATTTCTTTTCCATTTTTTTTCTTTTTTTCCCCCTCACCGCTGTGCTCCCCTCCCCAAGCCATTGCTTTTACATTTCATACGTGCAAAATTTCAATTCTTATAGTGGAGGTAACCTTCCTTCTTCCTTTTCTAATCCTTTTCAATAAATTTTCCTCATAAAAATCACTTTGTTTCCATATACCTCTTTTTACTTTTAATATACATGTTAACTTGTCATTTATTGCCAGTTTCCATACTTCCTTGTACCATTCCTCTATTTGTATATTTATTTCTTTTTTCCAATTCCTTGCTATAAGCAGTCTTGCTAATGTTAATAGGTTTGTTATCGCATCTTTATCCTTTTTTTCCAATTGTATACTATTATATAATGATAATAAAGCTATACTAGGACTTCTTTCTATTTTAATATTCATTATATCTTCTATTTCTTTAAATATTGTATTGTGTTTGATGATTAAATGTTAGACAGACCACAAAGGGTTAATGGGGAATATTACAGTGCACAGCCTCTGAGAAGTTCCGTTGCTATAGCAACAGGAGGCGGAGCCTAACACTAGCTTTAGAATTTCCAGGTTTGAAATTCTTCAGTTAGTCAGGAGTGGTTAGACTAGCTGGTGGCAGTTTTGAGAAGCTGCTGTTGTCTTTTCTGAGGAAAACAGAAAAGGCTATGTTTTGATACTGCAGAAAGGCATTAGGTTTAGAAAGCCTATAGGAACCGCTGTTTGTAGGTTAGGCTGGAAAGCTAACCTAGAAGATAGATAGAAAGCATATTGGGGCAGAATATCTATAATATTACTGAGTCAGTGTTTGAAGAAATACAGTCAAACATTGTGTTTAGAAACTTAGTAACTTTAAGACCTGTGCCTCTAAGGAGATATTGTAACCACCTAAGCTCTGTGTACTTTGAAACCTCCACGTTTGGAACCTTGTTAACCAATAAACAGTTAAAGTTCTTTATTCATAAATCTTTCTCTGTGAACTCTTTTTGGTGCAAGCTTTAGAAACATCGGGTGGTCACATAACTTGGTGGCAGCGATTGGTAAGTGAGTAATTGGTCAAGAATTACTCACTGGTGGTAAAGGTTATAAAGTAAGGAGGCTTCCCATAAATAGGTGGGATAGCAAGACTACCCTGCCACAGTTCCCTCCACAGTTAGATAACTGAATTAGTGCCGTCACATAATTGGCCCTTAACAGTTAACAACAAATCTGAGTTATTACAGCTCCTTACTCGGCGTTCGGCTGCAGGCACCCAGATGCTTTGGGCCTACGTGCCTCACAACCTCCCCAGGGGTCCCGACCCCCAGGTTGAGAAACACTGCTCTAATGTAACATGCAGTGGAAGTCATTCATTTAAATATAATTCAATAATATCCATTGTTTTCTGTTTCCATTGTAAGTTCAGGTTGATATTCACCATGGATATGGGGATTTTGTTGTATATCCAATAATGGTAAAGACAGTCCTCCATTACTGAAAGGAAAAAGTAGTACAATGTAAAATATGTGTCTCCAAAACTAGCTGTAACTAAAGCGGAATTGATGCTTTTAGCAGAAATAATGCTAGGAGAGAGTGCTGCTCAGTATAGGCTTCAGAATACTGGGGTAGTTTGCCAAGTAATAATGACGGGAATAAGCTAATATGATTAGTAGAAAGGCACAAGCAGTGATTTGCCAGGGAACATCAAGTGCCTTTTAGATAAGAGCGGCCCAGATAGGCCGAATGCTAGCAACGTGCTTTTGTTATGAATAGATAGTGCGCATGGCAATTAGAGACTTCTCCGTGAATGCTAGGGAGAAGTGGCATAGATTTGTAACAACCTGGAAACACGCTGTACCAGAGCAGATAGCATAGCCTGAGAATCAGAATTAATACATACGCCACAGTTTATTAACAAATAGGAATGAGATGCTAGAATGCTTTGTTTAATTGGGTAATAAAGTGAGTTCATGTGTGTCAGCCAATTGCAAGTGATGAAGATGGGAGGGATCTGGGCTCTGCAGCCATTGATTGTATAAAACCTGTGTGCTAGAAATAATCTGGGCTCTGCCATTAGCAACTTTATGCTAAGCAGACTCCGTCAGCTGATGTATCAATAAATTGGCTTCATTTGGACCAGTATCAATTGTTGCGTCCTTCGTTCCTGTGCCCGCACGAAAGCCGCCGCTTGTGAGTCAGAAAGTAACTGCCTGAAGGAGTTTTGGGACTCCAGATTTCCGCTACATAACCATTCAACATTAAAGTAGATATACTGTAGGTATGAGAGATAGGTAAACATCCACACACACACACATAGTGTGTATGTTTAGTTTAGGGCGAAGAGTCAATTTACTCACTGTATACTCTTATCTTTTGTTGTTGTTCTTTCAGGATAATAATTGTTCTACGGAATCGAATTTATGTCTATTCCTTCCCTGACAATCCTACAAAGCTCTTTGAATTTGACACACGGGACAACCCCAAAGGTATGAGTTGTTACACTTCGCTGGGGAGCCCTTGTATCTCATCACTGTTCTAAAAGGATTCCTTGCACGAATGAGCCCAGTTCTAGTTACTGCCTCTCTGGTTTGTTTTCCCCTGCCCAACCTCAGGACTCTGTGATCTCTGTCCCAGCTTGGAGAAGCAGCTCCTGGTTTTCCCTGGACATAAATGTGGCAGCTTGCAACTAGTGGTGAGTAAAGGGGCAGTGGATATAGGAAGGCATAGGAGACCAAATAGGGGCCTCTTAGTTGGTTGGGGCTGGCTTATTACTGTGTTTTAATATCTAGTACAGGGATAGAGAATACATGGCCCTCAAGGCCTTGGCGGACTCCAACCTCCATGATCTCATGCCTCTTTCTGTGCTGGCTACTGCTGCTGGCAGCTACAATCTCAGATCTGAAGAACCATGTATTTCCTACCTTTTTGGCAGTAAGAAATACCTTTCCACTTACGACTTTACAATAGACCCCACCAGCAATAATAGCAAGCCCATGCAGGTATATGTTGGGTGCCATGATAGGAGAGAGATCAAGGACATTGTCATTGTTACTGATTTAGATTATGGGTCTTTGAAGCAGGGGCCTGACCTCATTGTTTTATTTTATTTTGGAGGTTAGTAGTTGGGGTTGTTTCTTCCTGACTCTATTACTGTGAATCCCAGAATACCTGACAGTTGGCCAAACTGGATGGGGCTTCTGGGAGCTGAAGTCCCAAACTTCTAGAGAAACAAAGGTTGGGAAGCAATGCCCTGGAAAATATAAGGTTATAATTTGCTCAATTGTGCCAACGTTTCAAGCTTGTATGTTCTCTCTCCATATATACACACACACACACACACACATGCATGTGTGTGTGTGTGTATATGCACCTGCCCTGATTTCCTGGTTTGGTTAAGACACATTTTTGTATTGCAGCTGAGCTGAGCTGAGCTAACCATGGTTTGCTTCAAACCAGAATTGCAAATCCCCTTCAACCCCTGGTTGTTTTTTTTTATTTTTAAAAATTGAATTTTACTATTACCATTTTTAACAGAGGGTTTAATAAAAATATAATAAATAAAAAATAGAATACATTGGGCTTACATTCAAACTATAGCCTGTCTCCACCCAAAAAAACACGTGGGATGCACAGGGGATGAATGGACACCCTAATATGTGGCATGTTCTCAGATTTCATGAACCATGGGAGGTGAGCACAGTGCGGCTTATCAAATGTTTTTGGACTATAATGATAATAATAAAACTTTATTTATAACCCGCATCCATCTCCCCAAAGGGGACTCGGAGCGGCTTACATGGGGCTGTGCCCGAACAACAAATCACAAAAAATATCAAAAACATCAGAAAACAATAAACACAATAAAGTCAATAAGCACAATAAAATAAATACATCTTTGAAAACACAACAACATAGGTGGATCTAAAACAGAAACAACAGGGTGAGCCACATGTACATATAAAATATTTTAAAACTCGGGGGAGATAACTGGAGTAGTGTTAAAACATAAAGGCTCACATAGGGGGAAGAGGTCTCGGCAAAAACGGGGGCATTTGGGGAGTCTAATCTCCAAAGGCCTGGTGGAAAAACCACAATGGGTCGCATAAGCCCTTGCCATCATAATACATAGAAAGGGAACACTGAGAGTTGTCATTCAGTCACATGCGTAGCACCACACTTTGCTTGCCCCAGTTTGGAATTATGTGTTTGATTTTCTTTTGGAAACAAGTTGGAACAAGTTTGGAATTATGTGTTTGATTTTCTTTTTCCGCATCTTAGGACCTCTCCAGCACGAAGCCTGGGACTTCGTCTGCCCCGTTCACCATTAATGCCCATCAGAGTGAGATCGCCTGCATCTCTCTCAACCAGCAAGGCACTGTGGTGGCCTCTGCCTCTAAGAAAGGGACCCTCATCCGCCTCTTTGACACACAGACCAAAGAGAAGCTGGTGGAGCTCAGGAGAGGAACTGACCCAGCAACATTGTACTGGTAAGAAACCCCCCACCCAATTCTCACCCACAGACTGCCCCAAGATACACCATTTCGTGTACTGGACAAGTACACTGTGCTGCCATCACCGCAACTCTGACCCCCCCCCCATCCCGCCATAGTGTTCCTGCTTATCTTTTATCTTGCCTCTTAGTGCTTTCGAGCTCCTGCTGGTTTAAGCACAGTAAGAAGCCAAGAGCACCACAGCAGAGTATTCGTGTTTTTCTTGGAAGAGCATAATCCTGTGCTCTTCTATGTGCTCTGTGCACACTGTTTGGAAGTTCAGACATGTGGCTACTCTTGTGCAGTTCAGAAATGTAGCTTAAGGACATCGCAATGGGGGGTAGTTCATGGCAACACTAAAACATAATTTGATTGATCATAAATGAGAGTAGAACATTTTAATATATTTATTTATTATATTTATTATATTTCTATACCACCTATTCCACCTTTCCTGCAATGAGCCCAAGGCAGGCTTCATCATTCCTTCAAACAACAATCCTGTAAGCTAGCTGAGGCTGAGAGCACCCTGTCAGTTTTGTGGCTCGGAAGATAGAACCTGAATCTCCCAAGTCCCAGTCTCATATTCTAGCTTAGAGCTTTCCAGATATTTCACATTGGTGTTACACTTTTTAGACACAGATCATTTCACAACAAACATTCAGATTTAATAGCAAACCAGAGATTAAACTAGCCCCTTTTAAGAGATACGGAAATATACATAAATTCTAATAACGGAATGTATGGGGACACAATATAATTCGTGAAAACGTATCAGTTATATATTTAAAATACATGATTTATTGTATATTCACGTAGGCTCAGAGGTTTCTCATTATATTCATGTGGCAGACCTACAAACTGTAGCCAACACACAAACATGTTGCGACACACAATTTGGAAAGCTCTGCTCTAGCTACTGCTTTTCAAATTGAGTGTTTTGAATCATGACTGATGCCACAGTCTCTTGTAAAAGTATCCCGAAACTTCTTTTTTGTTATTGTGGAATCAGAATGCTGAACCGAAAGGGACTATGCTACAAGGGAGGGTCAATAAGTCCGTGACTTTTTGAATTTCCCGCCTCTTAACTGAAAGGGCAACACTGCTCCTGTCAACAGGCATCTGTCAGTTGACTCCTGTCAAAATTTGAACAAGCTGCGTCCTTTAGTTTGTGTTTGACAGCCATTCATAGCAGACTACCGCGTGATTTGAGGAGAAAATGGAAAAAAGTTAATTTTGTGTGCTCATTAAGCATTATTTTTTGCGGAAAAAACCCATCACTCAAACCAAGGCTAAGCTTGATAAATACTATGGGGACTCTGCACCATCAATTTCAATGGTAAAAAAATGTGGTTTACTGAATTTTGTTGTGGCCGCACAAGCACGGAAGATGCCAAACGTTCTGGACGCCCAGTTGAGGTCTCTACACCCGAAACAATTGAATAAAATCACGTTATGGTGTTGGCCAATCGGAGATTGAAAGTGCGAGAGATTGTGGAAGCCATAGGCATCTCACATGGCTCAGTGGTTTCAATTTTAAATTATCACTTGGGTATGAGAAAGCTTTCCGCAAGGCGGGTGCTGCCTTTGCTTTCAATCAACCACAAACGCAATCGTGTGAAAATTTTGCAGGAGTGTTTGCTGTTGTTCAACCGCAATATGGACGAGTTTTTGCGCCATTTCATAATTGTGGACGAAACGTGGATACACCACAACACACCAGAGACCAAACAGCAGTCAAAACAGTGGGTTTCTCGGGGTGAATCAGTGCCAAAGAAGGCCAAGGTGGGTTTGTCAGCCAATAAAGTCATGGCGACCGTTTTTTGGAATGCACGCGGTATAATCCACATTGACTACCTTCAAAAGGGTAAAACAATCAATGGCAAATATTATGCAACGTATTGGGTCGATTTAATGGGGATTTGAAGAAGAAAAAAAGACCTCATTTGGCCAAGAAAAAAGTTATTTTGCACCCGGACAATGCAAGCGTGTACACCTATGCAGTTACCATGGCAAGAATCCATGAATTGGGATACAAATTGCTCCCTCATCCACCCTATTCTCCGGATTTAGCCCTACGTGACTATTTCTTGTTTCCAAACCTGAAGAAATGGCTCAGCAGAAAGAGATTTAACTCCAACAATGAAATCATCTCACAAACAATTACCTATTTTGATGACCTCGACAAATCTTATTTTTTGGAAGGGATAAAAAATTGGAGAGACGTTGGACAAAGTGTAAAGAGCTCAAAGGAGACTACGTTGAAAAATAAAAGGATTTTTTTATCCAAAAACCTGTGTTTCATTCAAAAAGTCACAGACTTATTGACCCGCCCTCGTACATTCCTGTACACCTCTTGTATTTGTGCATTTATGAAAGGCCAACTAGGCTGATGGAATTGCTCCAGAAATGGAATTGCTCCAGAAACACAAGAGTAGATCTACCAACCTGTCAATGTCTTTTGTGTTGTAGTCTCATGGGGCAATTGATTGGTTCCTACAGACCATTGTTAGTCCTTGGCTATTGTAATTTGTCAATGGTGGACGGAAGTTTTTTTTACAATCAGAAGAACGGCATTTGTTGATGGTATTTTTCTTCGTGATTGGGATAACTATGATATAATAATTTGATCGTTTGTACCAATTTTTCTGTCTTCTATTGTATTTACTGTAACTTTGATATTATATCGGAGTATTATGCTGTATAATTCTTTGTATGCTGGTTTAAATACCAATTTCTACTATAATATATAATATTACTATCACTAACATTATTCTGTAATATTGTGGACCACATTGATAGTCCATATTGTGTATGCTATATTCCTTTTGGTTTCTTTCCCCTGTTTGGTTTAGCTTTTGTAAGCAACCCCCCCGATTTTGGATTTTTTTCTTCTTCCTCCATCACCTGCCCCCATCATGTCCCTTTGCCATTACATTAATACAGTGTTGTATTAATATTGGAGGAAAACCTTGAACTGTCATGTCCTCTTTCTCTTCTCCCCACAGCATTAACTTCAGCCATGATTCTTCCTTCCTCTGCGCCTCCAGCGACAAAGGAACCGTCCACATCTTTGCCCTGAAAGATACCCGCTTGAATCGCCGTTCAGCGTAGGTCCTTGGGTCAGCATGTTCAGGGGTGAAACATCACTCCCTGTTGTTCTGACCCCATTCCTCCTTCTCTGGCAGGTTGGCACGAGTAGGAAAGGTTGGGCCCATGATAGGCCAGTATGTAGATTCTCAATGGAGCCTGGCCAGCTTCACTGTGCCAGCTGAGTCCGCCTGCATCTGTGCATTTGGAAGGAATACGTCAAAGAATGTCAACTCAGTCATTGGTGAGTAACAGTATTTATTTTGCCCAGTGTTGGCTACTCAAAAGGTTACTATGATATGGGAGCAACTGTGCCCTGTACCAGCTCTGAGATGAAAACATGGATGTTCAGACAGGCCTTTGACCTTGAGTAGGCTGAATGGGCCCATATGAAGCTGACACTTGGCACCTGTGAATTGACGTTAGTTTGTTTTATCTACTGGTGTTTTAAAATTGTATTGTTTTGATTTTATACTAACGTGTGTTGACGGGAGATTGTTGTTATAATTTTATGTGACTTGTTTTATACTTTTGCATCGTTTTTACTGGTTGTATGTTATATGTGCATCTTGGAGTGCATTGTAAGCCGCCCGAGTCCCTTCGGGGAGATGGTGGCGGGATATAAATAAAAGATTATAATTAATCTTATTGTTATATCTCTTATTTTGAGTTTTGAGTCCATTTCTAATTTGCAATTTCTCCTCTTACAGCTATCTGTGTCGATGGCACTTTTCACAAATACGTCTTCACTCCAGATGGCAACTGTAACCGTGAAGCCTTTGATGTCTACCTGGATATATGTGATGACGATGACTTTTGAGTACAACTCAGCCCATCCTGGGCAGGCAGAGTGAACTTAAGGGCAATTTGGAAATATTGTTTTGCCATGTTGAAGGCCTAGGTTGAGAAAGACAAAGACATGTTGTTTTTGGATTCTTGTGATGGATTGGAATGGAAAGTTGCCTTATTCATCATTTCTTGCCACCAGGCTTTGTGTTTTGACTACTCCTTACTGCTGGGCAACCAGTTTCCACGGGAAGAGTGAAAAATCCCAGAGAATTTGGGGAGTGAGTGTCTCAAAACTCTTTTTGACCAAGAATCAGCTGTCCATGCCACCAGCTCCATCCAGAGCTTCCCATTATTGGAGAGGAGGGAGGAAAGGGGCAGAGCTACCATTAAAGTTCAAGTGCAAATACTTCTAATTTATTTTATTGACAGTTAGGTTTGCTAGTTGCTCCTTGTTGTAAGATATGAGGGTTGGAAAATTTGTCTCCTATAGCAGTGTTTTTCAACCTTTTTTGAGCCGCGGCACGTTTTTTACATTTACAAAATCCTGGGGCACAGCACCAACCAAAATGACACAAAAGTACACTCTAACACAGTAATACATATAGTTAATATGTTTTTATATATATTTATACACTCAGTGTGAAACTTGGGCCTGTTTCAATGAACAAAACATATATATGACTTCCTCTCACATATTTATACATGGCTATCATGTCTTCCCTCAGCCTTCTCTTCTTCAGGCTAAACATGCCCAGCTCTTCAAGCCGCTCCTCATAGAGCTTGTTCTCCAGACCTTTGTAAAATTTCACCCTGAGTGAAACTTCCTTCCAGTTAACTATGGATGTCATGAAGCTGTTATAAACAGTTCCTTTGGGGGACTCGAAAAATCCAGTAAAATAGTAAAAAAAGAAAGCGTTTCCAAGCGGAGAGGCTCAATTTGTTTCTTGCAAACCTGTGAGGGGGCTGCTAGGAGGGGGGAGAGTGCCAATTTCCCACAGCACACCTGATGATCGCTCACGGCCACACTGGTTGGAAAACACTGTCCTATAGGGCTGGCAAATGTCCTTGATTACTGTATGAGGAATGTCTTTGATTGGAGGGAAGTTTTTCCTTTTATAGAGACTGAAGAAAATACCAAAATAATTTCCTGCTTTTTTGAGGCGTGGCCTGTTCATAAACACAGAAATGTGTATAACATTTTAATTTATGAATACGAACAATATGTTACTTTTACGTTTTAATTTATGAATACGAACAATTGTTACTTTTACAGAGAAACACATAACTTGGGGCCCTTCCACACAGCCATATAGCCCAGAATTTCAAGGCAGATAATCCAGAATATCTGCTTTGAACTGGGTTATCTGAGTCCTCAATGCCATATAACCCAGTTCAAAGCAGGTAATGTGGGATTTTATACAGCTGTGTAGAAGGGGCCTAAGTGAACAGAAATCAAAATTTTCATTTGTTCTTTTGGCAGAACACATACAGTACCTGTCCATAGTTGTTCCCCAACTGTAAACCCTACATGTCATTGAATTTTGGCTGTCCCTTATTCCTATTTTGAAAATTGGACAACAGTGTTGGGAGTATAGTATCGGTAAGGATACCAGTTATAAAATGATGCTGCATCTCACTTAGTACTTGTGTAGACAACTTGTGGCTTTTCAGAAGTTGAACTGTGATTCTCATGTTCCTAACCTTTGGTTAGACTGACTAGGACTGAAGGGAGTTGCAATTAATCAACATCCAGAGGGCCACAAGTTGCACATTTGAATTTAGCAAACAGGTGACTTGGGATTATGAGATTTGTAGTCAAGACATCGGACTACAAAGATAACAAGATGAAGAAAAGAAATTCTGTATAGTATGAACTGCTGTAAATTTACATAAAAATATTCTGCATTATGTTACAAATTATAATCCCATGGTGATTTTTAATGGAAATTTTCAGAGGAACATTTTGGAGAAATTGCACATTTTTCTGAAATGTTTTCAGTGGATTGATTGCCGTTGAGTCTCTCATCCAATGACTGATCAAGACCAAACTTGACACACACAACCCACATGACCCACTCTATGTCTGGGTTGGGTTTGTGGGCCAATGGACCATGGATGATGGGACTTGCAGTAGTTTCACTCACTTCCTAGGACCATTATGACCCACACCTATGACTGATCAAGACCTAACTTGGCACCCTGAGCCCCCATGACCCATTCTACATTTTGGTGCGGTTTGAAGGAGGATGGCCTATGGAGCTATACTTCACCTGCACCCACTGATCCCAGCCAACATTGGATTTAGACTAAACTTGGAGCACACACAAACAATGCCTTTCTCAAATAACCCGGGGGGCACCGGATCACCAAGCTTGTGTGTCTGTGTGTCTGTGTATGCCTTTTGTTATCACACTGGCTAAAAGTGGGCTACAAAGGATAAATTAATATATGCGTGTGTGTGTCTTTTGTTATTACATTGGCTAAGAGTAGGCTACTAAAGATAAATGTAATAAATGAATATATACACACACACACACACATTTTATTATCACATTGGCTAAGAGAAGGCTACAAGATAAATGAAATAAATGTGTGTATGCCTTTTGTTATCACATTGGCTATGAGTGGGCTACAAAGGATAAATTAAATAAATGAATATATACATACACACATACTGGGCTACAAAGGATAAATATAATACATGTGTATATATATGTGTGTGTATATAGTTATATTAGCTAAGAGTGTAGGCTACAAAGGATAACTGTGTGTGTATGCCTTTTGTTATTATATTGGCTAAGATTGGGCTACAAAGGATAAATGTGGCGATATGGCGATGCTCTCTCGGAGCCTTTTAAAAAACTAATGGAGTGAAACAAGGTTGTGTTCTTGCACCAACCCTATTTACAATCTTCTTCAGCATGATGCTCCAAAGGGCTACGGCAGACCTACAAGAAGAAGACGGCATATATATACGCTATCGTACTGATGGTAGCTTGTTCAACTTAAGCCGTCTGAGGGCTCGCACTCAGACTCTAAACTATCTAGTCCGTGAGCTGCCTTTTGCTGACAATGCTGCCCTTGTCGCCCATTCAGAAGCAGCCCTGCAGCGCCTCACATCCTGCTTTGCAGCAGCTGCAGAGCTGTTTGGGCTGGAAGTCAGCCTGAAGAAAACAAAAGTCCTCTACCAGCCCGCACCACAGGAAGAACACCATCATCCCCATGTCAGCATAGGCACATCTGTGCTTAAGTCTGTTCAGCAGTTCACCTACCTGGGAAGCATCATCTCTTCAGAAGCCAAGATTGACAAAGAGATAGATCACAGATTATCAAAGGCATATAGTGCATTTGGAAGGCTTCACAAAAGAGTCTGGAGCAACAAGCACCTGAGGCAAAGCACCAAAATTAGTGTGTACAGAGCTATCATACTGTCTATTCTCCTCTATGGGTCTGAAACATGGGCCGCCTATTGTCAACACCTACGACTCCTCGAACGCTTTCATCAGCGCTGTCTTCGCACAATCCTAAATATACACTGGACCGACTATGTGACGAATGTTGCTGTCCTTGAGCAAGCAGGGATCACCAGCATTGAGGCCATGCTATTGAGAACACAGCTGCGCTGGGCAGGGCACGCCTCTAGGATGGAGGACCACCGCCTCCCAAAGATACTACTCTATGGTGAACTCGCCACGGATCAGTGCAAGAGAGGCGCCCCCAAAAAGAGATATAAGGACTCCTGAAACAACACCTCAGGCTCGGCCAGATTGATCACCAACAATGGTCCACCAATGGTCCACCCTGGCCTCACATCGGGAGGCATGGAGACGCACTATCCACAATGCTGCGGCCTCTTTCGAGAAGACACGCCGAATGGGTCTCGACAATGCAGAAAGAACCGCAACTGGGAAACGACATCACCGAAGGAGACTTTCTGCTGTGCTTTCTGCAACCGGACTTGCCTATCTCAGATTGGCCTTTTTAGTCATCGACGCGCTTGTAAGAAGCGTGGGATGAGTCCTTCCTAAGAATCTTCGTTCGCGAAGTAATGCCGAGATATGTGTGTGTGTATAGTTATATTAGCTAAGAGTGTAGGCTGTGTGTGTGTGTGTGTGTATATATATGCATGTACTGTATGTGTATATATATATATATATATATATATATATATATATGCCTTTTGTTTGGCTAAGAGTGGGCTACAAAGGATAAATGAAATAAATGGAGAGAGAAAGGCTGAGAGTGTAGACTACAAAGGATAATGTAATAAATGAATAATTGTGTGTGTGTATCTTTGTGATCACATTGGCTCAGAGTGGGCCACAAAGGATGCATGCATGCCTTCCTAAACCATCATCACTCTCAGGCGCTCTATGCACGAGGAGGGAGGGAAGGCGCTGCCTGTCTCGGGCGGGACTCCATTTCCCGTCGTCCCCCGCGGCAGGCTCCGCTGCTTCTCCTGCGGCCGCGGCCCCTGCAGCATGCTGGGAGTGGGAGTCCCGGGCGGGGTGGAGGGCAGCCGAGAAAGATGTCCGAGGTGCGGCTGCCCCCGGTGCGGGCGCTGGAGGACTTCCTGCTGGGCTCCAGCCGCCTGGCCTTCCCGGACGTCCGCGACGGGCAGCGCTGGCACAACCGCGTGGTCAACAACCTCCTCTACTACCAGAGCAACTACCTCCTGGCGCTGGGCGCGGGGCTGGCGCTGGGCGGGTGAGTGAGCGAGCCAGGGCCAGGCCTAGTGCCACGGAGGCAGCGGGGGCGCGGCACGGCTGTGTAGCCGACAGGCACCGGGCCCGCCTCGCCTTGGAAGCTAAGCAGGGTCCGCCCCGGTGGGCGTTTGGGTGGGAGGCCGCCCAACAAGCAAGAAGACCCCTTTCTTTCCACCAACCTTTGGACCTCTAGATTGTTTGGACTCCATTTCCCAGAAGTCTCAGCCCATTCAGCCAATGCTCAGGGATTCTGGGAACTGGAGTGTTTTTAAAAGATAGACCTTTCCCCCCAGCCACAGCAAGGGTATGGTATCCCTCTGGGCAGCTAAGCCAGGAAATCCCAACTGGATGGCCTCTCTCAGTATGGGCAAACCAAGGATGGGCAACTTGGAAGTCCCTGAACAGACTCAGAAGTGGAGTGGGCAGATCAAAAGGCAACCTGGCTAAATGGCACTACCTAGAACAGGGGTGCTCAGAATGGTGATCTCGATCACCAGGGTGATCTTCGGGCCTCATCCTGGTGATCTTCAGACCCCTGACCAGGTTTTTTGCTGTTGGTCCTCTTCACGCGCCCCTGCATGCTGCAAAGAAGTCCTCCGTCGTTGCTCCTCCCCACTCCCTGCTCACGCGCTGCCTCCAAAAGCTCAGTCTAAAGTCCAAGAGGCAGAATGGGCCCCCTCTTTTGGATTCCTCCTCCTCCCTCCGTCCTTCTCCAGCCACTCAGAGTCGTAGGAGACCAAAGGGGGCGGGCCTGCATGACGCGATGCATGGCTGGCCCCGCGCACATGCGCAGAAGCGCCCATTCTGCCTCTTGGACTTCTCGTAAACTCTTGGAGGCGGCACGCATGCTGGCGGCGTGAAAATAGGAGCAACGACAGAGGAGAAGAAGAAGGACGCTTTGGGGTCATTTCCGTACCGCATCTCAAAGGTCGGTCTTTTTACTTTGGGGTGGGTGCTTGATTGTTCTGTGGCATGTCTCTTTGTTTATTTTTAACATTTAAAAATGGCCTTTTAGCTCCAAAGCCTCTCTGCTTGCTTTGTTCCTTGAGAAATATATGTTGGGGAATATGGAAATGTGGGAGAAATGGGGTGGTTGGATGTATTTTTGAATGCCCCTTTGTTTACCTTGCTGAGTATTAAATGGCCTTGCAGTTCAACAGCCTCTCTTCTTACTTTCTGGCTGATAATATGTGTGGTAATATGGCAGTGTGGGAGAAATGGGGTGGTTGGATGTATTTTTATGCTCTGTTTTATATTGTTATTAAATTGAAATGTTGATGTTTTATAACTTCATTTTATGTAAACTGCCCCGAGCCTGCTGGAAGGAGCGGAACATAAAAATGAATAATAAATATAAATAAATAAATAAATAAGAAAAATAGTTATACGTTTTACATTTCTGGGTAGGTGATCTTTGGGACTTGGTTTTTTAATCAGTAGCTCCCATGCTGAAAAAGTGTGAGCACCCCTGACCTAGAAGAATAAATAAAAAGGCCAGGCCTGGATTAACCCCTTTTGGCGCCCTAGGCCACACTTTGGAATTACGCCCCCAAACCAACCTCTACCGCACCCCCCACACACACACACACATGTGCAGCACCCCTTGTCAAGGAAGGAAGGTGAGAGCGCCTCTGCCTCCTCCGCCATTTTCCTGGGTGCCGCTTATGCCCGGCAGTGGCTCCGGGGGCGGGGCTTCCCTCCGCCTTCTCCGCCTCATGGCGCACCCTCCTTCCTTGAGTCAAGGGAGAGCGCAGCGAGGAGTAGGCGGAGGGAAGCCCCCGCCCGGGCCGCTGCCGGGCATGCACAGCAGGACGGTGCGAGCGCCTCTGCCTTCTCCGCCATGTTCCTGGGTGCTGCGCATGCCCGGCAGCGGACCCGGGGTTTCCCTCCGCCCAGGCATGTAGCCAGGGGGGGGCTAAGGGGGCTTTAGCCCCCCCCAAAATTCTCAGGGTGGTCCGCGAGAAGGCCTTACTGGTACATTATTTAAACTGTTATGTTTATTCATATCATGACCTGATCACCATTCTCAGTATATCCCACATTCATGGGGTTATTGGGATAACAATACAAAAGGTCTCAGCCCCCCCCCCCCCGAACCAAACTCAGCCCCCCACTCAAAATCCTGGCTACAGCCCTGCCTCCGCCGCCCCCTCCTCGCGCCCTCCTTCCTTGACAAGGGGGCGGGGGCGATGGCGGGGGTGCCATGTCCCTCCTCCCCCGCCCCCTCGCAGCGCTCTCCCCCCACCCTCCCCCGAGAGAGTCATCTCCATGCCGCACGTTGCGGTTTTATTTCAACACTATTATTTTTTTGGTCTGTGTGAACTGCGCCCCCCTCGGCTTGCGCCCCTAGGCCATGGCCTAGGGTGGCCTTATGGGTAATCCGGGCCTGAAAAAGGCCCAGGGGTAAAGAAAGCGCACAGACAGCACAGTAGGTCCATACATAAACAAAGCAATATATTTAGAATGAATGCACAGTAGAGCAATATTAATTCATACCAACTATAGTCCGAGAGCAGGGCAGAATATAGTAGTCCTTCAATAAGGGTCCATGTGTGGTAATCCCAAAGTTTGTCAATATAATCCAAAAAGAAATACTATAAATCCACAAATCGGAATGAAGGTCCCAAATCTCGCCAATCTATTATATAAAGGAGGTCCCGTCATCGAACGACTGACAGAGACAGAGAAACCTTCAAGGCAGAGACACCAAACTTGCCAACACAAATAGGCCTCAGGCAAGGAAGGTTTTTAGCAAAGAAACTCCCCCCCAACCTAGAAGCCCCCCAAAACAACGATACAAAAAACCCTACATTTCCCAGCATCCTCTGCGGCAGCCAGCGAAACCCATTGGCCAACATCAGTTACCATAGTAACGGTAGATGCACTCCCTGTTGCCATCTTTGTTAAATCAGTTTCCCATCTTGAATAGGGTGGCCACCCTCTAGTGACCTGAGCACTGGAGTACGACACTGCGCAACAGGTTTCCAATCCCCTTCCAGACATGTGAAGTCCAATGGGTGACTTGGGCAGGTCACACTCTCTCAGCCTCAGAGAAAGGAAAAGGCAAAACCCTTGAAACAAATCAGGTGCTTTGAGTCTTTGTGGAGAGAAAAAAGCAGCGTATAAATAAATATAAATAAACATAAACATAATAAAAAACATTAATAATGATAAACATAAATAATAATCATCATCATTATCATCTGGCCAAGGAAACCTCATGATAGGATCACACTGAAGCCACCATAAGTGATAAACGACTGAATGCACACAACTATAGGGTGGACCGAGATAGAAAACAGGTTGTGTGTTCACTATAGAAGATGTGGTTGCGGACCTGGTTAGTGTTCATATTGGGAGGCTCCAAAGTCTAGCAGGTGCTGTAAGGCGTTGCTTTGTAAATTGTGGGTCCCGATCCCAAACTGAGCTCAGTTTAAAGTCATGAAAAATTTGGCAACAGTAAATGCCACCGATTTACACAAATCTGTGAGCAACAACCTGGAGTGTTCACAGTGGAGTCTGCAAAAGAATGCTTCTGTTGGAAAAATCAGCCTGTTTAGCAAGCCTTGCAAATGCCAATTTGTTATAACACAGTTGGTATTTATACCTATTTTATATACCTATATGCCCAGGGTCACAAAACATTTCTTGGGCAGAAAGGGGTCATGAGTTTAAGAAGTCTTTTTCATAGGAGTGTCTCTCAAGTACTCCTTGCCTAAGAAAATCCTATGAAATTGATGAAGTTGCCATCAATTGCCAGGGGACTTGAAGGATCCAGGGAAGTCATGCTCCTCTACTCTGCCTTGGTCAGACCACACCTGGAATCACACTGTGTCCAATTCTGGGCACTTCAGTTGAAGGGAGATGTTGACAAGCTGGAATGTGTCTAGAGGAGGGCGACTAAGATGATCAAAGGTCTGGAGAACAAGCCCTATGAGGAGCGGCTTAAAGAGCTGGGCACCGGGAATGTGGTGCAGCTGGCTAAGTGTCAGCTGCATAAGATCTCTCTGACCAGTAGGTCATGAGTTCAAGGCCTGCCCGGGTCGAGGTGGGTGCTCGACCTTTAAGTGTAGCCTGCTGTCGACCTTTGCAGCCCGAAAGACAGTTGCATCTGTCAAGTAGGAGATAAAGGTACCACATTAAGTGGGGAGGCAAGTTTTGACTGAATTATGAGGCCATTAAAGAACTCCAGGAACGCTGAGGAATGCGGAAGGAACAACAAGGGACGCTGGGAACGCTGAGAGATGAGGAGTGCGTCAGCTCCCCCTGGTGGCCAGAGTTTGCCTCCGTTTGTCTATATGTGTGCATGTGGAAAACGGCAGGAATTGTCTGCTAAGTATGTGTACCTGTAATCTGCTCTGAGTCCCCTTTGGGGTGAGAAGAGCAGAATATAAATAAAGTGTATTATTATTATTATTATTATGTTTAGCCTGCAGAAGAGAAGGCTGAGAGGAGACATGATGAGGGCCATGTATAACTATGTGGAGGGAAATCATAAGGAGGAGGGAGCAGGCTTGTTTTCTTCTGCCCTGGAGACTAGGGCGCGGAACAGTGGCTTCAAACTATAGGAAAGGAGATTCCACCTGAATATTAGGAAGAACTTCCTCACAGTGAGAGCTGTTCAGCAGTGGAAGTCTATGTGTGGTGAAGGCTTTTAAGCAGAGGCTGGATGACCACCTGTCGGAGGTGCTTTGAATGTGATTTTCCTGCTTCTTGGCAGGGGGTTGGACTGGATGGTCCACGAGGTCTCTTCCACCTCTATTATCCTGTGATTCCCACACAAAGTGTCAAGCTGGAATGTCCTCTTCTGCATGACTTGTCTTTTTTAGCAACCGGCCATCCTAAACCTGGCAGACCATAGATCAGAACATGACTTTTTAATCACTGCCTCTTTCCGGATAAGGAAAAGCATCACCCTGTCATATTTCTATGCCAAATGACTCATACAGATTGAGGAGCAGTCCCACCAAAGGTAGCAATCCAAATGGGTTAGATTCAGCTAGGTTTAAAGCAGGTTTTTCAGGGCTCATTCCTGGAAGTATTATTATTTTTATTTGGACGCCAAAGTTCAGCCTAAGGTCATTTCTAAGGTTTTCTATTTATTTATTCTCAGGCTGCTGTGAATTCTCAGCAGCATGTCAAGGCAAGCTTCTTAAGTGGGTGCTTGGCACACGATTGCATTTCCCTGTTGAGCGAAGATGTATTTTAGGAGCTTTGTTAAAGATATACAAAGACCGCAGATTTCAATCTCATTTGTCCCGCAACATTTTGCTACCTGAATGTAGTGGTAAATTTTAAAGCGCAGGACTCCAAAGTATAAGTGGATGTGTTGCTCTGAAATAATTTATGACTGTTCTCATCGCTGATTGGAGCAGTCCCCCCATAGTTGTTGGGACTTGTCCCTTCAAGACAAAGACATCCATGCAAAGAGATAGCTCATAGCAGTTATATTTATTTACTTTATTTACTTTATTTCTATTCCGCTCTTCTCACCCCGAAGGGGACTCAGAGCGGATTAAAGTACACATACTCGCAGACAATCCCTGCAGTTCAACATATGACATATAGACGAATATACGACATATAGACGATCAGAGGCCAACTTCTGGCCACCAGGGGGCGCTGACGTACTCCTCGTCTCTCAGCGTTTTCCAGCATCCCTTTGTTGTTCCTTCCGCATTTCTCAGCGGTTCCTGGAGTTCTTTAATGGCCTCATAAATCAGTCAGAATTTGCCTCCCCACTTTAATGTGGTACCTTTATCTCCTACTTGACAAACGCAACTGTCTTTCACGCTGCAAAGGTCGACCGCAGGCTACACTTAAGGTCGAGCACCCACCTCGATCTGGGCAGGCCTCAAACTCACGACCTACTGGTCAGAGAGATCTTATGCAGCTGACACTTAGCCAGCTGTGCCACATTCCCGGTGCTTATAGCAGTGCTAAGGAAATTATTTCTCTTTCAACTTAGTATGAAGATTTGGTCTTAGCAGGGAGTGTACAAGGAAGTCTGGGGCTCAAGGAGGCAGATGATGGTGTAAGCCTCTGGCTTCACTATACCGGGGGTGTCAAATTCATTTTCATTGAGAGCCACTCCAACCTTATGGATGCCTTCAAAGGGACATTGAAACTGTGGATGGAGAATCTGTGGATACAGAGGGACAACTATAATTATTTTACATAGTAGCTCTTTAGTTTGTACTTAGTTTGGATCCCCAGATAAAACAACAACTCCCATAACTTTTGATTATCCACCAGGTGGACTAAGGAGAACGGGAATTGTACTATACCTCCGTAGCTGAGCCAGAAGGGCAAACTGTGCCTCCCTCCAATCAAAAATGCATATTTTATTTTAGTGTAAAGACTATGACCCTCTAGTCCAGTGGTTCTCAACCTGTGGGTCCCCAGATGTTTTGGCCTTCCAACTCCCAGGAATCCTAACATCTGGTAAACTGGCTTCGGTTTCTGGGAATTGTATGCCAAAACACCCAGGGACCCACAGGTTGAGAATCACTGCTCTAGTCTTTCCAAAACTTTGTTCTTCAAGGTCCGTGGTTCTCAACCTTCGTAATGCCGGGACCCTTAATACAGTTCCTCCTGTTGTGGTGACCCCCAATCATAAAACTATTTTAGTTGCTACTTCAAAACTGTAATTTTGCTACTATTATGAATTGTAAATGTAAAGATCTGATGCACAGGATGCATTTTCATTCACTGGACCAAATTTGGCACAAATACCCAATATGCCCAAATTTGAATACTATTGGGGTTTGGTGTGGATAGATTTTGTCATTTGGGAGTTGTAGTGCCTGGGATTTATAGTTCACTTACAATCAAAGAGCATTCCAAACTCCATCAACGATGGAATTGAACCAAACTTGGCACACAGAACTCCCATGACCAACAGAAAATACTGGGACGGTTTGGAGGGCATTGACCTTGAGTTTTGGAGTTGTAGTTGTCCTATATCCAGAGAGCAATGTGGACTCAAACAATGATGGATCTAGACCAAACTTGGCACAGATACTCAATATGCCCAAATGTGAACACAGATGGAGTTTGGGGAAAATAGACCTTGACATTTGGGAGTTGTAGTTTTTGGGATTTATAGTTCACCTACAATCAAAGAGCATTCTGAGCCCACCAATGATAGAATTGGGCCAAACTTCCCACACAGAACCCCCATGACCAATAGAAAATACTTTTCTGATGGTCTTTGGTGAGCCCTGTGACACCCCTGGCAACCTCTCCAGCGATCCCGACCCCCAGGTTGAGGAACACTGTTCTAGATGTTTTAGATTTCAGCTCCCAAAAACCCTGATCATTAAGCAAAGTTTTTGGAAGTTGAAGTCCAAAACACCTGGAGGGCTAGAGTTTGGGAATCACTGCTCTTGATGTTGTTTGATTGCATTCATGGCCATTGATTGCGGTAGCTGGAGTGGGCTTTGGTCCAACAGTATTGAGAAAGGTGGGCTTTGTCCTATTCCTCTTGTTGCATCAGAGAGAGAAGTCCTAAATGCATCTTTCTTTATCCCTAGCAGAACCAAAAACAAGTTGACAGTCAACAATCTATTATATAAATGGGTTCACGTCATGTGATGTATACCTCAAACAAAGAAACCATACAACGCAGAAACACAATACTTGCCAACAAAAATAGGCCTCAAGCAAGGTACGTTTGTAGCAAAGAAACTTTTCCCCCCAAAACCTAAAAGGCCCCCAAAACAACGAATAAAAATAAAACTACATTTACCAGCATCCTCCGGGGCAGCCAAAGACTCACCCAGCCTCTACATTCTGAACAACATGATTGGCTGCCAATAAGGGCGGATTTGCATAACTGCTGCAATGGCCAGCCAACATGAAAATTCGAACCATAATAAACTGCCAAAACAGAATAAGGAAAAGGCCTGAGTCAGGCATGTAGCCAGGGGGGGCTAAGGGGGCTTCAGCCCCCCGAAATTCCCAGTGTGGTCCGCGAAAAGGCCTTACTGGTACATTATTTAAACTGTTATTTTTATTCATATCATGATCTGATCACCATGCTCATTATATCCCACACTAATGGGGTTATTGGGATAACAATACAAAAGGTTTGCTAGGGTAGACCCTCTTCCACCCAGTCTCAGCCCCCCAAACCAAACTCAGCCCCCCCCCCCCCCGAATCAAAATCCTGGCTACGGCCCTGGCCTGAGCCAATCCCCAACACAAACACCCAAATCACTTCCAACCGAAAAATTTACACCCCAAAAATCACAGACCACACCCAAAATTGACAGTAAGGCTTCATTAACTTGATTTCCCTAACTAGCCCTCACTTACTGGGAAGCTGTTTACGCTCTAAATTGACAGTAAGACTTCATTAACTTGATTTCCCTAACTAGCCCTCACTTACTGGGAAGCTGTTTACGCTCTGAATTGACAGTAAGACTTCATTAACTTGATTTCCCTAACTAGCCTTCACTTACTGGGAAGCTGTTTACGCTCTGAATTGACAGTAAGACTTTATTAACTTGATTCTCCCGACTAGGCTTCAGCTCATTGGACATTGTGTATGGCCTGAATTGAGAGTAAGGCTTCATTAACTTGCTGTTCCTAACTAGGCCTCAGCTCATGGGACATTGTGTATGGCCTGAATTTACAGCAACCTACCTTGGCACACAGAGCCCCGACCATGCATGATGGGACTTGAAGTACCACCATGGAAAATGGGATTTGTAGTACTTCAAAACCCATCATTCCCCACAGACCACTGTGGCCCAGAACCAAGACCAATAAAGACCCAACTTGGCACACCATGCCCCCCATGACCCACACTCCATCCAACTGCAGTTTAGAGGAGGGCACACCGTGGATGATTGAACTTTCTCGCATCTCCTAAAAAGGGCACAGCAACGCGTGCCGGGTACAGCTAGTTAGTTATATTTTCATTCTTTCATTCAAATGAATACATCACTAGATATTTTCTCCCTTTCCCTTCAAAAAGTCACTAATTATAAATGGACTCCCTAATGCTTACAGGAACTGCCTCATTCTGTTTAATAGGATCACTTGCCCCAAGTCATACCTAGACTGCGGGAAGTCACCATTTTGAATATATGTATCTGTTCAGCCTCTATTACCCTCACCACAAACCGCACTCACAAAGAACCCAGGGCTTCCAAACCACATTGTGTGGCTACCCTGCGGAAATGCATTAGCAGTGACACAGTGCTTTTTAGAAATCGATAGTGCCACGCTATTCCTCTTTGCTCGGAAGCAAATCCATCAGTGGCAGAGCCTGGTAATTCTAGACTCTGGACATAATGGGAGGTCATTTTAGAAGCCCATTACTTCACTGAGTTCAAATAGTATTGTGGTTTGGAGGCCTGTACTTTACATGGCACGCCCTCCAATATGCCACAAAAAAGCAGAGCTCATGTACCCAGACAATATCAGAGTGTGGATTAAAAATGGCAAAAGTTATTAATGAGGGAAAACAGAAGATAGGAAATGCTACTGCAGTTTGCTTTTGCTTAGTTTACTGGGAAGGGCACGTCTACCTCCTTCTCTATACTGTCCCCCTGTTCTAATGGAGGGCAAACAACTTTTGGACTTTGAATTCAGTTTGCAGCAATTGAAGTAAGTTGAGAACAAAGGGGAAAATGGGAGGAGAAAGAAATTGGGATGTTTTGAAAAGAGCTGGATGGCAGGCAATGAATCAGAACTATCCCTTATGAACTAGGTCAGTTGGAGAGTATGAGATGGGAATAAATATTTCCTTGCTCACTTTAAAATGGGAGTCTCTGCCTGTGGTAAAATCATATTTATTTGTTACAGGCTTTAAATATGTGTTTGATGTTTATATATATGTATGTATATTGTAAGGGTAAAACTTAGCTAACCTTAAAGGGTTAACAGGAATATTAGCTGACAGAACCTCCCGGGAGTTTCCATTACCGTGGAAACAGGAGGCAGAGCCTGTAAGTGGCTCTGGAATCTTGAGATTCAAACTATGTCAGTTGGTGGTTAACTGCGGAAGCAGAAGGGTGTGTGGAGAGTTAGCGAGTCTGTTTTTAACCAGCTATCAGCGAGCATTAAAAAGACTCTGGTTCTGCTCTGAGGGAGAGTAGTAGTGAAGCCTGGCTCTACTCTGGGAGATAGTAGCAGTGCAGCTGTATTTAACTGCTAAGGAAGCAGCTTGATTTAAAGACCAGCAGAGTGTAGAAAACTGCTGAGTTATTGGTTCTAGGAGAGCAGTGATATGGTAGCAGACTGTATCTCCATAGATAGTATATTGTAACCTTAAGAAAAGTGCCTCTGAGTAGATATTGTAACCACCCAAGCTCTTGAACTCTGAAACCTCTACACTTAAACCTCTGTTTGTATAAACTTCATAGTTCTTTGATTAAAACATCTCTTCTAGTGGTTCTTTCTCCCACACGCCTTGAAAACAACTTTCTCCTAGTGTGTAGCCAAGCACAGTAAATTATATGGTGGCAGCAAGTGAAAAGTAAAAGAGTCCTTACATATTGTAGTGGCATTGGTAGGACATTCTGCCCTGTCACAGCCTTGAGTTTGAATCCTCACATTCTCTTCACACTTAAAATACAGATTCGAATTCAGATCCTTACAAAGTTTGAGCCTACACATAATTGAAGATCTTTACATTATTTGCTGTAGTTAGATCCTTTACAATTTGGTGGCAGCGGTCAGGATAGTGGACCCTGTCACAGTTTTGGATCGAATCCTTCCCTTCTTTACACTGCCTGTATGCGTGTTTATGGAAGTGAGCCCACATAGGGATTTATTTCTGGTTTAATAGTATACTTCTGTCTACTGGGTGAAAACATTGGTTCATACAGCCCTGACTGGCAACAACAAAAGCCTTTCCTATCTTTCCTTGCAGATAGGAAGCTGTCCCTCTGCTGGATCAATTCTTTTGTCCATTTAGCCCAGGTACATCTACATGGAGAATTAATGCAGTTTGACACTTCTTTCACTGCAATGGCTCAATTCTATGACATCCTGGAAGTTGTAGTTTCATGAGACACCAGTACTCTTTGACAGAGAAGGCTAAAGACTTTGTAAAAACTACAACTACCACACTTCCATATCATTCAGTCGATGTCAGTCATGGCATTAAGAAGCAGTACTTACCCTGCTCAACCCCTAGTATCAGATGAGATTGGGTCTCTTCAGGATGTAGTTATAGCTCATATAAGAATGCACTGTTAATAATGCTTCCAATAATGTAAGAATGGTCTTGTAAAGCAGATTAGGAATAATATTTATTTATTTACTATATTTCTACCCCGCCCTTCTCAACCCCCCCGGGGGGGGGGGGAGACTCAGGGCGGCTTACAAGGCACAATTAGATGCCGGCAACAATACACAATATAAAAACACTAATACAATAAGGGTTGTAGTTCCGACTCCCAGCTGTCAGTACTGTATTAGGCTGGGAAGGTAGCTAAATTCAGCAGCTAAATTCCAGGTGTGTTGAATTCTAAATCCCATTAGTCTAAGACAGATAGTTAACAGAAAGGTATAATGAGAATTGGGAGTCAGGATAATGGAGTGGCATGAATATTGGGCTACTAATCTGGAGACCAGGGTTCAATTCCTTGCTCAGCCATGGAAACCTCCTAGGCAACTTTGGGCAAGTCACACATTCTCAGCCCCAGAAAACTTAGTAATCAATTCAGTATAGGTTTGGCATAAATTGGAAACAATTTGAAGGCATGCAGCAACGACAATGGGAGCTGCAGTACCTCATCTTCTGGGGGACCAAATTTATTTTACATTATGTTCATTATGTGAAGCAGGACTTGTATCCTTTGCAGGGACTTTTGCTCCTTTGGAAAGATACAATGAAATGGGTCTGGTTTTATTAACCCACGCAGTATAACTGTACCTCTGCAAGGAAAATAGTTATCTCTATTGCTATGACATTGTACGTGCTTCCTTTGGTTGGCTGATTTTTTTGGAACGGGAGATCTAATTTTAAATAACATAAAAATGTTACGTTGTGATACATTTTCACAGGAACATAATACAAGGAATGTAAAGAGGTGAAGCATGTCTTTTTTCTGAAAAAGCTGCTCTTGCACAAAAATCTGTGCAGCCATTTGTCCAAAACCTTGCAGCCTTTAAAGATGCATAGTTATTGTTGTTGTTGTTTACTTTATTTTTTTGCCACCCTTTCCCCATAGAGACTAAATTTTGCTAACAGTAACATAAGACAAAGTAAGAAATACACCTACATATGGCTACAAACAATTAGAAATAATGAAATATTTGTGTCATGAATACAAAAGTTCAAATACAATGAAAATTAGATTTTATTTATTTATTTACTTTATTTATATTCCGCTCTTCTCACCCCGAAGGGGACTCAGAGCGGATTACAATACACATACTTGCAGGCAATCCCTGCAGTTCAACATATGACATATAAACATGTGACATTTATCACAGTAGAGCACATACATTTTGACATATTAAACACATATATAGACAAACAGAGGCAAACTTTCTAGCCACCAGGGGGAGCTGACGCACTCCTCATCTCTCAGCGTTTTCCAGCTTCCCTTGTTGTTCTTTCCGCATTCCTCAGCAATTCCTGGGTTCTTTTTAATGGCCTCATAAATCAATCAAAATTTGCCTCCCCACTTTAATGTGGTACCTTTATCTCCTTCTTGACAAATGTAACTGTCTTTTGGGCTGCAAAGGTCGACAGCAGGCTACACAAGGTCGAGAACCCACCTCGACCCGGGAAGGCCTCGAACTCATGACCTACTCGTCAGAGAGATCTTATGCAGCTGACACTTAGCCAGCTGCGCCACATTCCCAGCTCAAAATATCCCCCCACCCTACAATCCCAACGGTTAACCCCTGCATCTTATTTGTCTGAGATTTGATAGGTGTAATCTCCCTTATACGACTTCTTTGCTAGTAAATGTCATTAAGTTTTGACACAGAAAAGCGCCTCTTTGTATATTTCTCATTGCAATCAGCGGGACAAGCTATGGAGGCGTTATCTGGGTTGTTTGAAATATATCCATTTATATAGATGTGGTCTCCTTATAGGATAGCTTATCTGTTTGGCTATAACAACAAATTATTGCATGCCTTCAGACAGAACTGAAAACGGATTAGTCGTTTTCACCCTGCTCATCTCTTTGCAGGTATTTTTGCCCTGGGCTGACATTGCTGAGTGGCACACTTGTCACACTGATCTTCGTGGGCTTCGTTTGGGCGGCTGAGAACAAGGCTCCAGTCCGACGCTTCCGGAGGAATTACCCTGGCACTTGCTTCTTTGCCGTCCTTGGCTTGGCATACTTCCTGGTGTCTCTCCTGGAAGGCTCTGCCACCTTCTTGGTTTTCATCGCTCTGCCCATCATGCGTGAGTTCCTGAACGGGAGCTGGGTTGTTGGGAGTAGGAGAAGGGTATGACAATTGGTGGAATTTTTTCTCCTTCAGTTTACAAGGTGATTGCAGAGATTTTGTACACTTAGTAGTTGGCTCTTAGAGAAAAAGCCCCCAGACCTAAGATTTGGGTAAGCGACATGATGAGCTTCATGGGATGGCCATCTGTCTGGGGGTGCTTTGATTGTGTGTTCCTACATGGTTGTGGGGTGGGCTGGATGGCCCTTGTGGTCTCATCCAACTCTGTGTTTTGTGACTGTAGATCCCACGAGCCTCTGGGAGTATAGCCAATAACCAAGATGTCTGAGGGTTGTACAGGCAGCCCCCGAGTTACAAACATCCAACTTACAAATGCTCACAGTTAAGAACAGGATCGAGACAATAGGAAGTAAGAGCAGTCTACCCCTAGGAAGGGAAATTCACTCCTGAAAGTGTTATCATGGGGAAAAATTATCTCAACCGAAGTTTTCTCTCCAATTGTTGTTTTCACAATAAGCCATTTTTTTCAAAACCAATTATCACAGGGACATAAAGTAAGGGGAAATCTGAACAGGAGAACAGATAGCAAAACAAACACCACAGGTTTTTGCTATCCAAAGCTACATATGCACATATATATATATGGCTGGAGTTACACTTTAAAAATGTCCCTATTCTGATTTACATACAAATTCAGCTTCAGAACAAACATTGTTTGTAACTTGAGGATTGCCTGTAATCCAGAACCATTTTCACAACCCCTAACTTTGGCCGGGGCTGAGGGGAAGTGTGGTCTGAAACAACTGGCAAGTGGCACATAGCTTATATCCCTGACTCTGGGGGAATATATCTCTGCAGGAAGCTTTCTTTTGAAAAGGATTTGAGTGGGGGTGGTTTTTAATCGGTTGCAGAAGAGCCACTCCAGGAAGCCTGCGGGATAATAATAATAAAAAAAAACCTATCCCTGTTTATTTTCTGGAGAAGCAATCTGATCTCTCCTGGGGGAAATGCCAGCAGCAGTTTGGCTTTTCCAGGCCTGGTTATGAGAATATAAATTCTTCGGCAGGAAGGGAGATTGCTGGGGCAGAGGGATATAATGGCTTTCTATCTCCACGGCGGTCTGTAAACCTCAGCTTCCCCCTCTGCCTTTCCCGCCCCCATTGCAGTGATCCTCATCCATGCGTCTCTGCGTCTCCGCAACCTCAAGAACAAGATAGAGAACAAAATGGAGAGCATCGGACTCAAGCGCACACCCATGGGGCTGCTCCTGGAAGCTCTTGGGCAGGAACAGGAAGCTGGATCTTAGAACGGTGTTGCATTATCTACCATCTCTTCCTTCCTTCCAATGGACTGGTGACTCTTTCCACCCCAGCTCCTTTGCTTTCCGATTTGCACAACTCTGTTGAAGAGCCTGGCTATAAGCTGATGCAAAAAGACAGTATTCCCTGGACTTGCAACTGGTGGGGCTCCCCATCTCAAAGTAGTGATTGTTGGGGGCCAATAGAGGAGTCAAGCAAACAGGGTTGACATCAAGTCAGTATTTCTAACCGATAGTGTGTTTTAGAGACGTGAGATAGGGTGAAGCATCAAGTAAGATTGGTGAATTACAGGGCCATGTTTTTCCCCCCTAAATCCTGACTGTAAATATTAGTCTGTTTAATTTTAGATGTGTGATTGGAAAAAGCAGAAAACAGAATCATTGAGCAAAATTAGCAGATGAAAAGGCGGTCTAGTTCTAATTGTCCAAGGAAGGTTGACTTCTAGAATAGTATTTCTATTCCACTTACCAGTGCTTTATATGTAGCATTCCTGTACTGCTTACAGAAACCTTATCGTTTAGATCAGTGTTTCTCAAACTCTGCTTTTCCAGATGTTTTGGACTTCGGCTCCCAGAAATCCCAGCCAGCTTACCAACTGTTAGGAATGAAGGGAGCTGAAGTCCAAAACATCTGGAGGAGCAGAGTTTGAGAAACTCTGGTTTAGATTGGTTCTTGACTTCATATTGCAATGAAAGGCCTGAGGCTGACTGAACATCTTGACTCGGTTCAACCAACATAGTCGTGGTAGCTGTAAGACTTAAATGAGGGCTCCATTCTCATACGTCAGTGTTTCTCAACCTGGGGGTCGGGAACCCTGGGGGGGGTCGTGAGGGGGTGTCAGAGGGGTCGCCAATGACCATCAGAAAACATAGTATTTTTGTTGGTCATGGCGGTTCTGTGTGGGAAGTTTGACCCAATTCTATCATTGGTGGGGTTCAGAGTGCTCTTTGATTGTAGGTAAACTATAAATCCCAGGAATTAGAGCTCCCAAATGTCAAGGTCTATTTTCTCCAAATTCCACCAGTGTTCGCATTTGGGCATATTTAATATTCGTGCCAAGTTTGGTCCAGATCCATCATTGTTTGAGTCCACAGTGCTCTCTGTATATAGGTAAACTACAACTCCAAAAACTCAAGGTCAATGCCCACCAAACCCTTCCAGTATTTTCTGTTGGTCATGTGTGCCAAGATTGGTTCAATTCCCCCATTGGTGGAGTTCAGAATGTTCTCTGATTGTAGGTGAACCATAACTCCCAGCAACTACAACTCCCAAATGACAATATCAATCCCTGCCCCCACCTCACCAGTATTCAAATCTGGGTGTTTTCGGGTATTTGTGCCAAATTCGGTCCAGTGAATAAAAATACATCCTGCATATCAGATATTTACATTACGATTCATAACAGTAGCAACATTACAGTTATGAAGTAGCAACGAAAATAATTTTATGGTTGCGGGTCACCACAACATGAGGAACTGTATTAAGGGGTCGCGGCATTAGGAAGGTTGAGAAACACTGTCATACGTTGTCATCTACAAAGCCCATGGTGTCTCCTGATTTTACAGAGAGGCATGGAACGAAGTCAGAACAAAGTGGATATGATATGAAGGTTGGTACTGCAGGGTAGAAAGTGATTTCTGAGACTCAACTAAATCTTAGATTTTATGGGAAAGGCTACTTGTGTTGGCAGGGGAGGGGAAGGGAATCTCTAGAGTTCAGGCAGTAGCCAACCGACAAGACAGATTGTACATTCCATTTCAGAAGAAGAAAACCCATTCCAAGTAAACCGTATTTTGTTATTACCCTTAGGGGACCATTCCAGAGTTAAATCGGACCAAGTTTGAAATGTTGACTTTCACTCCATCACCCACTGTCAAACCAGTCTGGTGAAGCAACTAGTGGATACTATGTCAGGGAGATGGCGATGGCGAAACCACTTGTGCTTTTAATTCAGGTTTTGGAAGAAGCCTCTCAGAATAACCCAGAATATCAAGGCAGAAAATCCCACAGTATCTGCTTTGAACTGGGTTATCTGAATCCACACTGCCATCTATTCCAGCTCAAGGCAGATAATGTAGGATTGTATTCAGTTGTGGGAAAGGGGCCTAGGGTGGTAAACTTGTTCTTAAATCATTTCAGCACCCTGGATAGCTCCTGTAAGCCTAGACATGGATTCACCAACCACCTGACATGGGAGGCCCTACTGCAGTGGTTCTCAACCTGTGTGTCCCCAGGTGTTTTGGCCTACAGCTTCCAGAAATCCCAGCCAGTTTACCAGCTGTTAGGATTTCTGGCAATTGAAGGCTAAAACATCTGGGGACCCACAGGTTGAGAACCACTGCCCTACTGGGTCTGGCCATATACAGAACATCAGATGATGGGCCCATCATAGTGATAAGTAGCATAAGGAATGAGATGTTAGCTAAATCAGGAGTGGGGAACCCACTGAGGCCCCTTCCACATTATCTGCTTTGAACTGGATTATATGAGTCTACACTGCCACACAATCCTGTGCTAAGTAGATAATCTGGATTTTATATGGCAGTGTAGAAGAGGCCTCAGACAACTCCCAGAAGTTCTAGCCAGAAAAATTAAGTGTAAGGAATGATGGGAGTTATCATCCAGTTGTGATAGGACTTTTTTCTTTTTGCAATGGAGTTGTTAGAAGCATTGCCAAGAAACATAACTGTCCAAGGAATTTCAATGTTACGCCTGTCCAGTTTTATGTACCAGTTTGTTTTTTTAAAAAAAGAAATATGTGGTTGACAAAGGACTTGAAAGCTTATTTCTAGCTTATTTTTAAATTGTGCTAGAGAAAAATAGTCCCCTTTGTACCCCTTAGTTTGTGAAGTGTATGATGCAAAATTGCATTTGTTCATGGTTGACTATACACAGGCGCTATTAATTCCTCTGGGTAAGCCTTCCTTGTAAGAACCATAAATTCAGACTCATTCTGGGTTTTCCTTCAGTCAATCTGATGCATGGTTTGGCTACCAGTAGAATCCCAAAGCTTCACCATCCGATCCAAGGCTTGCCTGATTGTAGGGCTTCCCAGCCTTCTCTAACTTAATACTTCTCCTGATGATTTGGCTGTCAGCTCACATGAACCCCAGGCCCTGTGACTCTGCATGTTTTGATAGCAGGCAAGGGATTAATAATGCACGGGAAAGATTTATATGGTTCTATAACAAATTCTTCTCTTTTATTACCTGTTGCCTTTGTGCCAACCTGGCAGAAAAGTTGTAGTGAACTTGACTCCCATTTCCTGCAATGCTGGCAACCTGAGTACTTGCAATAGTTTTGGGAAGGAATATATTGAGGTGAAGAACGTTGGTCAAATACTCAAAAACCTGGCTCAATAGAGAGGCCCTGGAAGTCCATTTTCCTCTGGAGCAAACATGAGAGAGGGGAGAATTTGCCCTCTGAGTGACTTCAGAGGCAATTTCGCCTCATTCCAGTTTCATGTTGCATCAGAGGTGGTTCATCATCATATTCCTCCTAAGGTTATGGATCATGCAAGGAGGGAAAGGAGGTTTCTCCTTGCCTTCATCATTCTACATCAGGGGTGCCCACGCTTTTTCAGCACGCGAGCTACTTATAATAAAACCAAGTCAGAAAGATCTACCTACCTCCTCAAGGCTGGAGAGGGGAGGGGTGGGTCTTGGCGTGGCCTGGCTCCGCCCCCTCTGTCTTCCGCTCTACCAGCAGCTTCTCCAGGCTTGAGGATGGCAATGCCAAGGCAGCCTTGTGCTAGCTGTGCCACCACTGGCTTGGCATTGCCATCCTCAAGCCTGGAAAAGCTGCTGGTAGAGCGGAAGCCAGAGGGGGCGGAGCCAGGCCGCACCAAGCCCCGCCCCCTCCCCTCTGGCTTTGGAGGTCCCAGCAGCTTCTCCAGCCTTGAGGATGGCAATGCCAAGCCAGTGGTGACATAGCTAGCACAAGGCTGGCTTGGCACTGCCATCCTCAAGCCTGGAGAAGCTGCTGGGAGTGCCGAAGCCAGAGGGGAGGGGGCGGGGCTTGGCACAGCCTGGCTCCGCCCCCCTCTGGCTTCCGCTCTAGATTTTGGCCATGAAAGCCTCAACAACACATTTTTTTCTATCACTTACAGTATTCCATACAATGCCTAGCAAAGTGTCTGTCTCTTTAAATAGCTGTTTTTCTTAAAATGCTTTCTCATCGCAATATTAATAATGGGAAACTGCAGCGTTTGAAAATGCTGGCTTTTTCTCGCATCTTTCCTTGCCACTGGGCACAATTGGTCTACTAAACATTGCTCGCTGTGTCTCTCAACTATGCCAACCTTGAGGGTTGACACCTGGATTATATAGATGGATGTTGACCGAAAATCACTGCACTTGGCGCAATATGAAGGATTTTTCTTTAATGGCAGGATGCCACCTGGTGTTGCATTCATCAACAAGAGGAACGTGCATCTATGACACCCAACCCTTCTGGCGGCTATCTAAAGGCACAAGTGCACCATTAAATACTTAAGAGGCTTGTCATTTTAAATATATTTATCATAATTACTAGGACTTACCTTCAGCTAAAGTTGGCACGGATGTGGGTGCTAAAATTTTGGAAATGTCTGCCAGTTCTTGTATTCAAAATAACTTAAGAGTGATGTTTGAAATATGTCTGCTGTGGCCCATCATAGCATTAGATGCTATTATGTTTCCGTGCACATTTGCCGTTGCATCATTCGCCTACTCTTCTTTAGAAATCCTAGATTGTCAAGAGGCCTCAAAAGCGCTGTATTTAGAACTTTGCTTAGCGTGAGTTTTCACAATAGTAGTTCCATTCAGATGTAATAATTAGACCACAGGGACATGTACTGTGTCTTTAAAAAAATATTAGCTACACTATACAACTTATTTCATCTACCTTTTTTTACATTTCTACATATTTGTAAAAATAAAGTCTTGTCATTATCACAATATTTTGGATATGTGTACATTTAAATGTTTGTTTGGCTACAGTGAGTTGTTTCTGCATGTCAGCAGAGATTTGACGATTCAATCATTTCCTTCCAATAACAGTTGACAATTCCAAGTGCATCAGCCAACTTGACTGCAGCCCAACCTTTGTCCTCCAAAGTATTCTGATGCCAACACGCTCGATTCAGGAAGGGCAGGGCAGGCCAATGTCTATGGTTTGCCCTGGTCTCTCCTTCTACTCCCAACTCCTAATATCTTCTGCTTGGGACAGACATCTCATTTTGTTCAATGGCAGGGCCAGCCACCCTAAAGGCACAAATTCACATCTGATCTTGGATGTTAAGAGTCTGGGAGTGATCCTGGATTCATTGCTGAGCCTGGAGCCCCAGGTCTCGGCGGTGGCCGGGAGAGCTTTTGCACAGTTAAAGCTTGTGCGCCAGCTGCGCCCGTACCTTGGGAAGTCTTACTTGGCCACGGTGGTCCACGCTCTGGTTACATCCCGAGTAGACTACTGCAACGCTCTCTACGTGGGGTTGCCTCTGAAGACAGCTTGGAAGCTGCAATTAGTCCAACGTTCGGCAGCCAGGTAACTAACAGGAGCGGGATACAGGTAGCATACAACTCCCAGCTCCACTGGTTGCCAATTAGCTTCTGGGCACAATTCAAAGTGCTGGTTTTAACCTACAAAACCCTATATGGTTCTGGCCCAGTTTACCTGTCCGAATGGATTCTCCCCTACGAACCATCAAGAACATTAAGATCCTCCGGAGAGGCCCTGCTCTCGGTCCCGCCGGCTTCGCAAGCGCGGCTGGTGGGGATAAGAGACAGGGCCTTCTCTGTGGTCGCCCCTCGGCTGTGGAACTCTCTCCCAAGTGATGTTAGATCTGCCCCCTCCCTGTTGTCCTTTAGGAGGCTGGTGAAGACCTGGATGTGGAAGCAAGCCTTCCCAGAATAGGCTGAGATTGGCTATTGTCTGAATGTATGACCACGTTTACAGATTGAGTGGAATTGTTTTAATGGCAATGTGGTTTTATGCTGGGTTTTTTAATGTATTTTAATATGTTGTAGTTTAAAAAAAATTGTATAGCACTGAATTTTTGCTGTTATGCCGGTCTGAGTCCCTCGATAGAGGTGAGAAGGTCGGGGTACAAAAGTTTTAAATAAATAAATAAATAATAGGATCAACCTTTGTTAGTTCTGAGATGGGAGTCCATCAAGGAATCCCACAGTAGGCTATGTTTCAAAGGAAGGAACTGGCAAAACACCTGTGTGTACACCTTGCTTACGAAAACCCACTGGGATTCCTGTAAGTCAACAAACAACTTGAAGGCACACCTTCACACACAACCACTGCCAAACAGGGTGTGTGTGCGTGTGAACAGTATTTGTGAAATGAAGGTATTGTCAACATTTTTCACCAATAACTCACCAAACTAACAGCTATGGCCACCCATCTCATAAAAACTTACAAAATACATAGGAAAGGGATAAAATTAAATATGACACAATAAATTATTGGTGTCTTGGTTTTTAGGCCTGTTCCTGTGGTTATGTGGAGTGCCAATTCAGAAAAGTGAATTGGATAGACCTCATCAGCTCTTAATTTCTTAGATATGGTTATCACAATTTGTTATGAGTGGAATGGAATACTAGTATATGGACCGACTATGCGACTAACGTTGCTGTCCTTGAGCAAGCAGGGATCACCAGCATTGAGGCCATGCTATTGAGAACACAGCTGCACTGGGCAGGGCATGTCTCTAGGATGGAGGACCACCACCTCCCAAAGATACTACTCTACGGTGAACTCGCCATGGGTCAGCGCAAGAGAGGCGCCCCGAAAAAGATATATAAGGACTCCCTGAAACAACATCTCAGGCTCGGCCAGATTGATCGCCAACAATGGTCCACCCTGGCCTCACATCGGGAGGCATAGAAACACACTATCCACAATGCTGCGGCCTCTTTCGAGAAGACACGGCGAATGGGTCTCAAAGAGAAATGACAACGCAGAAAGAAGCGCAACTTGTAAACCACATCACCAAAGGAGACTTTTTGCTGTGCTTTCTGCAACTGGACTTGCCTATCTGAAATTGGCCTTTTTCGTCATCAACGCGCTTGTAAAAAGCGTGGGATGAGTCCTTCCTAAAGAATCTTCGTTCGCGAAGTAATGCCGAGATATGGAATATGTTCTGCATCTCAAAAACCTAGATCTGATAGGGGGAAAGTGCCATTTTTTGGAATCAGCGGGTCAAATATACTCCGAATTAAGTCTTAACATTTCAGGCACCAAAATGTGAGTAGGCCAGTGAATAATCAGCACTAGGATCTCCAAGATATTCTAGCCATAAAATAGAGCAAACCTGAATTATCTTGTGTGCAATTTTATATGGGACGATGGTGAAGATCAAGCAGGTATCAGTGGTTGAAAGGGAAAGTTACGTTTCTAATCCAACCTCTCTTCCAAGGAGTTCAGAGAGGCACAGATGGGTCATCTCTCTCCTCTTTCCACTTTATCCTCTCAACAAGGTAAGCTAGAATCCAGGAAGACAATGTTGTTTTTCATGTCGGGAGCGATTTGAGAAACTGCAAATTGCTTCTGGTGTGATAGAATTGGCCATCTGCAAGGACATTGCCCAGGTGACACCTGGATGTTTGATGTTTTACCACACTTGTGGGAGGCTTCTCTCATGTCCCCACATGGAGCTGGAGCTGACAGAGGGAGCTCAACCCACTCTCCCCAGATTCGAACTGCTGACGTTTCGATTAGCAGTCCTGCTGGCACAAGGGTTTGATAATAATAATAGTCTTTCTTTGTACCCCGTCACCATCTCCCCGAAAGGGACTCGGGGCGGCTTACATGAAGCCAAGCCCAGAAATACATATCAATACAACAACATAAAACCTAAGACAACATTTCAGGTAAAATAAACAATCACATCAAATAAAAGGAGTGGGCCACATGTGCAAAATACAATGATAAAAAACGAAGGATGAGACAAGATTAAAACATATACAGTATTTATAGGGGAGGTTCCAAGACAGTGCAATATGAGGACACCCATTTTTGGGGAGAATGACAAGGGACATGTGAGATCATTTTCTGAAAGCGCAACAGAAAAGCCATGTCTTGAGGTTCTTCTTAAAGGTTTCCACGGTGGGGGCTAACCCAATCTCATTAGGCAATGCGTCCCGAAGTCGGGGGGTCACAGAGAAGGCTCTCTCCCTCATTTCCACAAGTTGGGTCTATGATAATGGAGGGGGCGAAAGGAGGGCCTCCCCCAAGGAACAAAGGGACCGGGCAGGTTTGTGGGGGGGAGGCAGTCACGAAAGTAGATGGGTCCCAAACCGTTTAGGGCAGGGGTGGGCAACCTATGGCCCACGGGCCGGATCCGGCCTGGCAGCCGATTCTGTCCGGCCCGGGGAGAAGGGCATCAGGGGCGGGGCCAAGAATGGGTGCCGCTACTGCCATCCCATCGCGGCGGCTTTGGCGTGTCCAACATCCTTTTGGAGCGATGGCTTTGGAGTGCCTGGAGATCCGGGCCTGCAGTGGGAGCACTCGCCGACCTGCGGGGCTGATCGCCCTGGCGACCCGGAAGACTTGATCATCTTTCGGATCGCCAGGTCGAATAAGCCACCTCAGATCGCCGACTGCTCCCCTTGCAGGCCTGGGGATGCCAGCCACTCCATAGCAGGGCGATCAGCTGGGGAACAGCTGGGGGCGAGAGTGGGCGGAGGCCTGCAGCCTCCAATCGCCTGCTGCTCTGTTTTCCTTTGCTGTGGCAGCGGCTGGGTCCTTTGCCATCCTCTGGGCTGGATCCATTGGGCCATTCCATCTTGGTTCGCACCTTGTCTTCATGAATTTAATTTTAGTGGTTTTTATTATTTTGTAATTTTATAATAATATATGTTATATTATAATTTCAATATATTATGTCTATATATATAATTAATACTAATAATATATAAATATTTCTTGATATATTAATATGTTAATATTAATGTGTAATATATAGTAAATATAGTAAATAAATAATTTAGATTAGAATGTAGTTCAGCCTTTAGGTGCGGCTCTCCATAATATTTTTTGGTTCTCGTGTGGCCCCTTGGAAAAAATAATTGCCCACCCCTGGTTTAGGGCTTTATAAGTAATGATTTGCACCTTGAATTGGGACCGGAAGATAAAACGGCAGCCAATGGAGCTCCTTAAACGGGGGTTGACCGCTCCCTGTAATTTGCGCCAGTTATTAATCAGGCTGCTGCACCCATTGCGCCACCGGGGGCTCCTGAGATAATGGGTGGAATCCAGTGACGTTCTCCATCCACAGAACCGGGAGGGCTTTAGGGATGGAGCCATCCTTTTGTAGATTTGAAGAGCAATTGTATAGCAGTTTGGGACAGAACAAGATGCTGTGTGAGCAGGTGCCGGATGGTGGGATTTTGGATTCTGCCCGACAGTGAACCACCCAACAAGCTCAATGGCAGAGTGAACCATGCTCTCTCCACTTTTAACTACTGCATCATTTGGGTACCATGCAACAGCATCAGCTTTACAATCTTTATTATAGAAACCTTATGTCATATGCACAGTGCTCCATTTTACATTCAGACCCCATATACAATCTGTAGGTTAATGTATATTAAAAAGACACACGAGACAGTGACTCTGGTGTTCTTGTTCCTTCACGTACACAGGGGAGAGGAAAAGGGCAGGCGGGGGAGAGGTCTGGGCCATCTTTCTCTCCGCCAGGCTCGATTTGCAGAACCAGAATTTAAACAAAGCGAACTAATCCTTGCTGGGCAATTGTGAGGGGAAGAAAACATATTACAGATTTTGGAATGCTTTATTGATATTTTAAAAGGAGAGACAGGGGTTTGGGCTTTCAAAAAAAAAAAAAGACAGACAAGGCAAGACTCAAGTGTGGAGGGAAAGGATGCTAAAGAAGGAGTTTCTAGCCGAGATTGTACCAGTGGGCTTTTCATACCTGCGCATGAAGACGCTTGAAAGACACCTTGGGGACTACTGTTGAAAATAACATGGATTCCCTGCAGCTATTGTAAAAGGGCAGATGCTTAAGCTGGGAGTTCCCTACTGAAAAGCATCAAAGCCAATAACTTTGCACCCAACGCTAGACAAGAAGGTCAGGGCATATAAAGACGGCTTGCAGAATGGAGCCAAAGGACTTCCCTAAAATCTGAATTATTCCCAAGAGCTTATTTTCCTTATAACATGGTCATTCTTCTTTCTGCGGTAGGAAAGGGCAAGAACATTTAAGGGGGAACTCATTGTTTGTTGTTGATGCAACGAGAGGTGTGTAGAATATAATATCTCCCACGTTTTTACAGGACTGATGTCGATTAGCAAGATGATAGGTCTGTGCTATTTCACATTTCACAACACACACACACGCACATCGTTCCAATGATACATTCCAGAGTCTTGGGTTTAAAATGCCACACCTTAAACCCACAGCACCAGGGTGAGAGAGAGAGAAAAAATTGCACCACTCCCCAGCAGTCACCAAGAAGGCGCAATCCGTAGGAGCCAAACCCTTTCGTTGGGGAACGGTCAACACACGTCCCACAAATCCCGACTGGGAAAACATTAAATATGTGTAGGAAGACCCGGGGATGCATTCCTGCCTCCCAATTGTGTGGTCGAGCGTGACATTTGACAAGATACCCACAAACTCCCATCTCCCTCACATCTGTGCAGGCATTCACATACAGACACACCCTGCCAGCAGGGAGTACTACCCACCCACCCCCTGAACATGGTGTATAACGCACACAAAAAGAGGCACCAGCGAGGAAAAATAAAATAAAATAAGGAAATAAAACTCCATTTCCCCTTGGGGGAAAAGCGAGGGTCAGACCAAAGTCCCCGGGGCAGGGTGCTCTGTAGAGTCCAAGCTGAAGGGGCCAGCAGAGTCATCCATGTAAAGCAGCTCCCCAAAAGGTCTAAAGAAGGCAGAGCAGAGCAGAGAAAAGGGGGGAAAGAAAGAAAGAAGGGGAAAAAAGAATTAGAGAAAGAAGCCGAAAGGAAAAAGGCAGTAGCTCAAGATTGTTTTCTTGCTAGGATACCTGGTTCCCATTCCTGTCCCAGAAGTCTTGAACCCACCCACCCCCTCTCAGCCCACTGTCCACAACATTAGATCTTAATATGTCAATGAAGGGAAGTGCATTAAATTGTGTGTGTGTGTGTGTGTGTCCCCCCTCCCCAGCGCGACAATGCCCTTTCAGAGTGGAGGAAGGAGGGAACAAAGATGTTCAATCAGTTTAAAATGTGAAACAACAGCAGAAGGGAATGCTTTAGGGGAAAAATGGGAATTTAACATGAGAGAGAGAGACAAAGAGGGTGGAAACAGATTAGAGAAGTGGAGGGAAGGCTGATGGCGTTATCGGGGCAAAGGGTAGAATTGTGCCCCATACCTGCTATAGAGTGGCTGCCCAGCATAGCTCACAGAATGGGGTAGCCCTCCTGGCCCACCGTAGTACCCCATCTCCGGGTTGGAAGGCGAAGGCTCGTAGTAGCTGCGCAGTTGTTGGTGTACAGACTGAGGAGCCCCCCGCCTCTCTGGTGCCCCTCGCTGGCTGATGCCCGCGTTACGCAAGTACCAATCCCTGAGCCCCTCCAGAGCCAGGGCTTTGTGGAAGTTACGTTGAGGGGGCAACGCCGGGGGCGCATAACCAACCTCTCGAGACTGGGGGGGCAAGAGCGGGCCGCAGGACTTAGTGCGGGCAGCTGGCCGGGCTCGGCGCTGGATCGGGCTGTTGGGGTAGGCCTCCCACTCTGTCTGGGGAAGCCCATCCCTGCGGGAGAGATGCTCACCGCCACCCGCACTGCTGGCCCCCCAACATCTGCGCTCGACGTAGTAGTCCACAAGGAGGTCGTTGTACGGGGGGCGAGGGTTCCGGCCCGAGACTGAAGGCGCCAGGGCCTCGGTGCTTTTAAAAGGGGCCCCCGCAGGCAACAGAGGGTCCTCCGAAGGGGCCCGTTCAATCAAGGCCTCCGAGCTATTGCTACGACGGGTCCGGGCAGCGAAGAGTGAGGCTCGATCAGCACTGGTGTCACGGCTTGGGGGGCCGAGTTGGGAATCATGGCTGCCGGACCACTGGCGGGGATGGAGAGCAGGGGCCTCGGACCTGCAGAAGACAGATAAGGAGAATTAAAACCATCTCAAAAAATGGTGTGTTGTCAAAGAAGAAGTGTTGCTATGTGCCTTAGGAAATCAATGTATTGAAAAGTGTAACCTTGTATTGTATTGTTTTATTGATTGTATTGTTTTTATAATGGCTATTGTTTTGTTATTATGTGTTATTGGGCTTGGCCTCATGTAAGCCGCCCCGAGTCTCCTTGGGGAGATGGGTGCAGGTTAGAAATAAAGTTAATAAACAAATAAAATAAAATAACCTAAATGGTCGCTTGCCTAGTGAAAATCTGCATTCGCGTTCTGAAATGATCTAGCCCAGGGGTGCCCACATTTTTTCAGCATGCGAGCTACTTATAATAACACCAAGTCCGAAAGATCTACCGAGAGAGAAGCAGGGTGGAGCAGGGGGAGGGGGCAGGGCTTGGCAGGGCCTGGCTTCACCCCCTGTGGCTTTAGCTCTACCACAGCTTCTCCAGGCTTGAGGAGGGTAGTACCAAACCAGTGGTGGCATAGTTAGCCACTACTGGCTTGGCACTACCTTCCTCAAGGCTGAAGAAGCTGGGGTAGAGTTGTAGCTGGGGGAGGGGGCAGGGCTTGGCGCGGCATCGCTCCGCCCCCTCCCCCCTCTGGCTTTAGCACTACCACAGCTTCTCCAGGCTAGAGGAGGGTAGTGCCAAGCCACTCGTGGCTAGCTATGCCACCACTGGCTTGGCACTACCCTCCTCAAGGCTGAAGAAGCTGTGGTAGCGCTGAAGTCAGGAGAGGGGGTGGGGCGTTGTGCGGCCTGGCTCCGCCCCCTCCTCCCTCTGGCTTTAGCACTACCACAGCTTCTCCAGGCTAGAGGAAGGTAGTGTCAAGCCAGTGGTGGCATAACTAGCCACTACTGGCTTGGCACTACCCTCCTCAAGGCTGAAGAAGCTGTGGTAGTGCTAAAGCCGGGGAGGGGGCGGGGCTTGGCACGGCATGGCTCCGCCCCCTCTAGAAGTGCCCCATCTGGCTAGGATTGACCTCCTTCGGTCCTGGGATGGACCAGTCGATCCCGATCGACTTCCTGGGCAGCCCTGATCTAGCCTTTCTCTTGTTTCTCAAGCTTAAAAATAATACTTATTCTGGATTCCAATTTTCAGAATCCTGAACCCAGTACGGCCAATTCTGCTCTTTTCCGCCCTTGGCAAAGGGTAGTTCTGATGCAAGACTGTAACTGGAACAATTCAGGACTACCCACATTGTAAGAAGGTGGCTCATTCTCTTTGTGAGTCACCACAGGGCCAGCCTTGTTATTACGCAGAGTGAGGCATCTGCCTCAGGAAAGAAGTTATGGGAGCCGTGAAAACAGAAAGAAGTTGTTCCATTCTTTAATTTATTATCATGGGGTTTTCTGTCTCATGTACCAAATTAATTGAGTTAGCCATAGGCACCTGTACTCCTTGATGTAGGTGAATAGGGAATACCATTTGCTGCCCCGCCACAAGCAACAAAATTGCACGAGATATGCCAGAGCCATTGCTCTAGGCAGATCTCTTTCCAGTCAGGAAACACATCCAAAACAAAAGGTTCACAGAGAAATACTCCTTTCTTTCTTTGTGAGAATGAAGTGCATTGTTCATTTAAAAGACTGCTTGAGCTGTCAGAAATCTGCAAAACAGACTGGCACAGGAAGAAAAAGCATAGTGTGCATTTATTCCATAGTTTACAGCAGTGTTTCCCAACCACTGTGACGCGGCACAGTAGTGTGCCGTGACGGACCTCCTGCTGTGCCGCGAGAAAAGCTCTCTCCCCCCTTCCTTCCCCCTCCTCCTGCTGAACTCCTGCTGCTTGGGGGAGAAGGAGGAAGGGCTGGGCGGCGACGAAGAAAAAGAAGAAGGGCCGGGGCGCCACCTTCTTCGGCCATTTCCCCAGCCAGCCTCCAATCCACCATGACTCCCGCCATGACTCTCGCCCCTCGCTCGCTGAAACCGCGCAGAGGAGCAAGCCAGGGAGGGGAGGGGCATGGCGCAGCCTGGCTCCGCCCCCTCCCCCGGCTTCCGCTCTCCCACAGCTTCTCCAGCCTTGAATGGACAGTGCCAAGCCAGCATTGTGCTGGCTCTGCCACCGCTGGCTTGCCATTGCCCCCTCAAGGCTGGAGAAGCCTTGGGAGAGCTGAAGCCCTTCCTCCTCCTCCCCCAAGCAGCAATTCGGCAGGAGGAGGAAGGGCCGGGCGGCGGCGAAGAAAAAGAAGAAGGGGCCGAGGGGCCGAGGCGCCATCTCCTTCGGCCGTTTCCCCAGCCAGCCTCCAATCCGCCATGACTCTCGCCCCTCACTCGCTGAAGCTGCGCGGAGGAGGAGCCCTGCCCACTGAAGCCCGTCCACCGCTCATGCTCCTCCTCCTCTGCGCGGCTTCAGCGAGCGAGGGGTGGGAGTCATGGCGGAGAGCGGCGCCGGGGACGGGGGCCATGACTCCCGCCCCTCGCTCGCACTGCCCCCTCAAGGCTGGAGAAGCTGTGGGAGAGCTGAAGCCGGGGGGAGGGGGTGGGGCATGGTGCAGCCTGGCTCCGCCCCCTCCCCGGCTTCAGCTCTCCCAGAGCTTGTCCAGCCTTGAGGGGGCAGTGCCAAGCCAGCATTGTGCTGGCTCTGCCACCGCTGGCTTGGCACTGCCCCTCAAGGCTGGAGAAGCTGTGGGAGAGCTGAAGCTGGGGGAGGGGTGGGGCATGGGCTGGCCCTCCCCCCCCGCTTCAGCACTCCCAGCAGCTGCCCCCAGCCGCCGTTCTTTACTGTGTTAGAGTGTCATTTTGTGTCATTTTGGTTGGTGGTATGCCCACGGATTTTTTAAATGTTAAAAGTGTGCCGCGGCTCAAAAAAGGTTGGGAAACACTGGTTTACAGGATACTTATACGTTCTCTTAGGCCATAACTATTTCCCGAACAACTGTTTGGATTCCCTGTCCACACAAAGATCTCAATATTGACTCATAGGCCTATGGCTGAAACTATTTTACAAAATTTGTTATCAAAGTTTACTGTTTATAACATATCCAATATTACAGATTCACTAACAGTCCAAAATATGAAAAGCAAAATTGTAAACGGGTCAGTAATTATTATTTATTTCTCATTAATTTGAAACATTTATATTCCGCCCGTCTCACCCTGAAGAGGACTCAGGGCAGAGAACAACAGACAAACGGCAAACATTCAATGCCGGGAAATAAATGGATTCTACACATACATAAACATTAAAATCATTTATCTCGACATTAAAATCCACTGTTTAAAACCGTCTCGATCATCTTGAGATTAATTATATTAATCCTTTCTTACTTTCAGACTGACCAAGAGATCTATTTCATTCAAAAACATATACAGACAATTTCCAAATTACAAACATTTGATTTACATAGGACTCATAGTTAAGAATTGTGTGTGTTTGTCTGTGTGTGTGTGTGGAGCGACTTGAGAAACTGCACATCACTTCTGGTGTGAGAGAATTGGTCATTTGTAAGGACGTTGCCCAGGGGACGCCCAGATGTTTTACCATACTTGTGGAAGGCTTTTCTCATGTCCTCGCATGGGGAGCTGGAGCTAACAGATGGGAGCTCACCCCACTCTCTGGATTCGAACCACCGACCTTTCGGCCAGCAGTCCTGCTGATTCAAGGATTTAACCCATTGCATCACTGGGTGCTCCAAGAACGGAGGTAAGACAAGAGAAAGTGAGAGAAATCTGCCCTTGGAAGAGTTATCATGGGAAAAAGGTGTCTCCTCTGAAGCTTTATCATCAATCCTTGTTTCAACAACAGGCCAAATTTTTCAAAACCCAATTCTCAGAGGGACAAAAACTGAGGGGAAGTCTTCTAAACAGAGTTACAGATAGCAAAAAAAAGTCACATTAGTGTTAACCGTCCCCTATGAGTGCTCTCTCTCTCTCTCTCTCTCTCTCTCTCTCTCTCTGTATGTATGTATGTATGTATGTAAGACAGAATATGTACATTTTAAAGTGTAGCTCCAGACATATACAGGCAGTGCCCAAGTTATGAAGAAGATAGGTTCTGTAGGTTTGTTCTCAAGTTGAATGTGTATGTAAGTCATAACAAGTACATTTCTAACTTCGATTCCAGATACATACGCACAAATTCAACTTAAGAACAAACCTACAGAACTTATCTTGGCTGTAACTTGAGGACTGCCAGTACAGAGAGGTCGTTCAATAAAAAGAAACCATTGCTTTTCCTCATTGGCAAACATATTCTGGCCTAATAAAGGTATTAAACCGATAAAGGCATTAACTCTAATACAGATGCTTCTATAATAGTTCATACAGCCACCTTTTGTTTAGGCAAATGTGAACAAATGCTTCTTCCTCGCAGATTTCACAAACATGTCCCATTCCTCAGCAAGATCCAGGTCCAAGAAAAATAGAATCCCACTCTGCCACCAATCCAATGTCACACCAGTTGTGTGACTGGAAAACCACAATTTACTCTAACACAGTATATATCAAGTGTGGTCCTACCTGAATTGGTGGCTTCCACTGCAAGCGTTTCTTGCCAGCACAGGGGTGGCTGGAACGCTCCGGCCCTCAAAGCTGGACACGCTCCGTGGGAGGGTACGGCTTGGGCTGCAGAACAGGCAATACAGTATTTCAAAACAAAAATGCTGAAAGTAGTTCCAAGTTTGTATCAGCAAAGGACTCTTCTTCATGTCTGCATATGAGCATGCATAAACACAACATACCCATGTTACTTGGGAGGAAGTTCCATGAACTTAATGGGACTCCCTTTCTTCTTTTTCTAAAATAATATTTATTGTTTATTTAGAATACATGGAAAGAGATAGAACAATAAAGATAATAGAAAAGTTAGAAAAATTTAAGAGATAAATGAGGCTCAAAAAAATCAAAGAAAAAAATTGGGGGGGGGAATCGAAAAAAATTAATAAAATATTTATTAATTTTATACATTAATAAATTACATTACTCATATTTCTTTGTAAATAAAGTTATCATTTTTTGTTATTATTCACTTTCTCTTCTTAATTTTTCATAATTTTGGAGAAGTTCCCAATTAGAATTTCAAGCAAAACAATTGAAATTTCTGAAACAACAGTCATTTGAAAATGCCAATAAACCGGGGAAGTGGCTAGCGAGACAGGTCCGTAGGAGGAGACAAGCGCAACAAATTGTAAAAGTAAAAATAAAGGATAAAGTGATAACCAAAGAGAAGGAAATACTGAAATATGTCCCCAGAAATACCGGATTAAACAAATAAATAACAGATGAACAGATATCAAAAATTAAAAACTGTTATATACGGATTATAATATATTTGGACTCCCTTTCAAGACAAAATGAGCTGCAAGAACTGAGTTGCACATGCTAAGAAGATCACCTATATCTCTACGAAATACTGAAGAGATCAGCCCAAGATTATTTGATGCCCGAGGCAATGGACAGCTCCACCTTAGTTCAATGTATGGAGTAAATGTAATTTTACTTTGCCCTTAAAGCAGAAGGTAGGCTGAGGGATGCAAGGCAGCTCTTTACTCCAAGAGATGGAAATGCCTGGTGGGGGGCAGATGCAGGAAGAAAGGATGGTGAACATGTGGGGTTTTTAATGCTTCAAACAGGGTCCTGGAATAAGATGATTTTCACCTTAAAAATGCCTTCCCATGCCCCCCCCCAAAAAAAATTTCCTAGTCCCTTGGCATACTGCACCTATTCTCCCAAAGGAAACACATCCTGTCACTTCTTTTGCACCCAGGCCCTCTAGGCCCTGGTGGGATCAAGGATGGCATTCTGAAAAAAGTCAGCACCCAACCTTCTCTTCCAACTCACTTCCAAAGATATTAAAGTGCGTTTAATAAAAGGAGACTGTGGAACAATGACAGGCAGTGGGGAACCAGTTGCAGTGTGTGGATTGCATGATTCCCACTCCTGCCCTTTTCTTTTCATGTCAGGAGCGACTTGGGAAACTGCAAGTTGCTTCTGGTTTGAGAGAACTGGCTGTCTGCAAGGACGTTGCCCAGGGGACGCCGGGATGTTTTGATTGTTTACCATCCTTGTGGGAGGCTTTTCTCACATCCCCACATGGGAAGCTGGAGCTGACAGAGGGAGCTCAACCCGCTCTCCTTGGATTTAAACTGCTGGCTTTAACCCATTGCGCCACTGGGGGCTGGCCCTCCTGCCCCTATGAAGGGCAATTTGACCATGTTCCCCTCCCCTCCAAAAGCTGTTTTCAGGCACAGAAAGGTCTTTGATAAACCAGGAAGTAAAGCAGAATTCAACCTTGGGGTTTATTTCTTGGTTAAATAATAGTCCATTCTTCCGGCGTCAAAAACGGCAACATTCCTTCCGGTACAATGCTTTCAGTTTTTAAAAAATTGGAAAAGGGCTAAATAGACAAAAGGTAATTTCTGAGGGAGCTTCTTCTTATCTAGTCCACTACCTTTCTCGTACTAGTTTTTTTGCATATATTTGAGCATTTGCTGCATGACTTGTAAAAAAGGCTGGTAGGTTTAAGGTGTCAAAAATTAACTCCCTTGCTATGTCCACTAGTAACCAGAAAGAGACAATCCCCAAAGGCAAGGTCCTTCAGGCTCCCTTCCCACCTGTCACCTCCGTCCCAACCTCTCTCTGCTCACCTTGTAGGGCTGGCAACAGAGTTCCGGCGGTCTTTAGCCTCGCTGTACAGATCTGGCTGAAAAAGCCGCCATCCCGGTCGCCGGTCGGGGCTGCTGGAGATGGCGCGGAGGTGATCCCGGGCCTTGGGGGGTGAAGGGCGGTCAGGGAAAGGCCCCTGGTGATTAGAGACCTTCGCGGGATGGAAGCTGTGGGGGTCATCTGAGGACAGAGCACAATGGACAGGATAGAAGCATCCACAAACCCCTACCTCGGCAAAGAAACAAAAACAAACACAGAATAAAAATGGGTAGCCCAACGGTTCTTGAAAACTAGAGACTCATTCCTTCCATTGAGTCCATGGGTATATTTCAGACGTTACTGGAATTCAATTCCCATCAACCCTAGCTGACATAAACTGGTGGCAAGGAATCATTCTGAGGAGCACACTTTCCCCAGCTCTGTATTAGACACTTGCTTTTCAATTTAAATAAATTGTTCTTGGATTGTATATACAGTATACAGGCAGTCCCCAAGTTATGAACATCTGACTTACAAACAACTCATAGTTAGGAACGTGCCTCTTCCCTCTGTCCCTGCCATGAAATCTTAGTGCTGAGCCAAAGCATGTCTGTATCTCTCTACCTCGCTTTCCTTTCTCTTCCTATCGACTCTCCAAACCACTGTCCTATTTTCTTCCTATCCATATCTCTCCAAACCCTTTCCCCCTTTTATTCCTATCAATCTCTCTACAAACTCCTTTTCTTCCTGTCAATCTCTCCAAACTACTTTTTCTTCCACTTTGAATCTGGTTTCTGCCTTCTGCAGAATTCTGGGGGTTATATTTATTATTTATTCATTTACATCATTTATATTTTGCCCTTCTCACCCCACAGGGGACTCAGGGCGGATCACAATGCACATATACAGGCAAACACTCAATGCCATTTGGCATACAACATATATAACTCAATAACAAACAAGCTAAATATAGCTACTCCCCACTGCGTATCCAAAACAACACATACATACAACATATATAGACAGACATAGAGGCAATTTAACATTCACGTTTCTGGCCACCAGGAGGAGCTGTCACATTTCTTGATTCTTTTTTGTGTACTTCCTGGAGATTTTATGGCCTCGTTAATCAGTTAAATTTAGCCTACAAGTGGTACCTAAATTTCCTACTTGACAGATGCAACTGTCGTTCGGGTTGCAAAGGTCGACAATGAGCTACACAATTGGTTGAGAGCTCACCCTGACCCAGGCAGGCCTCGAACTCATGACCTTCTGGTCAGTAGAGATCTTATGCAGCTGACACCCAGCCAGCTGTGCCACATTCCCGGTGAGGCCCAGAACGTCTCTGGCTGAGCTGTTTAGAGGCTCCTCCCTAAACCTGGGAGGGCTTTGGTGTTTTTAAAAAAGGGATTCTAATCACACAGGAACTATAATGTGCACCTTTCTTTGGCCAAATTACAAAGAGTCTACTGTATGCCATGCAGCTGTGGACAAGTCTACATAGGGACCACCAAATGCAGCATTGCCCAAACACAAATCAAGGAATATGAAAGGCACTGCAAACTAACTCAACCAGAGAAGTCAGCCATAGCAGAGCACCTGATGAAACAACCTGGGCATAGCATATTATTTGGGAATATTATTTGGACCACTCTAACAATCACCATGCCAGACTACACAGAGAAGCCATTGAAATCCACAAGCATGTGGACAATTTCAACAGAAAGGAGGAAACCATAACAATGAACAAAATCTGGCTACCAGTATTTTAAAAAAACCTCTAAAATCAAGACACTAAATAAAGAGCAACACTCAAAAAATAGGGGAATTCCAGACAATAATCAATCAGGGCCAGCTAACCTCTCCCAACAGGCATGTAGCCGGGGGGGGGGGGCTAAGGGGGCTTCAGCCCCCGAAATTCTCAGGGTGGTCAGGAAAGGCCTTACTGGTACATTATTTAAACTGTTATGTTTATTCATATCATGATCTGATCACCATGCTCATTATATCCCACATTAATGGGGTTATTGGGATAACAATACAAAAGGTTTGCTAAGATAGACCCTCTTCTACCCAGTCTCAGCCCCGAACCAAACTCACCCCCCCGAATCAAAATCCTGGCTACGGCCCTGTCTCCCAATAAAGGATTCCCCCATGCAGGAATCATCCAGTCTTCGAAGCTGCAAGGCCATTCAATGCTAACCAAGGTGGCCAATTGCAACATTCACACTAGCTTCCAACAGACAAGAGTTCTTTCTCCCACCCTGGACACTCCACAGTTATATAAACCTCACTTGCCACAAACCTCACAACCTCTGAGGATGCCTGCCATAGATGTGGGTGAAACGTCAGGGGAGAATGCTTCTGGGTCATGGCCATACAGCCTGGAAAACTCACAGCAACCCACTTATTCCGGCTATGAAAGCATTTTTTTGCTGGTCCTGTTCCATCTGACAAAGAAATTCAACTTGAGAATGAACCTACAGACACTATCTTGTTAGTAACTTGGGGGCTGCCTGTATATAACTGCCTTTTTCTAAGGCTTTGGGCTCTTTCTCCATCCCATGGAGAGACTTCATTATGATGCTTGAGCCAATTGTACTGCACTTCTGTAATCTATATATATATAATCCGAGTGGTCGTGGGATGTCGTATATAGACAAAGAAACTATGGCTCGCAGAGGCACCAAACTTGGCAGCCTACTGGACCATTACACTCGCTACAGACAACAGCCAAAAAAACGGACCTACATCCTCCCAGCACCCCAAAAAACGATCCCCAAAAATTGCCACCTGAACTCCCACCCCAGCCTCTCCGCTGCCAGCGAACGTTTAGAACGTTCGCACATGGCAGCCTGAGCTCGCTCCTGGCCCCTCCCTCCCGAAACAGCGAAAAACAGCTCCACACAGGCCATGTGGAGCAGGCCCCCGTCGGGGTCTGAGGAGGGCGCAGGGGGCCTCCAAGAGCCGCATGGCGTGGCCCGGCCCGCCTTCCTCTCACCCAGGACGCCTCTTCAACCCCCGGCCTTGCTCCTTCCCGAAGCCACAGCCTTACCTGTGACGAGGGCCTCCTCTTAGGAAAGGCCGGCCCTTGCCAGGAGCAAGGCCGCGGGTTGAAGAGGCGCCCCTCCTGGTCGGTGAGGAGGACCCAGGCGCCTCTCCCCGGCCTCCTCCCTGGTCCTCTTAGCCGCCGAAGGCTGCGGAAGAGGCGGCGCGCCTTCCTCTCACCCAGGGCGCCTCTTTACAAGGGCGCCTTAAACCCGCGGCCTTGCTCCTTCCCGAGCCCCGGCCTTTCCTGGGACGAGGGCCTCCTCTTAGGAAAGGCCGGGGCTTCGGGCAAGGAGCAAGGCCGCGGGTTGAAGGCGCCTGGGTAAGAGGAAGGCGGCCGCCCGCCTCCTCCCTGGTCGCCGCCGACGGAAGAGGCGGCGCGGCCGCCTTCCTTACCCAGGGCGCCTCTCTTACCCTTCCCGCGCCTCTAGGGACGAGGGCCTCTCTTAGGAAAGGCCGGGGTTGCGGGAGAGCCTTGAAGAGGCTCCTTCCCCCTGGTCGCCGAAAGCCCCGGCGCTTTCCTAGGACGAGGGCCTTTCCTAGGACTCCTAGGAAAAAGCCGGGGCTTCAGGGAAGGAAAGATAAACACACATATACATACACACACACAAATAGGAACATACATACACACACATACATACACATATATACACACACAAAACACATACTCACATCAATACACACATATACACACACATATATACACATACACATACAAACACAATCACAGACACGCACATACTCCCAAACATAAACACACATATACATACACACACACAAATAGAAACACACACACACATGCATACACATATATACACACATAAAACACATACTCACATCATTTTCCAACCCTTACATCCTAAGACTTTCCCACATCTACATAGGGCACAGCAACGCGTGCCGGGATCAGCTAGTATTCATATAAAAAGCCACCAGAAAAAAGCTTTCTACATCTAAAATTGCATTTGAGGACTTCCAAATTGTTCTTTGTTTGCTGTCCAGGTTTGTTTCATAAAGACTCAAAATCTTCTCCCCGCCACACTTTCTATTCTTTGCCCCATATATTCCATTGTTCCTGATTTCCAGAGCTAATCCCTGGCTCCAGAGTTCATTTTTAACTCTTTGCAGATTCTTTTTCAATACTACATCCTATATGCATGTCAACTAATGAGTTGAAACGTCACATTGCCAGTCCACCACACATTGGATAAGACACACCATGGTCAGAGCATGTAATATATTTTTTTCACATCATCTGTTTGTACACATGTCCACCTGAACATGAGGAAGAACTTCCTAAGTGTGAGAGCTGTTCAGCAGTGGAACTCTCTGCCCTGGAGTGTGGTGGAAGCTCCTTCTTTGGAGGCTTTTTAGCAGAGGCTGGATGGCCATCTGTCAGGGGTGCTTTGAATGGGATTTCCCTGCTTCTTGGCAGGGAGTTGGACTAGAGCAGCGTTTCCCAACCTTTTTTGAGCCGCGGCACACTTTTAACATTAAAAAAATCCGGGGGCACACCACCAACCAAAATGACACAAAATGACACTCTAACACAGTAAAGAACGGCTGGGGGATGGTGGCCTGCTGGGAGCAGCTACTGGGAGTGCCGAAGCCGGGGGAGGGGGAGGAGCCCGGCCGCACCATGCCCTGCCCCCCCCCCCCCGGCTTCAGCTCTCCCAAGGCTTCTCCAGCCTTGAGGGGGCAATGGCAAGCCAGCGATGTCCACTCAAGGGTGGAGAAGCTGTGGGAGAGCGGAAGCCGGGGAGGGGGCGGAGCCAGGCTGCGCCATGCCCCGCCCCCTCCCTGGCTTGCTCCTCTGCCCGGTTTCAGCGAGCGAGGGGCGAGAGTCATGGCGGGAGTCATGGCGGATTGGAGGCTGGCTGGGGAAATGGCCGAAGAAGGTGGCGCCCCGGCCCTTCTTCTTTTTCTTCGCCGCCGCCCAGCCCTTCCTCCTCCTCCCCCAAGCAGCAGGAGTTCAGCAGGAGGAGGGGGAAGGAAGGGGGGCAGAGAGCTTTTCTCACGGCACAGCAGAAGGTCCGTCACGGCACACTACTGTACACGGCACAGCGGTTGGGAAACACCGGACTAGATGGCCCAACTCTATGATTGTATGATTCTACATCAACTAGGACTAACAACTTGCAGGTAATTTTAGCTGTCAGCCTCTGATTTGACATTAAGCCTGTTGCTATTTAAATCTTTAGATGCAGCACGGAATAATTGTTTGGGTGTCCTATTAGGGTTTTAAACCTTGCTCAAGACATAGAAACCTACCACACAACTTTGAACAAATCTCTCAACCTCAGAAGAAGGTAAAAACAAAACCCCTCTGAATAAAACTTGCCCAGAAGAAATATAATAGGCTCATCTTAGGGTCATGATAAATTGAAAAATGACATTAAAGAACACAAAAACAGCACTCATTTTATATCCATCATCACCATTTACCCCCCGTGATCTAGGTAAGAGAACAGACTTACCGTTTTCATGGCTGGCCGATTCTGAGAGGGAGCTGCTCTCGGAATGAAAAGCCTCTTCTATTTTGGGGACAGAGAAACAATGGATAAAAGGGGGATGGATAAGAAGCCAGGACAGGAGGATTAGCCACATAATACACCCAAAGGAAAGGGGTTAGGGTATTGTGCTATTTACCCAGTGTGCTTTGAACAAATGACTATTAGCACCCAGAGACTGGAAAAGTTGCTATTCAACACTTATATCCAAAACAGGCTTCAATTCCCTGGCCAGTAGAGTGTGGTTTATCAGAAATATTAAATATTAACTGGGTATTTCTGATTGCAAAAGTGTGAGTCAAGCACTGAAAGAGTCAGTGGGCCAAAGAGAGTGTCGTCCTGAGGAGTGTGAGGTAAACCTCTGTGTGAGAGAAGCCTCATGTCAGAAAGCTCCAGCGTGAAGGCTGCTGCGCGTGTAAAGCTACTAGGCATTTCTTTATTTGTGTTATGGAAATCTAGTTCTTGTAAATAGTGCAACCATATTATTATACTTTAGGAAGGCGTTCGGCCCTTAACTCAACCACACTGTGTGCCATGCCGCCTATGCCCCCCCCAGATTCTTATCTTGTCCCCCCAGCCTTTGCTGAGGGCTAGTGTTTTTAATATGTTTTAACTGCTTTGATGTTTAATGTGTTTTAACTGTTTAATCTGTTTTATTACTCACGGTGTTTATGCTTCTTCTGTAAACCGCTCTGAGCTCCGGAGTGAGCGGTATACTAAATCGAAGTTAATAAATAATAAATAAATAAATAAATACTAGTCTCCTATGCCAGTGATTTTCAACCAGTGTGCCGCGGAACACTAGTGTGCCGTGAGAGATCATCAGGTGTGCCGTGGGAAATTAGATTCTAATCTATCTGATGTCATGTATAAAGTTTGCTACTCTGTCTCTGGAACCTCAGCACACGGGTCCCTGTTTCCGGGAAGGCCGCGCAGTAGGGCGGACGTGTTTGGGCCCATTCCCTTCCGTTCTGGCGGGGAGCACTTCCGGTCCAGACCAGCCCAGCTCTGTTGGCGCTGTGAGAAGTGTGAGTCAGAAAGCAGCGGAGCCCGAGTGCTGAAGGCAGGCGGGCAAGCAGCTGGAGGGGCAGGTAGGTAGGCAGGCAGGCAGGGAGTCAGCCAGCTAACGGGGGAAAGGAGGAAAGGGAACTCGTGGGAGAAATATGGGTCTCCCAAAGGCCATCCCGCCTGACCCTCTTCAACCAAGCAGGAAGGCACCATCCAAGCCCTCCTGACAGATGGGCATGGAGACTCTGGCTATACATTAAGGCAGGCAGCATCTTTATTAAGGGCTTGAAAGAAGGTTTAGACTAGATATGGTCAAACTTGGGCCTTCCTCCAAGTGTTTTGGACTTCAACTCCAACACTTTGTCCTGTTCTGGGCACCACAATTTAAAATTAAGATATAATTGTATATTTACGTTACATGTAATATTGCGAATAATATTGCGATATAATTGTTATAATACAATGTGGTATGTAATTGTTGTACTGCGACAATGACATAGTATGTTGTATTTGATATTATAGTATAATATAGTATGGTATACTTATATTGTGTATACATATAATATTGATAATGTTGTAATGCAATGCAATATGATAGTAATAATATACTATAACTATTTTGTGTTCATCGAAACAGGCCCAGGTTTCATACTAAGTGAGTGTATAAATACATTTAAAAACATATTCACTATATGTATTACTGTGTTAGAGTGCCATTTTGTGTCATTTTGGTTGGTGGTGTGCCCCAGGATTTTGTAAATGTAAAAAATGTGCCACGGCTCAAAAAAGGTTGGGAAACACTGTCCTATGCAACACCTTGTCACCAATATACTTGAGGATGACATGGCTTCCTTAACTGTAGCCTTCTCCCTGAAAGTCAGAGCCATTTGCTCCACAAATCAAAGGAGCAACTTGAAAGATTGGATGGAAGAGGGATCCCATTCTTCCTATAGTTCTACAAAGGATAACCTTCCATTTACAGAATCTCATCTCTGGGGCTAACAAAACTATCTAGTATCATGCACAAACCATCTAAAGGAATAGGGAAAGAAGATAAATCAAAGCGAAAGGGAAAAATTAAAAAGATATCTGGCCCCCCCACACACACTGACCGTGGCTGATCCTCTGTAGCGGCCCTTTGCCTAGCCGCATCCGGCACTCTGTCACCTGAGCCTCGAGCTCCCGAAGGCGCTGGGCAGCATCGGCCTGGACCTGCCTCCGGCGGCGACGCTGGTCAGCCGTTAATTCAGGGGCAACAGCGAGGCGTCGGGCTGCTTCAGCCACTTGTTGCTGCAGAGCCAGCTCTCGGGTCAGCTCCTCCAGCGAAGGCGCTTCCTAGAGGACAGGAGAAGGTGCTTTAGGGCCACAACCCTAAATATGGATGGTCTTCACTCTCATTCCATATACAGTAGCCAACAGGATCAGCTCCTGAATTTTACTTTAATACTGGCAAGAGAAAGGTGGTCTTTCCTGACATTTACCTGTCCGAACGTATCTCCTGCTATGAACCATCACGTAGCTTAAGATCTTCAGGAGAGGCCCTGCTCTCGATCCCGCCACTCTCACAAATGTGGTTGGTGGGGACAAGAGACAGGGCCTTCTAGTCTGTGGAACTCCCTCCTTAAGGACATCAGGTTAGCCACCCCCCTCCTGTCCTTTAGGAGACAACTAAAGACCTGGCTCTGGGCCCAGGCGTTTGACTAAAGGTATTGAGTATTGGGCATTGGCTGCTGGATTTGAATATTGTGATATGACGATACTAGAATTACCCGGTTGGACCCATGTTATTGTGAATGTTAATGAATTTTATTGATTTTTGATAATGTTTTTGTACTAATTGTTTTACTGATTGTATTTTTGTATAGCATCATGATGCATATGTGAAGCTGCCCTGAATCCCCTCGGGGGAGACGGGGGAGGTAGAAATAAAGATAATAATAAATAATAATAATTTAAGAGTAGCGGATCTCAAACCTTTTAGGTTGTAGAACCCTTCAGAAGACCTTTTTTTTCCAGGGGAACCCTAGCTCTATCTCTGATTTTTCAAAGCATTGTGAGCCCCGCAACGTTCTTCTTTCTTTTAACTGCTTCTATTGCCCTAGTGTCTTTGTATAATGTAGCACATTTGGAAAAAAGAGAGAAAGTACAGGAAATAGTTGGATACAGCCATAAAACTTTATTTGGTTTAGGAAAATATTGGATTCACACCTAATATGGTGAATAAAATGGTTTCATCTGTTTGAGGGCCAGGCTTTAACACAGCAAATTAAACCACCAGCTGCAATAAATCTTGTCAGTTGAAACCTGCCAGTTCAAAGCCCAGGCAAGGGTAAGCTCCTGGGCTTTAGCCCAGCTTCCGACTACTTAACGGTAGATAAATAGGTACTGCTTTTAAAAAGCAGGGAGGTATTCTGAGGCACCCATAAGGGATCCTGGCAGTTTGTGCCCTTTTCCACTACAAGATAAATGGGTGAAAAGGCCGGAGTTATACCTGTTAAATATCTCAGAAGAAACAAAAAATAAGGCCTCTGACAAATTGACCACTTATCTCATTATTGCAGCACGCATCACCTATGCTAGGTACTGGAAAGCCGCTGAAACTCCGAAAAAAGAAGAATGGTTGATAAAAGCTCTTGAAATAGCTGAGATGGACAAGTTAACCCACCGGCTACGAAACAGCTCCTCTAAACAATATGAGGAAACTTGGACCCCCTTAGTAAAGTTTGTTAAGGAAAAAGAAAACATAAATTTAAAAGGACTGAAACTGTAATAGGATTGTACCCCCAAACTTTTGTACCAAATTACTGACTTAAGTAATGAGATGTGAAGTAACATTTCTATTTCTTTTAACTTTCTTACTATTCTTAGCTTTATGTGGTAGCTGTCCAGATAACTTTCTTTTAATGCAATGTTTCTATTTCATTGGACCCTTGGACCTCAAGGGACCCAAGCTACGACTCTATACATACTTTTTCTTGTGTTCTCTGAGTCTTTTCCCCTCTCCCCTATTGTTCCCCTCTCCAACATGGTATGGGCAAACCTAACGTCTATAATGTTTTTACAATCTGTCAATTTTTCTGTATGTTTGATACTTTAATAAAGTCTTTTTAAAAATTAAAAAAAAAAGGGATCCTGGCAGTTTGATCAAAGGAGGAATGTTTTCGAACAAAAGCTCTTCAGGAGGGAGATGGAGTGACAGCGTCCCACCCCACCCCCCATGGCCAAAACCGAGCACAAAAAGCCTCAAAGATGTCAAAGATGGGACTATTTATTCATTTATTTATTTATTTCATTTCTAACCCGCCCTTCTCTAACCCCGAAGGGGGGCTCAGGGCGGCTCACAAAAGGCAACAATTCAATGCCACACACAAGAACAGAACAAATTATCAAAAAATACAACAAAGCAGATTAAAAACAGTTACATATGAAATCCCTCATAATTCCCGTTCCATATTTGTAGGCTGTCAGCCCGCCAACACAACCTTATCCTACTCAGATTGTCCGTCCGCTGCTCCACATCAACCAAACAGCCACATCTTTAGCTTTTTTCTAAAGGAAAGGAGGAAAGATGTTGATCTTATTTCACTGGGGAGCGAGTTCCACATGTGAGGGGCCACTACCAAGAAGGCCCCGTCTCTCGTCCCCACCAAACGTATTTGCGACAAAGGTGGGATCGATAGCAGGGCCTCCCCGGAAGATCGCAAATTTCGAGGTGGGACATAAGCCTACATATATATGTGTGTGTGTGTGTGCGTGTGCGTGCACACATGTGTGTGTAACTGTCTGTCTTGTTTGTGTATAAAACTGCATTGAATGTTTGCCAAATATGTATGTTCTGTGATCTGCCCTGAGTCCCGTTCGGGGTGAAAAGGGCGGAATATAAATACTGTAAATAAATAAATAAATAAATACTTGAAATTGTTTTGAAATTGCCCAACACAAAACACTAGGGCTAGAGGGCACTCCCTGAAGCTCCAGGGTAGGAAAATTAGGACTAATAAAGGGAAATATTTCTTCACGTTCTTAACAACTGAATGTGAAGATTTGTGGCAGCATCCAACTTACTCCTATGTTACTTTTTGGTGTAAATATAATCTGAAAAACCTGATTTGCATCAATAAGGGGGGCATCGCTTGGATAGCCGTTCCAGCTATTGTCAGGTAAAACGTCTATTAGTCCTACCCAAAAGCCATTCAGTAGCACAGATTCAAATGGCATTTTGAAAGCACAGGCACATTGAATTTCAGTAAGATCATCTTCCTCTGGTACAGACTTTTAAAGGAGATTTTAAAAAGATTTTTCGCTGAACCCCTACAATGTTTTTGCAGAATCCCAGATTTCTACGGAACGGAGTCTGGGAACTGCTGCCTTATTTAGAGCAGGCCTAGTAGCACACAGACGGTCCAAAAGCGGAAATGAGCAGTGGGTTCTGGAATGCCACCCTCCCTATGTGCATCACACACACACATAGACAGAGCCTGCAACTCACTTCATTCTTCAGGGCGTTGGGGACTCGGTAGGCGAGCCCTGGCCTCCTCCGCACAGGCTGGAGCCTTTCACCTGGTTCTAGCGGATACTCTGGAGGTAACTTTCCTGTCAGTTCCTAAGAAAGAAAAAGAAGAGCAGTTCTTCTTTTGTGGTCAAAGAGAAGAGCCCAGAGTTAAAATATGAAGTAAAAAGAAATGAGGAGAGTGAAGTTTTTATTTTATTTATTTATTATTTCAATTTCTATACCAATCCTTCCTGCAGGGTCGGGGCTGTTTACACAATTCTAAAAGCAACATACACAGTAAAAGTGAACAACAAAATAACTACATCTACATACTAAAAATTCTACTATGAATTCAAAGGACAAGAGTTACAGAGGGCTACTTAGATTGAAAGCTTGCCGAAAGAGAGCGGTTTTACATGCCCTCCGAAAGGAGGACAACTCTCTAATCGCTCGTACTTCATCAGGCAAAGCATTTCAAAGCATTGGTGCCACCACCGAGAAGGCTCTTTGTCTGGTAGATGACAGGTGGTAAATCCGGACAGTAGGGACATCAAGGAGATTTTGTTCTTTTGACCGGAGCGATCTCTGGGGAACACATGGGGAGAGCCTGGTCCTCAGGTTTTACCATCTATGCTCAAAATTAATTTATACACTTAGAGAAAAGCTGAATTTCATCATCTAGGCTCCTTCTACATTGCCATAAAAATCCAGATTAGATGCTTTGAACTGGATTATATGGCAGTGCAGACATATAATCCACTTCAAAGAAGATAATGTGGATTATCTGCTTTGATAATCTGAATTATATGGCAGTGCAGAAGGGGCCTTAAAGCTGATCAGGTTTTAAAGGTTGGTTTGTGTTGTGGATACGATTTCACAGGAAGCTTCCAGGCCCAGTTTGAGTTGTTGGTACACAGCCTTTAAAACCCTGCTTCAGAGCTGGGCAAATGTCAGGCTTACAGGGGCCTTGGTTCATAACAGAATGCCAAAAATCCACAATTTAGTCATGATTGAATCATACTGGCCTAAACTGAGGAGAAGAGAGTTTAGATCAGGGGTGGGCAACCTACGGCCCGCGGGCCAAATCTGGCCTGGCAGCCGATTCTGTCTGGCCTGGGGAGAAGGGCGTCGGGGGCGGTGCCAAGAAGGGGTGCCGCCGACGCCATCCCATCACGGCGGCTTTGGAGTGCTTGGCGATCCGGGCCTGCAGCGAGAGCAGCAGCGGCTTTGGAGTGCCTGACATCCCTTTGGAGCAGCGGCTTTGGAGTGCAGGAGCACTTGGCGACCTGCGGGGCTGATCGCCCTGGCGACCCGGAAGACTTGATCATCTTCCGGGTCGCCAGGTTGAATAAGACGCCTCAGATCACCGACTGCTCCCCCTGCAGGCCCGGGGATCGCAGGCACTCCATAGCAGGGCGATCAGCTGGGGAACAGCTGGGCACGAGAGCGGGCGGAGGCCTGCAGCCTCCGATTGTCTGCTGCTCTGCTCTCCTCTGCTGCAGCGGCGGCTGGGTCCACTTTGCCATCCTCTGGGCTGGGTCCATTGGGCCATTCCATCTTGGTTTGCACCTTGTCTTCTTGAATTTAACATTATTTTAGTGGTTATTATTATTTTATAATAATTTTATTATAATAATATAATAAATAATACAATATGTTATATTATATTATAATTTCAATATATTATAATGTCTCTATATATGCTATAATATAATAATTATGATATTAATACTAATAATCAGCGCTGTATTCGCACAATCCTAAATATATGCAGGACCGACTATGTGACAAATGTTGCTGTCCTTGAGCAAGCAGGGACCACCAGCATTGAGGCCATGCTATTGAGAACACAGCTGCGCTGGGCAGGGCACGTCTCTAGGATGGAGGACCACCGCCTCCCAAAGGCACTACTCTACGGTGAACTCGCCACGGGTCAGCGCAAGAGAGGCGCCCCCCAAAAGAGATATAAGGACTCCCTGAAACAACATCTCAGGCTCGGCCAGATTGATCACCAACAATGGTCCACCCTGGCATCACATCGGGAGGCATGGAGAAGCACTATCCACAATGCTGCAGCCTCTTTCGAGAAGACACGCCGAATGGGTCTCGAAGAGAAACGACAACGCAGAAAGAACCGCAACTTGGAAACAACATCACCCAAGGAGACTTTCTGCTGCGCTTTCTGCAACCAAACTTGCCTATCTCAGATTGGCCTTTTTAGTCATCAACGCGCTTGTAAAAAGCGTGGGATGAGTCCTTCCTGAATCTTCGTTCGCGAAGTAATGCCGAGAGAGAGACTAGACTAATAATATATGAATATTTCTTGATATATTAATATGTTAATATTAATGTGTAATATATTGTAAATGTAGTAAATAAATAAATAAATTATGTAGATTAGAATGTAGTTCCGCCTTTAGGTGCAGCTCTCCATAATATTTTTTGGCTCTCGTGTGGCCCCTTGGAAAAAATAATTGCCCACCCCTGGTTTAGATGGAAGGATTTGGGGGTGGAGATGATACGGGGTTTATTTCTATATATTTTCCTTTTGTAGTAATTCATGAAAATTTAGGTGTTTTTTTTTAAAGAATCATACTCCGCTGATCACATTGTAACTGCTGGTGCAAGTGTTACTCTTAGAATTGACAGTTCCTGAGTACATATGTTTATTCTGATTTTTTGTGTATGTCAGGAGTGACTTGAGAAACTACAATTCTGGTGTGAGAGAATTGGCTGCCTGCAAGGACGTTGCCCAAGAGACGCCTGGATGTTTTACCATCCTGTGGGAGGCTTCTCCCATGTCCCCGCATGAGAAGCTGGAGCTGACAGATAGGAGCTCACCCCACTCTCCCCAGATTCAAACCACCAACCTTTAGGTCAACTGTCCGGCCGGCACAAGAGCTTAACCCATTGCGCTAACAGGGACTCGTTCATTCTGATGATCACAATGTTGAACTACGATCCCAACATCTCTTGGGAAGTGGCAGTACTTGCAAGAGCTGATGGGAGCTGTAGCATCAGGAGAGCCACACTTCGCATCTCCCTGGCTTAAGCAGAGATGAAGTAGCAGTAGCTCTACTCTGTGGGCCCACCCCAGCCGCCATCCTGGTCTCACCCAGCTTCTTCTAGCCTCCTTTTCCAACGATTACTCACAGCTTCCTGGAGGCAAACCCGGCGCAACTCCTTCAGACGAAGGCTGAGCACCTGCTGAAGGGCCCGCTGCTTCTCCAGGAGTTCTTGCACCCGCTCCAGCCGAATTCGGGGGCAGAAATCCCGCTGCAAGGCCTCTGTGAGGGGAAACGAGAAAGCAGAGCAGAAGGTAACCGATCAGGGAATTCCTTTTACTGAACAGAGAGGTATGAGGAGGGTGGAACATGCGAGTTGGGTGAGAAGAAAAAAACAGGTGTCCTTCCACATTTGTCATTTTGACTTTTGCTGATTTGATAATTCATGGATTTGATTAAAATGTCCTCAGTAGATTGAAGTTTTCCAAACTGTGTGTCACAACAAACTGTATGTTGGCTGCAGTGTTTTAAGTATGTCGCGCAAGCATAACAAAAAATGACGTAACTCTTGGAAATGTATGTTATTATGCAAATCGAATATTTTACAATATATATTTCATGAGATATGTTGTGTCCCCATACATGTCGTTATTACAATTTATGCATGTGTCTGTATCTTTTATAAGGGGCTGGTTTAACCTCCGGTTTGCTAGTAAAGCTGAATTACTGCGTCGTGAAATGACACCTGTCTAAAAAGTGTGTCATCACCATGAAATGTTTGGGAAGCTCTGTTCTAGGACTTGGAGGACCATTCTATGTCAGGTCAAGGAAAGGTGACCGCAAAGTAATGCTGGAAGATCTAGAAATTCCTTTTAAAAAGTGTTATCCCGCTCCTCCCCAGGGTTGTAGTGGAACAATTTGGACTCAAAGTCTGGACGGGAGATTTCGCGTTTCCGCGTTCTAATACATATCGATAATGCAAGTGTCCTCCCGGGCGGAAACACGAAATCTCCCGTCCAGACTTTGAGTCCAAATTGTTCCACTACAACCCTGGGGAGGCGCGGTCAGAAGTTCAGAGCGCCCTGAGGAAGCGTGATTTACGCGGGAACGGCCATCTTGGCATCGTCAGCTTACCTCCAGCCGTAGGCGCCTGCCCATCCGGCAGCTTGCCAGCTCTTCTACCCATCAAGGCTCCCCCACTGACTCAGTCTCTAGCCCGCGAGTTATCAGACTCCGGACTACTCACAGGGGTATACAGATTCTGTTAGAGCGTCGTTTAAGCCCATTGATGTGTGAGGGCTTATTTTGTTGTGTTATTGTACTTACTGTTACATGAGATTTGTGATATTGTGATTGAATTGTACTACATTGCACTATATGTGATATTGTTCTGCTATTTAGCACGTATATTGCTCACAATAATACAGTTTGATATTTTTACTACAGGATGACTTGTGATTAATTACTCCTACAGATCTGCCCCTTTAAATTCTGTGGTTTAGCTTTGTGTATGATTAGCTGTACTCAGTGGCATATTTTGAGAGAGGGTCTACCCTAGCAAACCTTTTGTATTGTTATCCCAATAACACCCCCATGCAGCATATGGGAGATATTGAGCATGGTGATCAGATCATGACATGAATACACATAACAGTTTAAATAATGTACCAGTCAGGCCTTCTCGCGGAAGGATCACCCTGAGAATTTCGGGGGGGGGGCTGAAGCCCCCCGCCCCCCGGGTACATGCCTGTGAGGAAGACTAGAGCAGTTCAAACCATTCTGCTGACTAAAGCAAAGGGCACACAAAAACAAACGGAAGGTTCTGCTACTACTGTGAAAGCCAAACAACTAGAAGGGACCAATTACTGTCTACTGTCTGTCTACTACTTGGACCTCTTCTTATTTTTAGATTAGTGGATGCCTGATACTGTCTTACGATTATTTTGGGTTTTGAAAAAGCACCAATAAGTGCGAAACGGAGCGGGAATCCTGTTACGTCTCTTCCGTCAACCCGGCTCCTTGTTACTATGGTTTTCGGCGGCTCCACAAGTTACAATTACATCAATTTCAATTGAATATGGACATTCCTTACGCTGGACATCATTGTGGATTGATCACTTTTTGCTTTAAGACTTACATAGAGACTCTTTCATTTTGAATTGAACTATCGTGGACTATATAAACCGGATTATCCTGTATGCCTATGTTTCTCTACTGCTTATAAAGAAGGCGATTGTATCTGTGAGTACATATCACCGTGACACTGTATCACTATTGATTTTGATGATCTGACTAACCATTGCATAATTATGTTGTACACTCCGGATTTTATTATTATGGATTATATCAATTATTAAGATCTTCCACTCTCTGTTAATTTTTTGTATATGATTGCTACTCTTAAAGCAAAGGGCAACCAATGGTACTTCTCTACCTGGCAACTGGGTCTCCAGGGTTGGTGGCTGAATTTTTATTTCAGGAGTGGTGATTAGGCAACATACTCTATTATGAGGGTCATAGGTTAAGCGAGAAGCTACGTGGCATGAGCAAGGCTGTACATTCCATGCCACTTGGCATCTTCCACCCAAGGCAGCCGTCTTGCTTTCCCATCACTAGAATTGGTTTTGGCTGGCAGACAGGGAGTTACCTGAAGAACTGTAGCTGGATGAGTTGATCAGCTGCCCTTTCACCTCCATGTCTGGGAAAGGCGGGTTGGCGTCCTGCTTCCAAGGGCAATTACTTGGATCCAAGGGCCATCGGGAAGTCCCAGATGGAAGGCCTCACTTGGTTACTGTCACAGAGAGACAAGAGAAGAGTCAGAAAAGTGTGTCAGGTGAGACTGTGTGTGTGCTTGTGCAGATACAGGCAGGTGAGTCATCAACAGAGGGCATGAATCAAAGCAGAAGAGATCTTTCCTGAACGTAGCACAGGGTACACAATGCCACCAGCAGAAATAAAAAGGCAGGAGCGAGCCGAAAAGACTCAGTGCAGCAAAGAAAGTTAATGCACCAAGAAAAGTCGCTGGGTGGGTTGCCAATCTAATAGTGCTCATTGGGGTTTAGGGGAAATAAATACACTCAAGGTTAAAAAAGAAGGGGAAAGCTCACTGTTCCTCTGAATAATCGATTTCTGTTTACCAGAGGTGGAAAATGAGTTTCCCCCAATTCACCATTCCTTAACACAGTGTTTTTCAACCTTTTTTGAGCCGCGGCACACTTTTTACATTTACAAAATCCTGGGGCACACCACCAACCAAAATGACACTCTAACACAGTAATACATACTGTTAATATGTTTTTAAATGTATTTATACACTCAATGTGAAACCTGGGCCTGTTTCGATGAACACAACATAGATATCCTGGCAGGAATGGCAGAAAGACACAAACTTCCCATACAGAACTCCCATAACCAAGAGAAAATACTATAAGAGTTTGGTGGGCATTGACCTTGAGGTTTGGAGGTGTAGTTCACCTATATCCAGAGAGCACTGTGGACTCAAACAATGTTGGATCAGGACCAAACTTGGCATGAATACTCAATATGCCCAAATGTGAACACAGATGGAGTTTGGGGGAAATAGACCTTGACATTTGGGAGTTACAGTTTCTGGGATTTATAGTTAACACACAATCAAAGAGCATCCTGAACTCTTGCAACAATGGAATTGAACCAAACTTGGCATATTGAACTCTCATTACCAAAAGAAAGTACTGAAAGGGTTTGCTTGGGAATTGACCTTGTGCTTGGAAGTTGTAGTTCACCTACACCCAGAGAACACTGTGGACTCAAACAATGTTATGTTATGTTGTTGTTTGTTTTCTATCTAGAATCACAATGTTGGAAGGAGAGGAAGATGTGACCCATGCAGGTGCTACTGCACAGACTCGCCCCAGAGCAAAGCGAGGCAAAGCGAGCAGAGTGAGGCTGGGAGTAGGGAGCCTGAGTGGAGAAGAAAAAGTGTTCGGCAGGAGGGGGAAGAAAGGGTATTGGAGGTTCCAATTTCCCATGGCACACCTGATGATCTCTCACGGCACACTAGTGTGCCACGGCACACTGGTTGGGAAACACTGTTGTAGAGCAGTGGTTCTCAACCTCTGCCCCGATGTTTTGGCCTTCAACTCTCAGAAATCCCAACAGCTGGTAAACTAGGATGGAAGCACCACTTTCTTCACAGACTTTATAGATCTTATATCAGCTTTAACAAACCTGGTGCCCTCCAGGTGCATTGTAATAATTGGAATCTTCCCAGCCAGCATAGCTATGGATGATGGGGACTGTAATCATATACACCCGTAAGGCTGCATTAGAAATTCCTGGCAAAGAGGATCCAGCAGTATGGGGTTTGAGAACTTGAGAACTCCACGAATGGAATACAAAAGCATAGCTATCATAGCTGCAAGAGACCCCCAAGGGCCATCTAGCTTAACCTCTTCTGTCATGCAGGAATACACAATCAAATCACTTTCAACAGATGGCCATCCAGCCCCTATTTGACCTCCGGAGAAGAAGACTACACCACACTTTGAAGCAGCATATGAATGGAATTGTCTCCAGTGCCAGCCCTAATTCCTGCCTAGACCCTGTCCCAATGGAGTCTGTTTAGGTCTTTCTATGGACCTGAAAGGCCAGGAATGCCACCAGTGCGGCTACCAGATGGACAGTGCCCTAAGGGCAGCAAGGAGCAGCATGGAGGCCCACCTGAGCTTCTAATGCAAAGGGTTGAAACTGCAGCAACGTCGCTTTTGCTTTCACCAGACCCAGCTTCTGCAATCTCAGTGCCTATGCACCTCCTGTGTAGACCAGCTGAGAAACAGAGCTGCAAATGGCACTTCCCATTCTCCGTTCAGTTACAGTGAACCATGCCCACCTAAGTCAAAGTGCACTGAACCAAAATCCAGACAACTTAAGGTCCTCCTCGCAAGCACTCCCCTCTCTCTCTTTCCTTGACAACAAATACATTGTTGTAGTTGTGTATCTTCAAATCATTTTTGAATTATGGCAACTCTAAAAGTGAAGCTGTTTTCTTGGCAGGATTTGTTCAGAGTAGGTTTGCCTCTGCCTTTCTCTGAGGTTGAGAGAGTGTGACCTACCCAATCCATAGCTGAGTCACGATTCGAAGCCTAGTCTCCAGAGTCGGAGTTCAATGCTCAAACCACTACGAAACAGCAAAGCAATTTATTTGGCTACTGGGAGTGTTGACTAGTACAGTGGTCTCCTAAACCTCACATGCACATAATTTTGGAAGTTATCCTAAGGCGTTCCTTTTTTGGGCCATTTTAGGAACATGGCGGCAGACCAGGACAGCTTTTCCCAACTTAAGGTTCAGGATGCAGTTCCCATCCTTTTCCAACCACTCACAATGATGGCTGGGACTTACAGAAATTGTGCTACACAGCTACACAGGAAACAGGCTTTGAAAGGCTCTATTACGGTAGCACACAAATAGATACTGTCCACCCAGCTCCCATCCTTTAGTAATCATGGGGATCCTGCATCTTGGATACTAGAGTTTTATCCCCATTTCAGCTTCCTTCTAATTGACTAAATAAGCTTTTTAATGTACGGTTTTCCTACTACCAAGCCTTCACAGCAGTGCTCTCTTTAAAAAAATAAGCATTTGCATTCATTACGTTGACTGATATGATTATGTCGACTAACATAATTTAAGGTTTCCTTGACAGACGCCCACCCTAGTTATTATGGGAGAGCTCAAGCTGAAATCAATGTAGTTATTCTCTGAAGATGCCAGGCATAGTTGCAGGTGAAACATCAAGAGAAAATGCTGCAAGAACATGGCCATACAGCTTGGAAACCACACCACACTCCAGTGAATCCGGCTGTGAAAACCTTCGACAATACCATCTAGTTGTATCCGACCTGTCCAAGTGGTCAAAACTGCTTTTCTTTCCTACCTTTCCTACCTGTCGCTGGCTCAAAGCCAGCCCAAAGGCCAAAAGGCTCATCCCAGCTGTGTCCCATTCCCTTCATCCCCTCCCTCCCTGGGCCAGCGAGCCAGACTGCAGACATGCACACAGTGGGAAGTCCGGGGGCAGCAAGACAGCTGGCCGCTAGCAACATTTCTGGGCTCAGGCCAAATCCCACAGCTGCTTCCCCGTGAGACCAGATCAATGCCAAGCCCAGCCGGGACTCCAGGGAACAACACAGCTAGGAAAACCTTCCTCTGTTACGTAACTAATCCAGCCACAGCAGAGCCCAGCACAGCTCTCGGCATGAATCAGCCCCCAAAAAACAACATCCGTGTCAGGTAGAACAGCCTCAGGAAGCCGCTTCCCTCACATGCTTTCTGGATTGTGGTCTGGCTGGTGCTGCCTTTGCACCAAAGGTTCATCCCGCTTACCCCGTAACATAAACACGGGGCAAGGGTGTTTATGTCACGCTTTCCCAACACACACATGGTACAGGGCATAGCAAAATATGAACGCAGACAGCTGAATTTCTGTCTCAGTGTTTCTCAAACACAATGAAGCCCAATGCAGATTTGCATTCTCTCTATTTATTTATTTTATTTATTTATTTACTATACTTTTATACCGCCCCTCTCAGCCCAAAGGTGACTCGAGGTGTACAAATAATAATAATTGTCACACTGGGTACAGTGCCGAAAGATCTCAGCCGGCATTTGGAAACAATAAACATTGACAAAAATCATGATCTGCCAACTGCAAAAGGCCACCTTACTTGGATCTGCGTGCCACCGGGAATGTGGCGCATCTGGCTGGGTGTCAGCTGCATAAGATCTCTACTGATCAGAAGGTCATGAGTTTGAGGCCTGTCCGGGTCGGGGTGAGCTCTCGACCAATTTGTGTAGCTCATTGTCGACCTTTGCAACTCGAAAGACAGTGGCATCTGTCAAGTAGGAAATGTAGGTACCACTTTGTGGGGAGGCTAAATTTAACTGATTTCTGGAACGTTAAATTGCCTCTATGTCTGTCTATATATGTTGTATGTCACTGGCATTGAATGTTTGCCTGTATATGTGCATTGTGATCCGCCCTGAGTCCCCTGCGGGGTGAGAAGGGCAGAATATAAATGACATAAATAAATAATAAATCATTCAAAAATACATCACACAGTCCTAAACTCTTGGAAAGTTTTCGACTTGTGATTTTGTGATACGAAATCCTGCATATATATCTTGTTTGCTGTGACATACTGTGTTTTTGTGTCAGTAAAATATAGTAACTTCATTTTCATACCCCACCACCATCTCTCCGAAGGGACTTGGGGTGGCTTACGTGGGACCAAATGTCCATAAGACAATAAACAAACAAGCCATCAAACAGAAACCCAATTAAAATATTGAACGTAATCCAATGGAGCATTTGTCCATACACATGATGCAGCAAAATTACAACTTGGGCACATCAAATTCCTTCAATATTCTTCCTTTTGTACCTTTCTGCCTTCTTCTCCCCCACACCCACAGTGTAGCTAAATGTGAATTCAGAGCCAAACCGGTTTTTCACTTACACACAAAATAATTGAATGTGCAATCAAATACCTTATATTTCCTCCTTCGTTCTCTCTCTCATACACACAAGCAGGAACATACACCCTGATGCTGTGTATCTCTGTGAACCTATCAGTCCCACCATGCCAAACCAGATGGGAGTGGAAGGGGAAAGGTTAAGAACGGACTGCCCTGGCCACATTTTTACTGGCTGGTGCCCCCACCCCACCCTCGGCTCATGAAACTACGGCGGCCAATTCCTTTCCCATGACTCTTTAGTGTCAACACCTTCCTCGCTGCTGCCATTCCCAGCCGCTGCTGGCTGCCTCTTGGAGAGGAGTGGATAAGTAAGGTGACTTCTTGAGGAAAGGCAGAAGACAGGACAAGAAGCCATCGGTAAAAAACAAAACAACAACAAACCTCGCCTAGGAAACCAAAGTGGAACAGCGCACTGGCAAGACTCAAACTGACTGAGCCACTTACCACCGATCTCATCGCTTTGTAGAAGTTACTCTCCTGTTTAAAATGGGCAGGGATGGCAGTGGGTGGATTTGAAGACTCAAGGTGCAACCTTGTCATGATCCAGAATTTGGGGTAGGAACTCTTTAGCCCAGGGGTCCTCAGTTTTTTAAAGCCGAGGACCAGCTCACAACCCTCAGACTGTTGGAAAGCCAGACTATAGTTTGACAAAAATATGAATAAATCCCTATGCACATTGCACAGATCTTATTTGCAGCACAATAACATATGAAAGCACAGCACAATATTAAAAACAAACAACAATTTTAACCAACATAAACTTCCCAGTATTTCAATGGAAAGCGTGGACCTGCGTTTGACTTTTTTTGTGTGTGTCAGGAACAACATGAGAAACGGCAGGTCGCTTCTAGCGTGCGAGAATTAGCCGCCTGCAAGGACGTTGTCCCAGGCAGTGTTTTTCAACCTTTTTTGAGCCTCGGCACATTTTTTACATTTGCAAAATCCTGGGGCACACCACCAACCAAATTGACACAAAATGACACTCTAACACAGTAATACATATCGTTAATATGTTTTAAAATGTATTTATACACTCAGTGTGAAACCTGGACCTGTTTCGATGAACACAACATAGATATCCTGGCAGGAATGGCAGAAAGACACAAACTTCCCACACAGAACTCCCATAACCAAGGGAAAATACTATAAGAGTTTGGTGGGCATTGACCTTGGGTTTTGGAGTTGTAGTTCACCTATATCCAGAGAGCACAATGTTGGATCAGGACCAAACTTGGCATGAATACTCAATATGCCCAAATGTGAACACAGATGGAGTTTGGGGAAAATAGACCTTGATATTTGGGAGTTACAGTTTCTGGGATTTATAGTTAACAAGCAATCAAAGACCATCCTGAACTCTTGCAACAATGGAATTGAACCAAACTTGGCATATTGAACTCTCATTACCAACAGAAAGTACTGAAAGGGTTTGCTTGGGAATTGACCTTGAGTTTGGAAATTGTAGTTCACCTACACCCTGTGGACTCAAACAATGTTATGTTATTGTTTGTTTTCTATCCAGAATCACAATTTTGGAAGGAGGCTCACCACTTTAAGGTCCCTAAAACAGGCATGGGAAAACTTCGGCCCTCTGGGTGCTTTGGACTTCAATTCCCACCATTCCTAACAGCCTCGGGCCCTTTCCTCCTTAAGTGGCCGAGGGGGGGGGGGGAGAAAAAGAGCCTGAGGCTGCTAGGAATGGTGGGAGTTGGAGTCCAAAACACCTGGAAGGTCCAAGTTTGCCCATGCCAGCTTTCGACAGAGACCTCTTCCTCCCCCTTCCCCTTCGCGCCCTTTCTTCCCCCTCCTGCCGAACACTTACTTTTAATTCTACACTGCCGCTTCTGCCGCCATTTTGATCCGAGGGGGCAGTGTGAGTGTGTTCAGGAGGGGAGGGGGGAGGGAGGAAGACGTGACCCATGCGGGCGCTACTGCGCAGACTCGCCCCAGAGCAAAGTGAGGCAAAGCGAGCAGAGCGAGGCTGGGAAGAAGGGAGCCCGAGTGGAGAAGAAAAAGTGTTCAGCAGGAGGGCGAAGAAAGGGCATTGGAGGTTCCAATTTCCCACGGCACACCTGATGATCGCTCACGGCACACTGGTTGGGAAACACTGGTCCAGGGGACGCCCAGATATTTTTGATTTTATATCATCCTTGTGGGGGGCTTCTCTCATGCCCCCGAATGGGAAGCTGGAGCTGACAGAGCTCATCCATGTTCTCCCCAGATTCAAACCTCTGACCTATCAGTCTTCAGTCCTGCCTGCACAAGGGTTTAACCCACTGCGCCACTGGAGGCTCCTCTGCGTTTGGCTGATGAGAGAGGCGAACCTAGGTCTAAAGGTCAGGGCAGGGGGCAGGCATATGACTTTGGAGGCCACATCCAACGCATGGGTCTTATTTTGGGGACGGCTGCTTTAGCCAGACAGGGAAGGAGTACAGAGTGAGAATAAGTCCACCTGGAAAAGATTTATCTTCCTTTTGGCAACGAACTTTGAGAGACAAGCTGTCAAAGTAAGGCAGGGGTGAGAAATTGCACCCTGAGGAATGTGAATCTATTTCGGGGGGGGGGGGGGGTTAACACATAACAATACTGGGCAAGGCCAAAGTAGGTGAACCCCCTCTTTTTTAATCTACTATCAACTTTTTCTTTTTTCCTCCCTGTCTCTGCAAACACCATTTGCACTTCCTCTTCAGGGAGGCAGACTGTTGGGAAAGTCGTCGGAGAGATCTGAGCAGAACCTTTGGACTTAGGGTGCACTGTAGAATTAACACAGTTGGACCTCACTGTGGCTCACTTCTACGGAATCACGGGAGCTGTAGTTGTACAAAGTCTTTAGCTTTCTCTGCCAAATAGTACTGGTGTCTCACCAAGCTACAATCCCCTTGATTCCACAGCACTGAGCCATGGCAGTTAATTAAAGTAGTGTCAAAATGCATTAAATCTGCAATGTATATGTACAAGCAACTGAGGTAAAACACCAAAATCAGTGTGTACAGAGCTATCATACTGTCTATTCTCCTATATGGGTCTGAAACATGGGTCACCTATCGCCAACACCTACGACTCCTCTAACGCTTTCATCAGCGCTGTCTTCGCACAATCCTAAATGTACACTGGACCGACTATGTGACTAATGTTGCTGTCCTTGAGCAAACAGGGATCACCAGCGTTGAGGCCATGCTATTGAGAACATAGCTGCGCTGGGCAGGGCACGTCTCTAGGATGGAGGACCACCGCCTCCCAAAGATACTACTCTATGGTGAACTCGCCACGGGTCAGCGCAAGAGAGGCGCCCCCAAAAAGAGATATAAGGCCTCCCTGAAACAACATCTCAGGCTTGGCCAGATTGATCACCAACAATGGTCCACCCTGGCCTCACATCGGGAGGCATGGAGATGCACTATCCACAATGCTGCGGCCTCTTTCGAGAAGACACGCTGAATGAGTCTCAAGACAAACGACAACACAGAAAGAACCGCAACTTGGAAACAACATCACCCAAGGATGCTTTCTGCTGTGCTTTCTGCAACCGAACTTGCCTATCTCAGATTGGCCTTTTAGTCATCAACGCGCTGCTTGTAAAAAGCGTGGGATGAGTCCTTCCTAAGAATCTTCGTTCGCGAAGTAATGCCAAGAGAGAGTTATGTACTCTTAGGGCCCTTCCACATAGTCCTATATCCCAGAATATGAAGGCAGAAAATCCCAAATGATCTGAGTGTGGACTCAGATAACCCAGTTCAAAGCAGATATTGTAAGATTTTCTGCCTTGATATTCTGAGATTTAGGGCTGTGTGGAAGGGCCCTGGGACTCATGAGCATCCCACCCCTGCCGTGTTAAGTTAAAATAGCAGGACTCTGAGCTTCTTAAAATATACAAATAAAAGGAGCTAGTCTTAAACATCAAAACATTTTACTTCTATGACACGAGCACACAGAATGCAATTGTCGGCCACCAGCCATGCTACAAGGAACTCAGGAGGCGTGTAATTTGTCAAAAGAGTTTTTCTCACTCTGTTGACTATATATAGGATTTTGTACCCAACATACCCTGTATTATTATCCCATAAAACGTTGTGTTGCTGTTGTGAGGCCTCAACAAAGCTATTTTTACTACATTCCAATCCCAAATGAAAATGAGACTCATTAGCAAAGCCTTTGGGGTGAAGGAATCTCGTTTTGCATTGGTACATGGCTTTAAACTGTTATTTTTTTAAAGGTTTTATATGTTTTACACTGTTGTTTGGATTTGCTTGGCTCCCTGGCAGCTTATACAGAGCTGCACACAAATATTTACATACATATTATTCTCATTATTACATATATACTGCTAACATATGAAACCAAATTGGAACTTTTGTTGTTGGCGTGTGCTTTCAAGTGGTTTCTAACCTATTAGAACTCTATGGCTCTATGACCGGGGCCATTTCCGCATAACCGAATAAAATCCCACATTATCTGCTTTGAACTGGGATATATGGCAGTGTGGACTCAGATAATCCAGTTCAAAGCAGATAATATGGGATTTTCTGCCTTGATATGCTGAGTTAGTATATGCCTGTGTGGAAGGGCACTACGACTAGGGGCCCTTCCACACAGCCCTATATCCCAGAATATCAAGGCAGGAAACCCCACATTATCTGAGTGTGGACTCAGATAATCCAGTTCAAAGCAGATATTGTGGGATTTTCTTCAGTTATGTACAATGTATACATGTGTCCGTATCTCCAGTTTGCTAGTAAAACTTAATTACTGTGTCACAAAGCGATGCACATCTAAAAATCGTGTCACCAACACAAAATATTTGGAAAGCCCTGTTCCAGACAGATCATGGATTGCAAATCCTAGCAATCTTATCAGCAATGATAATGGTGAGTTGACCTGCAACCCAACAAAACTTGGAGGCCACAAATTGCCTATCTCTGGAGTAAATAGAGGTCATGCCCCTCCTCTTTAAGCCATGAACTTGCTAACGGGGCCCAGAATAATTAGGATTTTTCTTGCCTTTGGATTCCTCATTTGTAAAGCGGGAAGACTTCCTCTGCTATTTTTATAGGGTTTCAAGAGAGAACGCAGAACCATGTATCTTTCGCACAAAAAATTCCTTAACAAGCCTGTTTGTGGGAATTCAAAACACTTGTGACTCCCTTCGCAACATAAGGATTGTGGTCAGGGATGATGAGAACTGTAGTCCACCACTGGCGTGTGACATCTCTGCTTGGGAACAACCCTATGACAGCGGTCTCATTATCTCTTAGGCTGCAAATGGATGGAAGAGGAACAAAGTGGAGAGAACTACAATTGGCTTTTGGTGTGGCCAAAAGATTCAAAGGAAAGCGTTCGATTCACAGCTCAGTCTCTCCACCTGCTAAATTACGCCAGGTATATGTAAAATTGAAGCCAGCTTGGTTGTGGAAGTTTGAGTGTCGGACTACGACTCTAAAGCACTGGACTACAACTCTAGACCACAGGGTTCGAATCCCTATGCAAAACATCAGGGTGGCTTTTGAGACAAGTCACTCTCTCAGAAAAATTGTTTCCTTAGGGCAGTGTTTTTCAACCTTTTATGAGCTGCGGCACATTTTTTACATTTACAAAATCCTGGGGCACACCAGGACACAAAATGACACTCTAACACAGTAATACATATAGTTAATGGGTTTTTAAATGTATTTATACACTCAGTGTGAAACCTGGGCCTGTTTCGATGAACACAACATAGATATCCTGGCAGGAGTGGCAGAAAGACACACACAAAGGTCTTGCTCAACAGCTGTCAGTCTCTCTCTGTGTTCTTATGCATCAGGAAGGAAGGAAGGAAGGAAGGAAGGAAGGAAGGAAGGAAGGAGGGAGGGAAGGGAAGGAAGGAACCAAACAGCAAAGAAAGGGAGGAAAGAAACAGGTAGAGAAGGAAGAAAGAAAAAGGGAAAGAAGAAGGAAAAGAAAAAGAGGGAAGGAAGGAAAGAAAGAGGGAGGGAAGGAGAGAAAGAGGGAGGGAAGGTTGGCCACAGCAAAGCATGGCCGGTACAGCTAATAAATTTATACAGCTTATATATATATATATATATATATATATATATATATATATATATATATGAATGGTGGGAGTTGTAGGCCAAAACACCTGGAGGGAGGGCCCAAGTTGGCCCATGCCTGCCTTAAGTGAGCAAACCCCGATAGTTTTCGGCCCCTGCTTAAAGGTGCCTCAAACCTGTTCCCGAACGCCCCTTGACCTGCCTTGGCTGAGTGCGAGGGAATCACGGGAGTGGTAGTTTGACACCATCCTGAGCCTCCCCAAACTACAAATCCCAGGATTCCCCAGCCTTGAGCCCTGGGGTGCCTCACTGCATGAATGCTATGGTGTAGATCCGCCTCCAGGCAGCCGGGGGACCCCTTCCAATCTCTCTCACTGCTTCATACACCCCATACTCTATCTCTCTGTTACACACATATTATTTCCATTCTCTCTTCTAATATGAATGAATATACCGTATATACTAGGAGTATAATCTGACCTGAGTATAAGCCGAGGCACTTAATTTTACCACCAAAAACTGGGAAAATTGATTGACTCGAGTATAAGCGGAGGGTGGGAAATGCAGCAGCTATGGGTCAATTTCAAAATAAAAATAGATAGGTTAAATGTTTTTGAATATTCACATAACATTGTAATTTAAGATAAGACTGCCCAACTCTGATTAAACCATTCTGACCTTCTTCAATATAAATGTGCTCGCGTATCCTTCCAATAAAAATAGAGTAAAATAATAAAGGCAATAATAGTAATAATAATAGAGTAAAATAATGAAATGTAATAACAATAATAATAGAGTAAAATAATAAATGTAATAATAATAATTTATTATGTATTTATAACAGAGTGAAATAATAAATAACCTTGACTTGAGTATCAGCCGAGGGGGACCTTTTCAGCCTAAAAAAAGGTCTAAAAAACTAGGCTTATACTCGAGTATATACAGTATATAGTAATCTTCCTCCAGTCTCTCTTGCTGCTTCACACACTAATACTATGGGCTCTTCCAGAAAAGCCCTATATCCCAGGATCTGATCTCAGGTTTTCTGTTTATCTCAGATTATCTGGCAATGCGGACTCCTATAATCCAGTTTAAAGCAGATCAGATCCTGGAATATAGGGCCTGTCTGAAAGGGCCCTATATCTTCTTGTTACATACACATATAAGGTAAAGGTTTTTCTCTGACATTAAGTCTAGTCGTTTCCGACTCTGGGGGTTGGTGCTCATCTCAATTTCTAAGCTGAAGAGCCGGCATTGTATGTAGACACCTCCAAGGTCATGTGGCCAGCATGACTGCATGGAGTGCCATTACCTTTCCGCCAAAGCGGTACTACCTTCGTGACCGGACCTCTCTCCATGAACCCGCCCGAGATCTTAGATCCTCGGGGGAGGCCCTCCTTTCGCCCTTGCCATTATCACAGGCTCGTCTTGTGGGCACAAGGGAGAGAGCCTTCTCCTCTGTGCCCCCCCGACTTTGGAACTCACTGCCTAATGAGATTAGGAAGGCCCCCACCTTAGAAACTTTTAAGAGGTATCTTAAAACTGTTGCGCTTTTGGAGAGTAGCCATACTAACATACATAGTTGCACTCCCTCAACGTGTTGTCCCCAGAGTATATCCCCCCCCCTCCCCGTACGAAGGTTTATTTCCATGACCCCACTTCTTTATAAGTTTCTCCCTCACAAACTAGATGCTCCATTCCTATCGCACCCGGAATGAATTTTTTTAGTATTTTAGTATTTTATCTCACACTTGAGGCCCGCTCATTGTTATTTTACTGTGTATGATTTTGTTTTGTATTTTATATTGTTTTTGTATTCATAGGTTGTATGCATTTCATTGCATTGTTATTGTGTTTTAGTTTTTATTCTATTGTAATACGTTGTAGGGCTTGGCCCCGAGTCCCTGTTGGGGAGATGGTGATGGGGTATTATTTATTTATTTATTTATATCATTTATATTCCGCCCTTCTCACCCTGCAGGGGACTCAGGGCAGATTACAATGTACATATACAAGCAAACATTCAATGCCATAGACACACAACATATATAGACAGACACTTAGAGGCTATTAAATATTCCAGGCTGTGGCCACCAGGGGAGTTGTTGCATTCCTTTATTCTTTGCATACTTCCTGGAGATTTTATGGCCTTACAAATCAGTTAAATTTGCCTCCCCACACAAGTAGTACCTAAATTTCTTACTTGACAGATGCAACTGTCTTTCGGGTTGCAAAGGTCGACAACAAGCTCCACAATTTGGTCAACAAGCTCCAACTCAACCTTTGGTCGGTAGTTGTTAAATTGTTATTATATGTGTTATGTTTTGGGGGAGGGTTTGTCTTGTTGCTGTGTTATATTGAGGGCAGGCTGCCTGAACTCATGACCTTCTGGTATAGAAAACGGTAAATAAATAAAAATAGTGATCTTAATGCAGCTGACTCCCAGTCAGCTACGCCACTTATTCATCTACTCACATTTGCATGTTTTTGAACTGCTAGGTTGGCAGAAGCTGGGGCTAACAGTGGGAGCTCACCCCACTCCCTTGTGGTCAGCAAGTTCAGCAGCTCAGTGGTTTAACCACGGCGCCACCGGGGGCTCCACATACACACACAGACTGCTATAAAACAGAGGGGAAAACATTTGATTGACTCTTCACCAGACTCCCAGCAGATGAGGAGTCTGACCTTGATTCCTTCCTCAATTTTACAAGAGCAGAAAAATGTTACCTTGCAAGTAAAGCCAAGGCTTATTCGGGGTGTGATGAAGGGAGCCTTAATTCCATATCATAATGATCAGAGAAAACATGTGGGTGCACCTACACTGTTACTTTGATACCACACTAACTGCTATGGCTCTGTGTTACAGAATCCTAGGGTTTGTAGTTTGGTGAGGCGCCAGCAGTCTTTGACAGAAAATAACAGTTAAAACTACATTTCCTATGATTCCATAAGAGGAGGCCATGGTGATTAAAGGTGATAGTGCAGAAGACACACCCTAAGCCAGTGTTTTTCAACCTTTTTTGAGCCGCAGCACATTTTTTACATTTACAAAATCCTGGGGCACGCCACCAACCAAAATGATACTCTAACACAGTAGTACATATAGTTAATATGTATATACAAAGTACATACATGCATATACACACACAACACAAATAGCCTACACAGAAAGGGAGAATGGTGGGAGTTGTAGGCCAAAACACCTGGAGGGAGGGCCCAAGTTGGCCCACGCATGCCTTAAGTGAGCAAACCCTGTTAGTTTTTGGCCCCTGCTTAAAGGTGCCTCAACCCTGTGTCCCGAACGCCCCTTGACCTGCCTTGGCTCAGTGCGAGGGAATCACGGGAGTGGTAGTTTGACACCATCCTGAGCCTCCCAAACTACAAATCCTGGGATGCCGCAGCCTTGAACCCTGGAAGACCAAGGGGTGCCTCACTGCATGAATGCTACGGTGTAGATCCGCCCCCAGGCAGCCGGGGGACCCAGGGAAGTCCCATCCCAGGATCTTGTCTCTCTCAGTGCGGGTCTTTCCGCCGGACGCATTCTCCGCCTTTCAGCTCAAACCCTTCCGAGGCCGAGGAAGGAGCGGAGGGGAGGAGGAAGCCCAAGAAGGCAAGTGGTGAGTCCGGCAGCACAAGGCTTCCCAAAAGAAGGCTGTGTTTGCGGGACTCAGGCAAGGGATCGAGCCCCGGCTGGGGCTTCCCGGTAGGACAGGAGGGCTCTCTCTCTCTCCAATTTCCCACGGCACACCTGATGATCACTCACGGCACACTGGTTGGGAAACACTGCCCTAAGCTACTTTTTCATATAATCCTAGAGTTGGAAGAGACCTCATGGGCCATCCAGTCAAACCCCCTGCCAAGAAGCAGGGAAATCACATTCAAAGCACCCCTGACGGATGGCCATCCAGCCTCTGCTGAAGAGCTTCCAAAGAAGGAATCTCCGCCGCACTCCAGGGCAAAGTTCCACTGAACAGCTCTCACTTTTCCCTTGAGAAACGTAACCTGCTCATCCTCTCAACTGAGTATCTCTCTGAATGTTTTTGTAATTTTTAAAAAAATTAAATTTTACAAAAATTATCCTTGCAAGTGGATTTTTAGGAAGAACATCAGTCTCCAGAGTTTTGTTTATGCAGCCCCCGCCCACAAAACCTGAGTGTGGAGAAACCAACCATGCAGAGGAGAAAGGGGATTGACCTTGCTGTGCCCTGAGTCCGTACACGTACACACACACACACACACTTTGGAAAGTGACGCTGGATTCAAGTCCTGCAGGGAGACCTATGAGGCACCTGCACTGTAAAATTAAGGCAGTTTGATACCACTTTAACTGCCATGACTCAATGCTTTAGAATCAAAGGGCCCTTCCACACAGTCATATAACCCAGAATATCGAGGCAGATAATCCACGATAGCTGCTTTGAACTGGATTATGTGAGTCCACATTGCCACATATCCCAGTTTTATGTGAATTTTTATATGAAGAGCCCACAGACAGGCTTTATATCCCAGGATACAATCCCAGGTTTTCTGTTTTAAACTGGATGATATGAGTCCACATTGCCAGATAATCTGGGATAAACAGAAAAACTGGGATCAGATCTTGGGATATGGAGCCTGTTTGGGATATTCAGCTCTATATCCCATAATATCAAGGCAGAAAATCCCACAATATCTATTTTGAATTGGGTTATCTGAGTCCACACTGCCATATATCTGTCCGAACATATCTCTCCTTATCAACCATCTAGAAATTTAAGACCTTCTGGGGAGGCCCTGCTCTCGGTCCTGCCATCTTCACAGGTGTGGCTGGCGGGGACGAGAGACAGGGCCTTCTCAGCGGTGGCCCCTCGGCTGTGGAATGTCCTCCCCAGGAACATCAGATCGGCCCCCACTCTCTTAACATTTCGTTAAAAAGTCAAAATTTGTTATTTGAGCAGGCTTTTCCAAATACAGTGTAGCTGATAAATCTGATCTCGGAATGGCTGGACAACGCGACTGGACAATGATTTGGTAATTGCATTGCGGAGGTTTTATGGTTTTTTATGTTTTTATTGATGTTAATATGTAATTTGAATCTTTTAGCTATGTTTTAAATGTTTTTATCCGCTTTTATTGTTACTGGCATTGAATTGTGCCGCTTCGTAAACCGCCATGAGTCGCCTTCGGGTTGAGAATGTCGGTATAGAAAGGTAGTAAATAAATAAATAATAATAATAATACTAATAATAAAATATATTCCAGTTCAAAGCAGAAAATGAAGGAATTTTCTGCCTTGATATTCTGGGATGTGGGGCTGTGTGGAAGGTCCAAAAGTTTGGTAAGTCACCAGCACTTTCTGGTAGAGAAGGCCAAAGACTACAGCTCTGACGATTATAATCATAATATATTATTATTAATGTGGAAGGTCCCAATGGTGGTTTGGTAAGTCACAGCACTTTCTGGTAGAGAAGGCCAAAGACTACAGCTATGATTATTATAATAATAATATTAATAATATCTTATTATTATTATGTGGAAGGTCCCTGGAAGGGCCCGATGGTGGTTTGGTAAGTCACTAGCACTTTCTGGTAGAGAAGGCCAAAGACTAGCTCTGATGATTATAATAATAATAATATTTATTATTATTATTATTATTACCTCTCCTTATGGCTCAAGGCAGGACACAACATAGTTAAAATACATCTATAAAAGTGCATATTAATTAAGACATCCCCTATGATTCCATAGCATTGAGCCCTGGCCAGTTCAAGTGGTGTCAAACTGTGTTAATTCTACAGTGTAGATGAACCCTGAGCCTCAGCTCCCCCACCTTTCCCCCTTATGCAAACAAAATGTGGCTTGAATACCAGGAAATAAAGCAGAGAAGCCAAGAGAGAGTGAGAGAGAGGGGGAGAGAAAGAGAGGGAGGGAGGGGGAAAGAGAGAAAGAGGGGAGAGAGGGAGAGAGAGAACGAGAGAGAGAGAAAGAGAGAGAGAAAGAGAGAGGGGGAGAGAGGGGGAGGGGTAGAGAGAGAAAGAGAGGGGGGAGAGAGAGGGGAGAAAGAACGAGAGGAGGAGAGAGAGAAAGAGAGAGGGAGAGAGAGGGGAAGAGAGAAAGAGAGGGGGAGAGAAAGAGAGAACGAGAGAGAAAGAGAGAGGGGGAGAGAAAGAGAGGGGGAGAGAAAGAGAGAACGAGAGAGAAAGAGAGGGGGAGAGAGGGGAGAGAGAAAGAGAGAGGGGGAGAGAATGAGAGAGAATGAGAGAAAGAGAAAGAGAGGGGAGAGAGAGAAAGAGAGAGGGGGAGAGAGAGAAAGAGAGAGAAAGAGAGGGGGAGAGAAAGAGAGAACGAGAGAGAGAGAGAGAACGAGAGGGGGGAGAGAAAGAGAGAGAGAAAGAGAGGGGGGGAGAGAGAAAGAGAGAACGAGAGCGAAAGAGGGAGGGGGAGAGAGAGAAAGAGAGAGAGAAAGAGTGGGAGGGGAGAGAGGGGGAGAGAGAGGGGGAGAGGGGGAGAGAAAGAGAGAACGAGAGGGGGGAGAGCGAGAGGGGGGAGAGAAAGAAAGAAGGGGAGAGAGGGAGAGAGAAAGAGAGAACGAGAGGGGGAGAGCGAGAGGGGGGGAGAGAAAGAAAGAAGGGGGAGAGGGGGGAGAGAAAGAGAGAACGAGAGGGGGGGAGAGCGAGAGGGGGGAGAGAAAGAAAGAAGGGGAGAGAGGGAGAGAGAGAACGAGAGAGAGAAAGAGAGAGAGAGAGAGGGGGAGAGAAAGAGAGAGAGAGAAGGACAGAGAGAAGGAGAGAGAAAAAGGAGACCAAGAGAGAGAGAGGGGGGAGAGAGAAAGAGAGAGAGAGAGAGAGGGAGGGAGAGAGAGAAAGAGAGGGGGAGAGAGAAAGGGGGAGAGAGAGGGAGAGAGAAAGAGAGAACGAGAGGGGGGAGAGCGAGAGAGGGGGAGAAAGAAAGAAGGGGAGAGAGAAAGAGAGAGAGAAAGAGGTGGAGAGAGAGGGGGAGGGAGAAAGAGAGAGGGGAGAGAGAAAGAGAGGGGGGAGAGAGAGAGAGACAGAAAGAAAGAGAGGGTGAGAGACAGAAAGAGAGGGGGGGGAGGAAGAAAAGTTTCTCTGGGAAGCAGGGAAAGCATTCCAGCAAAGAGTTCTTATACATGTAAATAATAGTAGTAATCGTCACTATCATCATCACCATCCTGCCATTAGTGAGCCCACAAAGTAGGAGCTTTAAGGACCTTTCCCCCAGTTTTGGGGGGTGCAAGCTCCCCCACGCGACCACCCACGGACTCGAGTGGGGCTCCCACGCGCCCAGGGAAGCCCAACTCACCCCTGCCATTGCTGAGACCACCTCCCAGCCCGGGACCAAAGCGGAGTAGTGGCCAAAGCGGTGTTGATCCAACCTCCAGAGCAACAATCTGGAGGCCGAGAGAGAGAGAGAGAGAGGGAAAAAAAAACACCCAGGGGTTGGAAGGGGAGGGACCGCACCTTTTAACCCTCGCCTGGCCACCCAAGGAAGGGAGGGAGGGAGGGGGTTGAGGAAGAGGCTTGCATGTGCATTACAGATCTATATTATAGAATCAATGCAGTTTGGTCCCACGTGAACTGCCATGATTCAATGCTATGGAGTAATAGAACTTAAAGTTTGGAAGAGAAGGCTAAAGACCTTGTAAAACTACATCTCCAGCATTCTACAGCTTTCAGCCATGGAAGTTAACGTGCGATCAGTGCATTCATCTCCACCCCATCCCCTGTCCAGATATCAGCCAGCACGCCAACGACTTAAATCAAGAAATAGTTTTCTAAGATCTACAGAGATACTCTCAGTAAGCGAGAGTCCAAAAGTGGCAGGCTCAAAGCCAGAACCTCAATCCATGGTTGATACCAAATGAGAGACTCCCTCCTGGGCACACAGAAAACTGGGCGACTTGGAAGGCACTGAACAGGCTGCGCTCTGACACCACGAGATAATAATAATAGTAATAATAATAATAATCTTTATTTATACCCTGCCACCATCTCCCCAAAGGGACTCGGGCCGGCTTACATGAGGCCAAGCCCAATAACACATCAATAAAACAACACAGCAGCAAATAATAAGACAATACAATCAATATAACTCACATATAAGCAATAACACACAAAAATTTGAAACCTTATGGCCAGACCAGATATAATATTATATTATTATATATATTATATTATATATAATATATATTATATTATAATATTATATATATAAGTATTATAATATAATATTATATATTATAATATATAATATTACACACAAAATTTTAAAACCTGATGGCTGGACCAGATACAATATTATATTATTATATATATTATAATATAATATAATATTATATATATATATATATATATATATATAAAATATTACACACAAAAATTTAAAACCTTATGGCCGGATCACATATAATATTAAAATTTTAAAATAAACACTGGGTGCGAACAGGAGGGTTTTAAAAGGATAATGTGAGGAGATCAACCCGACAGGTAGTTAAAGTGCTTCTGAGGGCATTTTGCAGGGAATTGGTCAAAGCAGGGCGTTGTTTACTTTATTCAGAGAAGGCACATTTGGAATAGCCACGTTTTCAGGCTCCTCCTAAAGACTGCCAATGTGGGGGCTTGTCTGATATCCTTGGGAAGCGAATTCCAGAGTAGGGGGGCCACCACAGAGAAGGCCCTGTCCCTCATCCCCACCAATTGCACCTGCGAAGGGGGCGGGAGCGAGAGCAGGGCCTCTCCAGATGATAGAAGAGATCGCGTGGATTTGTAGACAGAAATGTGGTCACCCAGGTAGGTAGGTCCAAAATAGATGCAGAGCCAACCTTAAGAAATGGGGCCACAAAGTAGAGTCCATGACACACGAGTGTGGAGAAGAGCAAACCACAGACTACCTGCTGTAATGCAACCTGAGCCCTGCTACATGCACAATGGAGGACCTTCTTATGGCAACACCAGAGGCACTCCAAGTATCCAGCAACTGGTCAAAGGACATTTAATAGAACGCCAAGTTTGCAAAGGTTTTTTTTAATGCAATACAACTGTTTGGTTCGCTCTTGACACGATAAATAAATACTGCATTCATTCTCCAGTATAGATGCACCCTGAGTACAATCAAAGCACTTCAAACTTTATTGTTTGCGGCATCACCAGTTCTGAACCTAAAGCAGTGGCTCCCAACCTTTTTTTAACCAAGGACCACTCTCCAACATCAATACCAAAAAGGGTTAAAGTAAAGGTAAATAATAATAATAATACACTTTATTTGTACCCCACCACCGTCTCCCCAACGGAGACTCGGGGCGGCTTGCATGAGGCCAAGCCCGACAACACAACAATAAGATAAAACCAGACAAAAAGCAATATAAACAATTACATAGAACATAAGCTATAAAATACTACAACCAATAAAATTACAATAAAATAAAACCATTCACAGCACAAATCAGTGAGTGGGCCGCATGTTCAGATTAAAATAGAAAGAGATAAAAACAGGGGTGAGATAGCAGTGACATTAAGTCCAGTTGTGTTTGACTCTGGGGATTGGTGCTCATCTACATTTCTAAGCCTAAGAGCGGCGTTGTCCATAGACGTCTCCAAGGTCATGTGGCCGGCATAACTATATGGAGAGTCATTACTTTCCCAATGGAGCGGTACCTATAGATCTACTCACATTTGCATGTTTTCGAACTGCTAGGTTGGCAGAAGCTGGGGCTGCTCCCCGGATTCGAACCTGCGACCTTTTGGTCAACAAGTTCAGCAGCTCAGCACTTTAACCCACTGCGCCACCGGGAGCTCCTGGTATCAAATATTTTAGAAGTCATATATTTTTTAAAAGTCATATTTTAAAAATCTATACATATCAGAATACTCGCTTATATCTTTCTAAGTTCATCTCTCTTACTCAATCCTGTCTTCATTTGAATGAGAGCACTTAAACTAGTGTGGTTTACAAATCAGTATTTAGTCAACTTTAGATTCAGTTTGGGATATTTTGAGTGCCGATTCCGAAAATGGCATTGGTTAGACCTCATCAGCTCTAGTTTCTGATACAGAATATATGCCATCCTGTAGTCGCCATCTGCTCACCCACAGAAAACCATATTTAATAAGCCTGGACACTATAAGCGGGTTTCGCAAGACCAGTCGCTCTCGTTGCAACGGTAGTAACTAATGGTGAGGCCATGGATCATATTTTAGTTCTTGCAGACCACTGGTGGTCCACGGACCACAGGTTGGGAACAACTGGTCTAAAGGGAGGAATCATCACATCTGAATTTTGGGAACAAATCACTGATATTTTGAGGGAATAGTAAATTGAGAAAACAAACCAACATGCATAGGGTGTGAGGCTTTTAGATTTGTTGTACGTGTATAGAATAACAGAGTTGGAAGAGACCACATGGGCCATCTAGTCCAACCTCCTGCCCTGTAGGAAAAGCACAATCAAAGTATCCCTGACAGATGGCCATCCAGCCTCTGTTTAAAAGTTTCCAAGGAAGGAGTTTCTACCACACTCCAAGGCAGAGAGTTCCAGGGTTGAACAGCTTGTACAGTCAGGAAGTTCTTCCTAATGTTCAGGAAGGATCTCCTTTCCTGTCATTTGACCCCATTGCTCCAAGTCCTAGTTTCAAGGGTAGCAGAAAACAAGCCTGCTCCCTCTTCCTTATGGGACACTTTCACATATTTAAACAAGGCCATCATGTTTCCTCTAAACCTCTTCTTCTGCAGGCTAAACAGACCCAGTCCTCTAAGACAGTATTTCCCAACCGCGGTGACGCGGCACAGTAGTGTTCCGTGAGCGATCAGCTGGTGTGCCGCGAGAAAACCTCCCCCCCCCTTTCTTCCCCCTCCGAGGTTTTCCCATGGCACACCAGCTGATCACAGAACAGCGGTTGGGAAACACGACCCTCTCTAGGACCTAGAGAGGCAGGGAAGGCTCAGGAGGGGAGGGGCCGGGCGATGCTCTCTTCCTCCTCTGGAAGTGAGCCCACAGGATAGAGTCTATCCTGTGGGCTCACTTCCAAAGGAGGAGGAGGCGGGAACCTGGGCACCTCGGGGAGCCTTTCTCCCAGTTCGCAGCTCCGCCGAGCCCGGCAAAACCGCAAACTGGGAGAACGGCTCCCCGTAGGTCCCAGGCCCTGCTTGGGATCCGAGTTTGGCCGGCTCGGGTCTTCCGCCGGGCTCGACGGAAGACGCAAGCCGGCCAAACCCGGCTCTCAGGCAGGGCCTGTTCCCCAGGTCTCCCTCTGCTTGTGAGAGAGACCTGGGGAAACGGAGCACATCACAGGCCCTGGCTGCTTCCAAACCACGGTTTGCAAGCAGCCAGGGCCGGAGATACATCTCCTCTGTTTCCCCAGGTCTTCCTCCGCTTGTGAGGGAAACCTGGGGAAACGGAGCACATCATGGGCCCTGGCGGCTTCCAAACCACAGTTTGGAAGCAGCCAGGCCCGGAGATGCATCTCCTCCGTTTGCTTGCGGGGAGCCTTTCTCCCGGTTCGTGGCTTCACCAAGCCCGGCAGAGCCACAAACCAGAAGAACAGCTCCCCGCAGGGCCCCGCCCCTCTCCCCTCTCCCCTCCTCTTCGGTGTGCGCTAAACCGCTCTCGGCCTCCCTCCGGTTCCCTGTCTATTTGCCCCAAACTCCATCTGTGTTCACTTTTGGGCATATTGAGTATTCATGCCAAGTTTGGTCCTGATCCAACATTGTTTGAGACCAGAGTGCTCTCTGAATGTAGGTTAACTACAACTCCAAAACTCAAGGTCAATTAACCATATGTATTACTGTGTTAGAGTGTCATTTTGTGTCATTTTGGTTGGTGGTGTGCCCCAGGATTTTTTTAAATGTTAAAAGTGTGCCTCAGTTCAAAAAAGGTTGGGAAATACTGCTTTGAGATGCTCCTCATAGGGATTCACAGTCTCCAGACCTTTGATCATTTTAGTTACCCTCCTGTGGACACTTTACAACTTGTCGGTATCTCTTTTGAACTGTGGTGGCCAGTATTGGACACAGTATTCCAGGTGAGGTCTGACCAAAGCAGAATAACAAGGCACCACGACTTCCCTCGATCTAGATCAGTGTTTCCCAACCTTTTTTGAGCCGCGGCACACTTTTTACGTTTACCAAATCCTGGGGCACACCACCAACCAAAATGACACAAAAAGACACTCTAACACAGTAATACATATAGTTAATATATTTTTAAATGTATATATACACTCAGTGTGAAACCTGGGCCTGTTTCAATGAACACAAAATAGATATCTTGGCAGGAATGGCAGAAAGACACAAACTTCCCACACAGAACTCCCATAACCAAGAGAAAATGTGATAAGAGTTTGGTGGGCATTGACCTTGAGTTTTGGAGTTGTAGTTCACCTATATCCAGAGAGCACTGTGGACTCAAGCAATGTTGGATCAGGACCAAACTTGGCATGAATATTCAATATGCCCAAATATGAATGCAAATGGAGTTCAGGGAAATAGACCTTGACATTTGGGAGTTGTAGTTGCTGGGATTTATAGTTCCCCTACAATCAAAGAGCATTCTGAACCCCACCAATGATAGAACTGGGCCAAACTTCCCACACAGAACCCCCAGGAGGCAAGAGGAGGTCTCTACTTGGGGAAAGGGAGGCGGGCCTTTCCAATGCATGGCGAAGGAGAAACCAAGTAGACAACGGGTGGGGAGGGGGGCTGTTTGTAATATTGTGCCTTTATCGAGGTACGTTTCTTAGGGTTTTTATACTTCAACACACTAGACTCCCCCGAGGTTCCAATTTCTCACGGTACACCTTATGATCACTCACGGCACACTAGTGTGCCCCGGCACACTGGTTGAGAAACACTGATCTAGATACTAGATTCCTTTTGATGCAGCCCAAAATCCCATTGGCTTTTTTTAGTGGCTGCACCACACTGTTCACACTTAATTTGGTGTCATCTGCACATTTGTTAAGCATGCCTTCTAAACCTTCATCCAAGTCATTAATAAAGATGTTGATCATAGATGGGCCCAGGACTGAACCCTGCAGCACTGTGTTTAGTAAAGTCACATGGGGCTGTAGTGGTTAGTTAGGATGGTTGTTCTAGATTGAGTTTGTTAGTTGTTTTAGTATAGTGTTTTATAGGGAGGAGAGAAAAATTGTCCTATTGTTTTGTGTAATTTGTCTTTCTGTATATGTCTTTGTTGGATTGTAGGTTTGTTTTAAAAAAAAATAAAAACAACGCTATACAACAAAAAAAATGGGGGGTCCTAATCCTGGTTGGAAAACATTATTTCCTGTTTACTTGTGAGGTACTTATGTTGAAAGTAATTGTTATAATCCAGAAACTTGGTTTTTGTAGCTACCACAAACTACGAGGGCAGGTCAATAAGTCTATGACTTTTTGAATGAAACACAGGTTTTTGGATAAAAAAATCATTTTATTTTTCAACGTAGTCTCCTCTGAGCTCTATACACTTTGTCCAACGTTTCTCCAATTTTTTTATCCCTTCCAAAAATAAGATTTGTCAAGATCATCAAAATAGGTATTTGTTTGTGAGATGATTTCATTGTTGGAGTCAAATCTCTTTCCGTCGAGCCATTTCTTCAGGTTTGGAAACAAGAAATAATCATTTGGGGCTAAATCCGGAGAATAGGGTGGATGAGGGAGCAATTCATATACCAGTTCATGGATTTTTGCCATGGCAACTGCAAATATGTGCATGGTTGATTGTGCGCAAATGCGGCACCCATCTTGCCAAAAAGCTTTCTCATACCCAAGTGATCATTTAAAATTGAAACCACTGAGCCATATGAGATGCCTGTGGCTTCCACAATCTCTCGCACTTTCAGTCTCTGATCTGCCAATACCATATCCTGAATTTTTTCAATTGTTTTGGGTGTAGAGACCTCAATTGGGTGTCCAGAACGTTCGGCATCTTCCATGCTTGTACGGCCACAATGAAATTCAGTAAAACACTTTTTCACCATTGAAATTGATGGTGCAGAGTCCTCATAGTATTTATCAAGCCTAACATTGGTTTGAGTGATGGTTTTTTCCTGCAAAAAATAATGCTTTTTTCCCATTTGCTCCTCAAATCACGCGGTAATCTGCTATCAATGGCTGTCAAACACAAACTAAATGACGCAGCTTGTTCAAATTTTGACAGGAGTCAACTGACAGATAGATGCCTGTTGACAGGAGCAGTTAAGAGGCAGGAAATTCAAAAAGTCATGGACTTATTGACCCGCCCTTGTATGTTGAATTGGGTGAGACTCGATGACGTATTCATTGAAAAACAATAGCAAAATGAGCTGAAGGGCTGCCCACAAAAACTAAGTTTTTGCAGTTTTATCAACTTTTCCCATGGTTTTTAATGATAGAACCAATTAGGAAATGACATTTATAACCCAGGAACAAAAAATCGTGTTACGTTAAAAAAGAAGGATCCGCAGCCAAAACTGAATTGAGTGTGGTTGAAGGGGCATCTCAAGGTCCTCATGTGCCCTGTTGCTCTTCGCTTGGTTTCCCCATGATCTGTCCACACTCACAATCCAACTCAAGAGAGATGGACCTTCCCTTTTCGGAGGGAACAAAATGTGTTGGCATATGGTGGACAAACAACCACTGGATGCACAAGCAAGCAACTTTCCGTGTTACGACACCTGTGTGAACAAAAGCCACCCATGAAGCTGCCACCCATAGAGCCATGAGATCTTCCACGTTACAAAAACACAAATTTGAATACAAATCCAGGTCACGCACACAGTGTACCCTTGTACTACCAGGTGAGCAATGTCAGAACACAAAGATTCACACATGCAATTATATTCCAACCCAAATCGCAAATGGTTCAGCTAGATCAGTGTTTTTTCAACTTTTTTTGAGCCACGGCACATTTTTTACATTTACAAAATCCTGGGGCACACCACCAAACAAAATGACACAACATGACACTCCAACACAGTAATACATATAGCCGGCTGGAAAGAGAGCAGCCAGACAGAAGCACACTCTGAGGCAGAAAGTTCCACTGCTGAACAGCTCTCCCAGTCAGGAAGTTCTTCCTAATGTTCACCCTCCTACGCAGACATGCTTCCCTGTGATGTTTGCTTTTCTGCCTGCGCTGTTGTGCGCTCTCTATCTATCTCTCTATAAATAAAAATATAAATAAATATAAATGTAATATTCATTTGTGGGATTAACATAACTCAAAAACCACTGGACAAATTACTGCCAAATTTGGCCACAAGACACCTACTAACCCAAGGAGGGACCATCAGTCAAAAATTTGATTTTGTCATTTGAGAGTTGTAGTTGCTGGGATTTATAGTTCACCTGCAATCAAAGAGCATTCTGAGCTCCATCAATGATGGAATTGAACCAAACATGGCACACAGGACTCCCATGACTAACAGAAAACACCAGAAGGGCTTTCTGGGCATTGACCTTGAGTTTGGGAGTTGTAGTTCACCTACATCCAGAGAGCACTGTGGACTCAAACAATGAAGGATCTGGACCAAACTTGGCACAAATATTTCATATGCCCAAATATGAACACAGGTTGAGTTTGGGGAAAATAGACCTTGACATTTGGGAGTTATAGTTGCTGGGATTTATAGCTCACCTGCAATTAGAGCATTCTGAACCCCACTAATGACAGAATTGGGTCAAACTTCCCACACAGAACCCCATGACCAAGAGAACATACTTAACGCGATCTGGTCCAACTCCCTTCACCAGGGCAGAAGAGAAGAGAGGGGGGGAAGAGCGCGAGGGAGGGTGAGAGCGCAAGACAGAAAGGAAGGGGGAAAGAGCAGTGTGAGGGGGAGAGAATGAGCGCAGGGAAGATGGGAAGGGAGACAGCGAGCGAGAAGAGGCAGAAGAGAAGAGAGAGGGGAAAGAGCGTGAGGGAGGATGAGCGCACAAGACAGAAGGGAGGGGGAGAAAGAGTGGTGTGAGGGGGAGAGAATGAGCGCAGGGAAGATGGGAAAGGAGACAGCGAGCAAGAAGAGGCAGAAGAGAAGAGGGGAAAGAGCGCGAGGGAGGGTGAGCGCACGAGACAGAAGGGAAGAGAGGGGGAGGAGAGCGAAAACATGCTCGGTGGCGGTGCTTGCTCCCTCCCTCCCTGGCCTCCTCCGCTTCTCCCCCCTCCCTTCCCCTCTGTTGGCCGCTCTGCCAATGGCGCAGCATGATGCCCCAAACCTGGCGGCCGCGGCCAGATATGCCTTTGGCCATGTGGCGCCCTGAGGTAGCTGCTTACTTTGCCTCCGCCCCTGCGGCACACCTGATGATCGCTCACAGCACATTAGTGTGCTGCGGCACACCAGTTGGGAAACACTGAGCTAGATAACCTACATCACTACTTCTTAAACTGTGGGTCCCAAATGAGGTCCCTTTGCTCAATGTTGGGATTTTGAAAAATCTGACCACAGCAACGTGCAATGTTCACAGTGGACTCTGCAGAAATCACTTCAGCTGTGCTTCATAAAAAGGAAAATCAGCCTGTGATTTGAGACACATAGTTGTATATTGTTTTTATTTATATGTTTGTATTTTTATTGTGTTGTTGCTGCTGTCTTTGATTTCTATTTATTGTAATTTATTGTCTAGGCTTGGCCTCATGTAAGCCGCCCCAAGTCCCCTTCAAGGCTGGGTATAAATAAAGATTATTATAGTTGTTATTGTTATTTATCAAGCCTTGCCAATGCTGATTTGTTGTCAGTATATGTTTGATTTTAATACCTATTTTATCCAGCTATGTCACCTAGGGATATGTAAAAATTTCTCTAGTGGAAACACGTCACAAGTGGAAAAAGGTTAAGAAGCACTGATCTACATCAAGTTCACACACTGGCTTTTACATACAGTTCTTTGTAGAGATGATCCATCAACAGTTAAACTGAGAACAGGCCTGTAGTGGGGGCTAAGGGGGCTTCAGCCCCCCCCCCCCCGAAATTCTCAGGGTGGTCCGCAAAAAAGCCTTACTGGTACATTATTTAAACTGTTATGTTTATTCATATCATGATCTGATCACCATGCTCATTATATTCCACATTAATGGGGTTATTGGGATAACAATACAAAAGGTTTGCTAGGGTAGACCCTCTTCCACCCAGTCTCAGCCCCCCGAACCAAACTCAGCCCCCCGGAATCAAAATCCTGGCTATGGCCCTGACTGAGAAAGAAGGGAAGATAAACAGATTGTAAAATTCTGGGCTGTACCACATGAATATATAGGGAGGGTGTTTTCCTCTTTTTTGCACAAAAATGGGAGAAACCCATCTCTTGCATTACAAAAACACAGAAGAAAAAGGAAGAACGTTTCCAGTTTTGACATTACGTGCTTATTTACTGTGTCACTTGCAAGATGATCTTTCTCCATTTGCATATTGGGACACACTAGAAAGCCTTTCCCAGATACTAGGTGGTTTTAACTCCTCCTTGTGATGTAGGGATAGCCCGGGCCCCATAGAAAGAGGGCCGTATAAAACATATTTAGAGTGATGTGAAACCACAAACCCCACGGCGAACCCTGGTTATCCGGGTCACATCTAGAATCGGAGAGCTGTACTCGAAAAACGTTAACCATTCCAAAGATACATTGGAAAAATTGGAAAACCACCAAGTCCCTTGATGGGGATTGAGAAGTGAACAAAAGGCCTATTATGTCTCACAGATCACGTACGAACATTTAAAAAAACAGTGACGGAGTATAGATTTCAAAGTTTCTGACTGAAGTTTGGAGGTTTCTGTGCCAACTGAAAATGGATTGTCTACCCTTCACATTAGTCTTCCCCCCTTTTTTTCTTGTTCTATGTTTAATTTCCCCCTGCTCTTCAAAATACATTGTGAGAAAAGGCAGATCCTTCCACATCTAAGTGACAGCCATAAATTGCTTAAGAGGCAAGATGCTTAATACATGACATGAAGATAAGCATGAATAAAAACTTATTATTTCATGCCATGGGTCTCCATGGCTGAGCAGGGGTTCAAATCCTGGTCAGTCAGAGCCATAGTCAGGCTCTTTTATGGTACTTGGCCCAATTTTATGTCCTGAAGCACCCTTTGTGACAATATAATATGTGATTTTTCCCCCAGCAAGGTAGGCATGAAGCCCCCGGTGGCCCAGTGGGTTAAAGCGCTGAGCTGCTGAACTTGCTGACGAAAGGGTCGCAGGTTCAAATCCGGGGAGCCATGTGAGCTCCTGTTGTTAGCACCAGCTTCTGCCAACCTATCAGAAGTTTGAAAACGTGCAAATGTGAGTAGATCACATTTGCATGGAAGGAGGCAAATAAAGTTTATTATTATTATTATTCGAAGTGCATTAAATGAGAAGTATAGATGGGGCCCAAGTTTGTGTACTCTGAACCACTCAAAAGTGAAGTTGTCACTCTCTCATTCCCCCATGTAGACAATGATGGAGTTGAGTTTTCTGGATTTCAGAAATCCTATAATAATAATAATTATTATTATTATCCCACCCTATCTCCCTGTGAGGGGAGAGTAATAAATTTATTATTATTATTATTATTCATGATTGTGGGTTTTTGTAAGCTTTTCAGGCTGTCTGGCCATGTTCTAGAAGCATTCTCTCCTGACATTTCACCTGCATCTATGGCAGGCATCCTGAGGTTGTGAGGTCTCCGAGGATGCCTCCCATACATGGAGGTGAAATGTCAGGAGAGAATGCTTCTGGAACATGGCAATGCAGCCCGAAATACTTACACAAAACCAGTGATTCCGGCCATGAAAGCCTTCGACAAAACCTCGACGGTCTTTTTATTATGTTGTGGCACAGACCTTTGTCCTAACGTTCTGAAAAACTTTACAAAACTCAAATGTGGATGAGGTCGCGAGGTGTGCATAGTTGCCTCCACGTTTTCACAGCTCCTAGAATTTATGTGCAAGTACACACCACAAAGGCAAATAGTCTGAGGATCCAAGCAATTTTTATTTATTATTATTATTTTGCTTTCCCAGGGGCTCTCCAGCAGGGCAGGGGCTAATCCATTTCTGCCTCAACACCAGCTCCCTGACAGCACCCCTTTGTCCCAAAGGAATGGTATGGCCCAGCTTTAAGGCACTGCTGTTTGTTTTAGGCTCTGATGAGATCAGATGCCAGGCATTCCTGGCTCCTTGCCCTGCAGGTAGAAACAAGGGGAGCACAAGAATTGCAGAGAACTAGCCCCACAGCTTCCCAGAGAGCCGGTCCTTATGCTTCTCCTTCAGCCCCATCTAGTGGCTGTCCTTCCAAGAAGAAACATTGAACATCCCTGGGGTGGTTGGTTTGTTTTTTAAGGTGAAGATACGAGGGCGGGTCAATAAATCCGTGACTTTTTGAATGAAACACAGGATTTTGGGTAAAAAAAAACATTTTATTTTTCAACGTCGTCTCCTTTGAGCTCTATACACTTTCTTCAGGTTTGGAAACAGGAAATAGTCACTGAGGGTGAAATCTAGAGAATAGGGCGGATGAGGGAGCAATTCGTATCCCAATTCATGGTCGATTGTGAGCAAACGCGGCACCCATCTTGCGGAAAGCTTTCTCATACCCAAGTGATCATTTAGAATTGAAACCACTGAGCCATGTGAGATGCCTATGGCTTTCACAATCTCTCGCACTTTCAAACTGAGATCGGCCAACACCATATCGTGATTTTTTTCAATTGTTTTGGGTGTAGAGACCTCAACTGGGCATCTAGAATGTTCGGCATCATCCGTGCTCGTACGGCCACAACAGAATTCAGTAATCTACTTTTTACCATTGAAATTGATGGTGCAGAGTCCCCATAGTATTTATCAAGCTTAGCCTTGGTTTGAGTGATGGTTTCCGCAAAAAAAAAAAAAGCTTAATGAGCACACAAAAGTCACTTTTTTCCATTTTCTCCTCAAATCACGCGGTAGTCTGCTATCAATGGCTGACAAACACAAACTAAATGACGCAGCTTGTTCAAAGTTTGACAGGAGTCAACTGGCAGATGCCTGTTGACAGAAGCAGTGTTGCCCTTTCAGTTCATAGGCGGGAAATTCAAAAAGTCACAGACTTATTGACCCGCCCTCGTATAACAAGGGCCATACAGATGTTGCTAAGCCAGAAGAAGAGGCAGTAGCCTTCAGGCCCTTCCTCTTAAGCTCCCCAGAATACAGTCAGCCCTCTGTAACCACAGGTCTGCATCCCTAGACTCAACCAACTATGGATCAATGTTTCATTTTTTAAAAAAATATCCAAAAAGCAAGCCCTGATTTTTACAACATCGTTGTAAATATCCATGGATGTTGGTGTCCACAGAGGGTCCTGGAATCAAACATCAGTGCCCACTGTATTCCTTCTGTGGATATTTTGACACGTGGCTTCGAAACCTAATTTTTCAAGGTAATTTATCCAACCACCTCTTACTTCACCACTTGCTATTAATATTTACTTAGCAAATTGCTATGTTAGTCATTATGTTGCTCATTTCCCATTATCTTCAAAGAGCAAACACATTTTAGGACGGATGAGAGAATGGCAGGCAATTTGGAAACTTCTCCATGTAATGACGCTGAAAATTCCTCAAAAAATGAACTCTAAAAAATAACTGGAGAAAGTCAACTGTCGTGTCCCAAAACATCCGTTCCAAAGTTTAGGATTATTATTTTTTGGAAACGTAACCCTTTGGAAGATTAATTGGCATTTACGCTATTTGGAATAATCATAACCCTTTTGTAAAGTATGATCTTCCTGAGAAGAGTTGAATAGTCATTTGAGTGAATCTTCTCCTTAGTGGTAAATAATATCCACTAGTATTCATGCAAGGCAAACTAGGTTTATCCATTCTTAGACTGACATACCTTGTTATCTCTTTGAACTGTTAGGAACAAACGGTTCGGGCCCCGCCTATCTCCGCGATCGCATCTCCTTCTATGAACTGGCATGATCTCTAAGATGCAGGTTCGCAGCTTGGGAGTGATCCTGGATTCATCGCTGAGCCTGGAACCCCAGGTCTCAGTGGTGGCCGGGGGAGCTTTTGCACAGTTAAGACTCGTGCGCCAACTGCGCCCGTACCTTGGGAAGTCTGATCTGGCTACGGTCGTCCACGCTCTGGTCACACCCCGAATAGATTACTGCACTGCACTCTCGTGGGGCTGCCTTTGAAGACAGTTCGAAATGCAATTAGTCCAGCGGGCGGCAGCCAGATTGCTAACGGGAGCTACATACAGGGAGCATACCACCCCCTGTTGTGTCAGCTCCACTGGCTGCCTGTCCAATTCGGGCTCAATTCAAAGTGCTGGTTTTGACCTTTAAAGCTCTATACGGTTCTGGCCCAGCTTACTTGTCCGAACGCATCAGCCGCTATGTCCCACCTCGTAATCTAAGATCATCCGGGGAGGCCCTGCTCTCGCTCCCGCCTACGTCTCAGATGAGGCTGGTGGGGACGAGGGATAGGGCCTTCTCGGTGGTGGCTCCCGCATGTGGAATGCGCTTCCTATTGATGTACGATCCACCACATCCCTCCTGGCCTTCAGGAAAAAAGTACAATTCTGGCTGTGGGACCAGGCATTCGTACACCAGCACAAGGCAGCATTTTAGATTGGTTTTTAATGAAAGTGGGTGATTATGGCCAATGTTTTATGGACTGAACATTGTTTTAATCCAGAGTGAATGTGTATGGTGCCAATGTAGTTGTATTTTAATGTATTTTTAATGTATTTTAATTGTTGAAGGGTTTGGGGGTTTATATTGTTATTATGTGGGCATCGAATTGTGCCGTACTGTAAGCCACTCTGAGTCCCCCCTTGGGGGTTGAGAAGAGCGGGGTAAAATCCCGAAATAAATAAATAAATAAATAAGATCTTCCGAGGAGGCCCTCCTTTCGCTCCCATCACCGTCACAAGTACAGTTGGTGGGTAAGAGAGAGAAGGCCTTCTCGGTGGTGGCCCCCCGCTTCTAGAACGCCCTTCCAAGGGAAATAAGACAGGCCCCATCCCTCCCCTCCTTTCGTAAGAGCTTGAAGACAACAAGCCTTTGAGAATGGCCAGTTCTAGCCCAGCCCCAAACATTGTTAAATATGACTTTATACTTCCTACCTATTACCCCGGTCATCCCTCTAATAGGCCCTGGAAATGAGCAGCCACAGACCCGGACCTGCTATTGCTGTTGGCCTCTGTGTGTGTGTGTGTGTGTGTACACACATATATACATACATACATACACACACACAATATAGTAAGCAATCTGAATTATATACATAACAAATAACAAGTATAGGAGACTTGTATAAAATTGCTATTTCCAATAATTTTTGAAATATAACTTCACTAACAAGCAAATCCATTGCATCCCATATTTATATTTGCTTTTAAATGAATTTGCTCTAATTGTATGGAGAGTTGAATTGAATGACATTTTGATAGGACAGTTTTATTTTATTAATGACATTGTGCTTTTCAACTGTATTTGGGTCTTTATGTAAGCCATCTGAAGCCCAGCATTGGGGGAAAGAGTGGGATATAAATAAACAAATGATTACATATAATAATAATAATAAATATAATATTAACACGACTACTTCTAACTTGTTACTGCCATGCCTGACATTAGTGATACTGTGGCCAGAGCTACTACACAAGACCCTTTCCCAAAGATTGTCGTGCCCAGAATATAATGCCACCCAGCCTCAAACTGAATAGCAAGGCCATAAAAAACCACAAGAACCTCTCCTGGTGGCAATAAAAACACAGCAAACATACATTAAATCGATAACCATTAACTCTTAATGACAGCCAGAGTCAGCTGCTTGCTTCACCCAGTTTAATGGGAGGAATCATTGCTCTCTTCTCATATGCTCACTGGTTGTTACAGGCATAGGCAAACTTCGGCCCTCTGGGAGTTTTGGACTTCAACTTCCAGAAATCCCAGTCAGCTTACTGGCTGTTAGGAATTGTGGGAGTTGGGAGTCCAAAACACCTGGAGGCCAAAGTTTGCCCATGCCTGGGTTAGTACAGGTAGTGTATGGCTCTCTGAGTAGTGGGTAGGTAGATCATTTTGACTTGGTTGTTTTATAAGTAACTCGCATGCTGAAAAAGTGGGAGCGCCCTTGCCATAAATCAAGAAATAGCTTCCTAAGATCTATAGAGATACTCACAGGAACACCTCAGCAAGTGAGAATCCAAAAGTGGCAGGTTTAAACCCGGAATCTCAATCAATGACTGTTACCAGATGTGGGCACACAGGTGACTGGGTGACTTGGAAGGCCCGGAAGAGACTGCTTTGGCACCACGAGATGCAGAGTCAATTTTAAGAAATGGGGCTACAAAGTGGAGTCCACGACAGGCTAATGTGGAGAAGAGCAAACCACAGACCACTTACTACAATGCAGTCTGTGCCCTACCACATGCACAATGGAGAACCTTTTTACAGCCAGAGATACTCGAAGTGGCCAGCTTCTGGTCAAAGGAAATTTAGTATAATGCAAAGTTTTGGTTTTTGTTTTTTTTAAAAAAAGTTTATTGATAGTTTTCTATATACATAAAATTAAAAAGATTGCATCATAAATGCCAATCAGATAGAAAAGTAACGGAAAAAGAAAAAAAGCATATAGGAAGAAAAGAAAAAGGAGAAAAAAGAGAGAGAAAATAAAAAAATAAAAAAGTTTTTAACTCTGTTTTTTTATACATTATAACTGTTCTCAATTCGTTTTGACACAATACATACATACATACATACATACATACATACAACATAAATACCCTAGATCTGCGAATTGCTTTGGAGGGTTTTCCAGCTGCAGGATGGATTAATGACTGCTTTAAATAAAATAATTAATAAATATATGTTGTTTGGCAGGGCCAGGGACTATCATTCTGCACAGCTCCATATTGCTCCTTCCACCTTCTCAGAGGCCATCAAATTTTCAGTCTGGCATTAATTAATAATAAACACTCAATTATTACATATTTCTACAGCATGAGTCAAGGATGCAAATTGCTTCCTAGGCATCACTATAGCATTTATTAGGGCTGAGGCCCAAGTTAAAATACACTTTTATTGATTGATTATAGGAGCGTTATAGTCAATTAATTCCAACCTTATACTTAACATACCGCCAGATGGCCAGCCAAAAGCATGGGCTGGCAATGCAAGGATCCATCTCCGCGGCTCCACTAGCCCACTGCATTTCTAGGATGGTGGGGAGGAAAAGGATTTATGTGTCCTCTGTGGACAATATAGAAACAGAACTGACAGGAGGAGGAGCACTAATACATCATAATGATTACTCGCCTAGTATGGAGCTAGTATCCAGTGTTTCCATGTTTCTAGCAGCAGGCTTGTAAATCCTTCATCAACTGAATTGTATATAGGGAGTAAGAAATAACTGCGTTGAAGTAAAAAAAAATCCTCGTTGCTATTTTCAGTGTATTTTGCAACAGTTATTGTAACAGCCATTCCCTTTTAAAATTTAAGATACAACAGGTTTTAGGATACAAACGAAGACTCCTCTCTTCCAACAGGCCTATCTAGTCAATCTTTAAATGTGAATTTTAAATTGACATTCTATTACTTTTGTATTTGAATCTTTGTTTCATGTATTTTGATATGTTTTAATATATGCATTTTATTGAATATATTTTGTGATTGATTGATTGATTTATCATATCAGGAGCAAACCAAGGGTACAGTTGTGACATATTTAAAAACACAAAATTTAAAAACTTGGCATTATATTAAATGTCCCTTGACCAGTAGCTGGCCACTTGGAGTGCCTCTGGTGTTGCTATAAGGAGGTCCTCCGTTGTGCATGTGGCAGGGCTCAGGCTGCATTGTAATAGGTGGTCTGTGGTTTGCTCTTCTCCACACTCACATTTTGTGGACTCCAATTTGAGATGCATTTCTTAAGGTTGGCTCTGCATTTCATGGTCTCAGAGCGCAGTCTGTTCAGCACCTTCCCAGTCGCCTAGTCTTCTATGTGCCCAGGAGGGAGCCTCTCATTTCGTATCAGCCATAGGTTGAAGTTCAGGGTTTTAGCCTGCCACTTTTGGACTCTGGCTTGCTGCGGTGTTCCTGCAAGTATCTCTACAGATCTCAGAAAACTATTTCTTGATTTAAGGTGTTGGTGTGCTGGCTGATATCTGAACAGGGGATGGGGCAGAGATGTCACTGCCTTGGTCCTTTCATTATTGGCTGCTACTTCTCGGCGGATGTCAGGTGGTGTGATACCAGCTAAACAGTGTAATTTCTCCAGTGGTGTAGGGCGCAGACATCCTGTGATAATGTGGCATGTCTCATTAAGAGCCACATCCACTGTTTTAGCATGATGAGATGTCTTTATGATGATGTATTTGAATTGTGCTGTGCCCTATCTCGAGTTGTGAGGAGAGTGAAAAATAAATGAATTATTTTGATTATTATGATTAGAAAGTAGGGTCTCTTATAACTTGCCACTGCTGTTCTTTAAAATATATTTATAAATACAGACCATATATGCAGGGGAAACATTTCATGGATATCTGAAATTGCAGCCAGAAACCCTATACAGGCAGTCCCCAAGTTATGAACAAAATAGGTTGTGTACATTTCTTCTTAGGTTGAATTTGTATGTAAGTCGGAACAGGTACATTTTAAAAGTGTAATATGATTATGGGTCAGGCTGTAGCACAGCAGGTTAACATCAGGTTAACTGCCAGCTGCAGTAATAAATCTTACTAATCAAAAGATTGACAGTTCGAAGCCTGGGTCGGGGTGAGCTCCTGATCTTCGGCCCATCTTCTGCCTACCAAACAGATTGAAAACAGCAATAGGTACCGCTTTAAGCAGGGAGGTATTTAAAGGCACACATAAGGAAATGCCAGAAAAATGCCGGCGATTTGATCAAGAAGGAAGTTTATGAACAAATACTCTGCAACAGGGAAGGTGGAGTGACAGCACCCTCCTGTGGCCAGAACTGAGCACAGCCTCCAAGATGCTGAAGATGGGGAAACCTATATATACAGTACTTCTGTCTATGTACAGTTGTCTGTCTTGTCCTTGTATAACAGCATTAAATGTTTGCCGTATATGTATTCGGTGATCCACCCTGAGTCCCCTTCGGGGAGAGGTGTGTGGAATATCTCTCTCTCTCTCTCTCTCTCTCTCTCTCTCATTACTTCACGAACGAAGATTCTTAGGAAGGACTCATCCCACGCCTTCCACAAGCGCATTGATGGCCAAGGAGGCCGGATGTGTCCTCCGAGCATGTGCAATGAACCTCTCTGGTGGAGCGTAGCGTGCACAGAACTGGCCTCACCCTTTAAACCAAAGGTTCGTCTGCCAGAGCCCAGCAAGCTTAGGACAGTGGCAGCAAGATCCTCAGGTCGTAGGTTTGATTTGAGTTTCCTTCTCTGGATGGTTGACCTTACAGGGTTAGACGAGCACCATCTACCCGGGTTTGAAATTAGAGCTTTCCTTCTCTTAGGATGGTTGCCAAAAAGCTAGAGAGCCCATCCTACCCCTTGACACTCTTTGTCAGACCCCTCGGCTGTGACCTGTCTAGCATGGGAGGCCCCACCGGTGACTATTATGCCACCACCAGCATAGCTCACAACCTCATCAGGGCACGCAAACCTCTCCCCCGCGACAAGGGGGCGCCAATGGAGAGGGTGGAATATATATACTGTAAATAAATAAATAAATAAATAAATAAGTTTTAGATAGCATCCGGGTGAACGCCTCTGTGGTATTTCTTTTGCTGCCTGTGCCCCTGTTCAGAAGATTTCCCCTCACTTTCTCTCCCTATGATCACTGAAGTCTGGAAAATTTAGTTTGCTGTGGAAACAAGGATTGGTGAGAAAGCTTCAGTGGAGGCCCATTTCCTCCATGATAACTCTTCCAAGAGTGAATTTCCCTTCCGAGGGGTAGATTTCTCTCACTTCCTGTTGACTCACCACCGTTCTTATGTGTGAGTCATTTGTAAGTCAGATGTTTATAACTCGGGGGGGCTGCTTGTATTCTAATTACACTTGGACTGGAAGCCTATCATGGAATTGCACCAAAGGATACAGATGACCCAAGGGGATATTTTTAAAGTATGGGTAAGCGAAACTATAGATATTAAATCTATGGATAATTTAGTTGTGCTGTAATAAATATAATATACTTTTAAAACAAAGTGTATGCTCAACCAACCCGCAGGAAACTTTTTAGTAAACTGAGGTTTCTTTTTAAGTGAATTAAAAGCTGATATAAGCAAGGATTTAAGCATCACATCCCTAATTGTGACAGCAGCCTTGTAAGAGTAGGTCAGGGATGTTGCCTCCTCCGTTTTCGAAGGAACTGCTGGAGCTGAGGGAATAGTGTCTCTCCTAATGCCTCCTATTAAATTCATGCCTGAGGTAGAATCTGAAACAAGGATGTCCCTGTGCTCAATCGCTTCACTTTTCAAAGGCACATTACAGGTGCTCTTTTTCTTTCCAAATGCAGTTGCTACATAGGTCTCTTTTCTCTGCAAAGCCTTCCCTGCAGAGACAACTCAGACAAGCTAGAGCAGCTAATGGGGCCCATGCAAGTCAAGAGGCGCAACACACAAAACCCAAACATTTGGGTGAATCACACAAGGAATGCCGTAAGTATCTCTCCTGCTCTCTGGCTGTATGAATACAACGATACACCTAATTATATAGCAAAAAAGGCAGTCCTTCTAAATGATCTGAAAGGGACGTTCCCAGTTAATTCTTTGTTGTTCCACTTTTTCCACATGTTTATAAAATGTCCCAGTTTCTCTCCCATCCTCTTGCTTTCCTATGTACTCAACTGTTGCAACCTCTCCTAACTTTTCTGTTCTTCCTCATTAATAACTTCTCCCATCCTGACCATGTTATGATGTTGCTTGGCCTCTGATTTTTTAATCTGTGAGATGTTGGAAGGTGTGAGAGTTTGCTGCATTTCATTGCACCCCAAACCTGCCTGAGATGGCTGCCTCATTCTACCCAATCCAACCAAAGCCATTAGAAGTCATACGGCTGGGAAAGTAGATGGGTGAAGGGATGCTATGATGGCAAAGTCCCTGAGAATTCACCAAAGTTGTTAAAGTGGGGCTTTAGAGCAGTCATAACTGAACCAAGGCATTGGAGCCAAGGAATACACAACTGTCAGGAAGGAAGGCCTTGTAGCTCAAGCAAAATCTCACCCCAAAGAAGTGACCCATAGCAGTTCATAAACAGTAAAGCAATGGACTGAGAATCAGTGGATAGGGGACCAAACATGATTTTTTACATACTGGTAAGTGACCTTTAGTTTTTATCCGGTTTGGGTCCCAAGATATTACTGAATGACAACTCCCAACACTTTTGTTTTACTACCATGTGGGCTGGGGATATTGATATAAGTCTAATATTGCAATATGTCCTTAGATGCCAACAACTGAAGAAGGAGTCTTGGCTTACTGAAGAATGAGGGGCCTAGGAAGGTAAGACATAGGGCAGACCTGGGCAACCTATGGCCCGTGGGCCGGATGCGGCCCAGCAGCCGATTCTGTCCGGCCTGGGGAGAAGGGGCAGGGGCGGGGCCAAGAGGAAGGGCCGCATCCCAGCCCGGGCTGCCGGCCTGTGTCGGAGAACAATTGGAGAACAATTGAGCTTTGGAGTGCCCACCATCCCGGGAGGCGATCCGGGCCTGCAGCGGGAGCAGTCGGCGAGCTGTGGTGGCTGATCGCTCTGGCGACCCGGAAGACTTGATCGTCTTCTGGTTCGCCAGGGCGATCACCTGCCGCAGCTCGCTGACTGCTCCCGCTGCAGGCCCGGCTCGCCTCCGGGGATGGCAGGCACTCCATGGCAGGGTGATCAGCTGTGGAACGGCTGGGGGCGAGAGCTGCTCTGCTCTGCTACAGTGGTGGCTGGGTCCGCTTTGTTATCCTCTGGGCTGAGTCCATTGGGCCATACCATCATGGAATCCTTCCTCTCTTGAGGATGTCAGCCTCTATCTTGGTTCGCACCTTGTCTTCTGGAATTTCATTTTATTTTATTTTAGTGGTTTTTATTATTATTATTTTATAATAATTTTATAATAATAATATAATTAATAATATAATGTTATATTATATTATAATTTCAATATATTATGTCTATATATACTATAATATAATAATTATGATATTAATACTAATAATATATGAATATTTCTTGATATATTAATATGTTCATATTAATGATGTGTAATATATAGTAAATATAGTAAATAAATAAATAAATAATTGTAGATTAGGATGTAGTTCAGCCTTTAGATTCGGTCCTCCATAATATTTTTTGGCTCTCGTGTGGCCTCTTGGAAAAAATAATTGCCCACCCCTGACATAGGGGGTCAGAAGAGAAGTAAGCAAAGGCTCCTTCTACACTGCCATATAAAATCCAAATGATCTACTTTGAACTGCATTATATGGCAGCGTAAACTAATTGATGTTTTTGTTCTGTATAAGCTCTGAATTTTATTGATGTGTTGCTTATTTTATGCTATGTAAGTCGCCCAGAGCACCTGGTTGAAGGGTGACTAATCAAATAATAAATGATGATGAATATAATCCAGTTCAAAAAAGATAATGGATAAATGGCAAAAAAAAAATGGAAAAACGAAGAAATACCAACAAAAGAAGAATGGGAGGATAAAGTATCGGAAATCATGGATATGGACACACTTACCTTCTATCTGAAATATTCAGAAGGAAAAACGATAATGAAGACAGATGAATGCACGACAAGCCCGACAGAATACCTAAACTATAAGGAATGGAAATAACGACAAGAAAATGGAAAAGAAGAAAATTGAAGAATGAAGTGACTAAAGATCTAATGACTAAAGAAGAACTGAATAAGTAAATATAACTAACCAGTGAAGAAAGAAGATGGAAGTCAAAGAAATCCCCCTTTTCTATCTTTCCTCACTACCCTATACCCTCTTTTACCTCCCAAGCTTCCTCAGTAATCCCATACCCGAGCCACATATCTCTTTTCCCTGTTCCTTTACCATTACTTACCACCCCAAGTACCTCTGCTTTTCCTTTCCCATATCCCTTATTCTTTCTTTTTATTATATATGTATTAAAAACCTTAATAAAAAAAATTTAAGAAGATAATGTGGATTATCTGATTTGATAATCTGGATCAATAGAAGGAGAGCCCAAAGGAATGAAAGGCGGTGGAAATACTTAAAGAGGAGAACTAGGAAAAAAATAAGCATAAGGAGAAGTATAAAACTTCAAAGACTGAGATATTGAAATGCATATATTGCTTTTCAGTGTTTAGTTAAATATTTGGTTGTAGACCCCTCATCATTATTAAATGATGACAAACTTGGATCTTGGCTCAAAACCCATGCTATAATGGATTATTGTTATTATTATTCTAGCAGCCCAAGAACAAGCTATTAGAACAAACGCCATCAAAGCCAAAATTGAAAAGTCGACGACAGATCCCAAGTGTAGGCTCTGCAAGGAAGCAGATGAAACAATAGATCACATCCTCAGCTGCTGCAAGAAGATCGCGCAGAGAGATTACAAACAGAGGCATAACACCGTTGCTCAGATGATCCATTGGCACTTGTGCCACAAATACCATCTGCCTGCGACAAAGAACTGGTGGGATCACAGGCCTGAAAAAGTTACAGAAAATGAACACATCAAACTACTCTGGGACTTCCGAATTCAGACTGACAGAGTTTTGGAGCACAATACCCCTGACCTCATGATCGTGTTAAAAAACAAAGTATGGATCATTGATGTTGCAATCCCAGGTGACAGCAGGATTGACGAGAAACAACTGGAAAAGCTTGCACGATACGAGGATTTAAAGATCGAACTTTTTTAGCACAAGCCAGTCAAGGTAGTCCCAGTGGTGATCGTCAGTGGGTGCAGTGCCTAAAGACCTTGGCGTGCACTTAAACATAATCGGCGCTGACAAAATTACCATCTGCCAGTTGCAAAAGGCCACCTTATTGGGATCTGCACGCATTATTCGCTGATACATCACACAGTCCAAGACACTTGGGAAATGCCTGACGTGTGATTCAATACAACAGCCAGCAGAGTGACCTTGTTTGCTGTGAACTCATTTTGTTGTGTTTCTAATCATCATCATCATCTTTATTTGTAGACCATCCTATCTCCCCAAAGGGACTCAGGGTGGTTTCCAACATGAATGGCAACCGTTCAATGCCAAAATATAAACAAATTATATCAGGACAGACCACATCATCAAGCAATATAAAAAGTCAGTGTTCCAAGATTAATCTATTAGCCTGAGTAATGACACCATCTTTTCCTCTCTGAGCAAAGTATATACGCGTATGGCTTCAAGTCATCTGTCCACTAATGGCAACCTCATTAATTTCAGAGGGTTTTATTTTGGCAAGGAAAATTCAAAGGTGGTTTTGCCAGTTCCCTCCTCTCAGAAGCTAAAGGGGAAATGGATCTATAGGCAACTGTGTATTTTTATGACCTATCCCTACTGTCATGCAAAGTATCTGGGGAGGTGCTCTTGAATATTTATTTATTTATTTCATTTATTCCTAACCTGCCCTTCTCTACACCCGAAGGGGGACTCAGGGCGGCTAACAAAAAGGAAACAATTTGATGCCGCATACACAAGAGACAGAACAACAACACATTGTAAAATACTACAAAACAGATTAAAACAATCAAATATCAATAACCACATGATCCCCGTTCCGCACTCATAGACTGTCCAAAATCAAATCCACAGTCCGCCTCAACAATCCTGTCATTATTCAATTGTCCGTCCACTGCCCCACATCAACCAAACGCCCGGTCCCAAAGCCACGTCTTTAACTTTTTTTCTAAAGGAAAGGAGGGAAGAAGTTGACCTTATTTCGCTGGGGTGCAAGTTCCACAGGCGAGGGCCCACCACCGAGAAGGCCCTGTCCCTCGTCCCCACTAACCGTGTTTGCGACAAAGGTGGGATCGAGAGCAGGGCCTCCCCGGACGATCGTAAATTTTGAGGTGGGACATAAGGGGAGATACGTTCGGACAAGTAAGCTGGGCCAGAACCGTATAATAAGTTAAGAGCCACTGATGTTACAAATCAATCTGGTCATTTTCTGGTCTTTTGATATTACAAAAGACCAGAAAGTGGATAAAAGTTATCTTTAGATATGGATCAACACATCGCCTGAATTTTTAGATTCTCCTTCGAGATGTGGTGAGAGGTTTCGGAGGACTTCAGTAACACTTCAACAGCCATTAATACATAATCAATTAATTACATTGACCTCTAGAGCAGTGTTTTTCAACCTTTTTTGAGCCGCGGCACACTTTTTACATTTACAAAATTCTGGGGCACACCACCAACCAAAATGACACAAAATGACACTCTAACACAGTAATACATATAGTTAATATGTTTTTAAATGTATTTATACACTCAGTGTGAAACCTGGGCCTGTTTCGATGAACACAACATAGATATCCTGGCAGGAATGGCAGAAAGACACACACGAAGGTCTTGCTCAACTGCTGGGAGTTATAGTTCACCCACAATCAAAGAGCATTCTGAACTCCACCAATGATGGAATAGAATCAAACTTCCCACACAGAGTTACCATAACCAAGAGAAAATACTATAAGAGTTTGGTGGGCATTGACCTTGAGTTTTGGAGTTGTAGTTCACCTATATCCAGAGAGCACTTTGGAGGGGAGGGAGGAAGACAAGGGGCGAGTCTGCGCAGTAGCGCCCACACGGGTCACGTCTTCCTCCCTCCCCCCCTCCCGCAGAAGCGGCAGTGTGAGCAGAGCGAGGCAAAGCAAGCAGAGCGAGGCTGGGAAGAAGGGAGGCTGGGAAGAAGGGAGCCCGAGTGGAGAAGAAAAGGTGTTCGGCAGGAGGGGGAAGAAAGGGGATTGGAGGTTCCAATTTCCCACGGCACACCTGATGATCGCTCACGGCACACTAGTGTGCCACGGCACACTGGTTGGGAAACACTGCTCTATAGTACACATTTCAAACCTCTCCCTCCTCTCATTCTCCTATCATGCATTCTGCGATGATGGGGAAAGAATTGGGGGAGGGGTGAGCATATAGAAAGGGAAAGGGTTGGTGTTTCTCTAAAGAGGAAACAGAAGAAAGAAAGAAAGCCCCATTGTCTGCGAGTGTAATGAAATCCATTTCCTGGAGTGTACATGACTCTTCTCTCCCTGCAAAATTATGCATCCTAAGGGTGGTTCTGGATATGGAGCACCAGGGAGATATTAGATAGGAAAACATCTGTGATTCTTGCTGCATTGCACATTCCACATGCCATCGCACTGCCTATTTTGCAGGGTTGAGGTGGAATTTAGTTGCAAACCATCCATGCACTCCCACAGGTTACTCCCCAATCCGGAGGACAAGAATGCATCTTTCAGCTTGGTTTAGAGAAAGAGCGAGAGAGAGAGAGAGAGAGAGAGAGAGAGAGAGAGAGAGAGAGAGAGAGACCAAAGAACAGCAGAAGACAAGCAGGTTTCTTGCTATGTCCCTGAAAGACATCCTTCTGGTATCTTTCAAGGCTGCAAAATAACGCCTTTTTAAATAATGGGTGTTAGATGCTTTCAGTGTGGAAAAAAAAGCTTCTGATTTACACAGGACTCTTTCTTAAGCAGGATGGTAACAAAGCAATCCTATATTTTAAATACGTCATGGGAGTTGAGTGAAAATATACTGCTGCTATGTCTGTGGGAAGGCCACTGTACACGAACATGCTGGGACAAAACAGAAAAGGAGGAACACACAACACAGAATGTGCAAAGACAGAATTAAAAGCAAAAGATAACAGGGCTGGGGAAAGACATTTTGCTAACCGAGGAAGACAAAAAAATCCCCAACAACAAAGGGGATTTTTTTGGCCAAGTCAAAAGTCCCATCTACACTGCCATACTATACTGTAGCCCAGGCATGGGGAAACTTTGGCCCTCCGGGTGTTTTGTGTTTCAACTCCCACAATTCCTAACAGCCTACTGGCTGTTAGGAATTGTGGGAGTTGAAGTCCAAAACACCCGGAGGGCCAAAGTTTGCCCAGGCCTGGTGTAGATTCATATATAATGCAGTCCTTTTGCTAGACATATTCTTCAGTTCCTTACTCCAGTGTTTTTCAACCTTTTTTACATTTGCAAAATCCTGGGGCACACCACCAACCAAAATGACACAAAATGACACTCTAACACAGTAATACATATAGTTAATATGTTTTTAAATGTATTTATACACTCAGTGTGAAACCTGGGCCTGTTTCGATGAACACAACAGAGATATCCTGGCAGGAATGGCAGAAAGATATACACAAAGGTCTTGCTCAACAGCTGTCAGTCTCTCTCTGTGTTTAGTTTTTATCGCAGTCATGCAGTCCTCAGGGAAAACGTACCCGGCCCCAAGGGAAGCCGGCTGGAAAGAGAGCAGCCAGACGGAAGCACACTATCAGGCAGAGAGTTCCTCTGCTGAACAGCTTTCACAGTCAGGAAGTTCTTCCTAATGTTCACCCTCCTACACAGACATGCTTCCCTGTGATGTTTGCTTTTCTGCCTGCGCTGTTGTGCGCTCTCTCTCTCTCTCTCTATATATATATGTGTGTGTGTAATGTTCATTTGTGGGATTAACATAACTCAAAAACCACTGGACAAATTTGGCCACAAAACATACTAATACTAACCCAAGGGGGAACCATCAGTCAAAAAATTAATTTTGTCATTTGGGAGTTGTAGTTGGTGGGAGTTATAGTTCACCTACAAAGAGCATTCCGAACTCCACCAGTGATGGAATTGAACCGAAGTTGGCAGACAGAACTCCTATGACTAACAGAAAATACTGAAAGAATTTGGTTAACCCTGAGTTTTGGAGTTGTAGTTCACCTACATCCAGAGAGCACTGTGGACTCAAACAATGATGGATCTGGACCAAACTTGGCATGAATACTCAATATGCCCAACTATGAACACATATGGAGTTTGGGGAAAATAGACCTTAATGTTTGGGAGTTGTAGTTCACCTACATCCAGAGAGCACTGTGGACTCAAATAGTGATGGGTGGGCCTCTTCCTCATGGGGAGGGCAACACTCCACCCCTTTCCGACCCTCCCTCCGCTCACCTCAGCCTCTCTGCCGGCCTTTCCTCCTCCTCAAATGGCGACCCCTGGGAAGGGGGCGGGGCCTGAGTGACATCACCCTTCCCTCCTCCCTCCCTTGATTGGAGGCTGGCTGGCTGGTGCACGTGGAGGGGGAACGGCCGAAGGAGGCGGCGCCCCGGCTCCTTCTTTTTCACCGCTGCCGCCCGGCCCTTCCTCCTCCCCCCCCCCCCCGCAAGCAGCAGCAGCAGAAGTTTGGCAGGAGGGCGAAGAAAGGGTATTGGAACCCACGGCACACCTGATGATCGCTCACGGCACACTAGTGTGCTGCGGCACACCGTTTGGGAAACACTGCCTTACTCCACAAAATAATTGTGTATTTTCTGAGTTATACTTTACTGGTGTGACTAAAGTCATTCCCAACCCCTGATGACCCTATGGGCAGTGGTTTTCAACCTTCCTAATGCCACAACCTCTTAATACAGTTCTTCATGTTGTGGTGATCCCCAACCATAACATTACTTTCATTGCTACTTCATAACTGTAATTTTGCTACTGTTATTAATCGTAATGTAAATATCTGATATGCCCAAATTTGAATACTGGTGGGTTTGAGTGGGGGAATTGATTTTGACATTTGAGTGTTGTAGTTGCTGGGATTTATAGTTCACCTACAATCAAAGAGTATTCTGAACTCCACCAACGATGGAATTGAACCAAACTTGGCACATAGAACTCCCATGAAAAACAGAGAATACTGGAAGGGTTTGGTGGGCATTGACCTTGAGTTTTGGAGTTGTAGTTTGCCTACATCCAGAGAGCACTGTGGACTCAAAACAATGATGGATCTGCACCAAACTTGGTACGAATAGTCAATATGCCCAAATGTGAACAGTGGTAGAGTTTGGGGAAAATAGACCTTGACATTTAGGAGTTGTAGTTGCTGGGATTTATAGTTCACCTACAATCAAAGAGCATTCTGAATCCCACCAATGATAGAATTGGGTCAAACGTCTCACACAGAACCCCCAGGACCAACAGAAAATACTGTGTTTTCTAGTGGTCTTTAGTGACATTTCTGACACCCCCTTGCAACCGACCCCAGGCGTCCTGACACCCAGGTTGAAAAACGCTGCCCTATGGGAGACCCACAATGGGGTTTTCTTGGCAAGATTTGTTCAAAAGGGGTTTGCCTTTGCCTTCCTCTGAGGCTCAAAATGAATGACTTTCTTGAAGACATCCAATGAGTTTCCATGGCAGAACAAGGTTTCACACCGCAATCTTTCCGAGTTCTAGTCAAACATTCCAGCCACCACCAATCCTTAACCAAAAACAAACATGTTCTTCTATGTGTTTCTCTGCACAAAATTGTTGGCCTTAAAAAAAAACCTCAATAATACAACTATCAGAAAGCAGAAAATCAATTCTGTCACCTTTTAGCTTTCAAGAAGGGAAAGGCAAAGTGTGTCTCCTGAGATAAGATTGGACTATTTATTCCATCAGTCCTAGGCAGCAGCCCAACAATACACAGAGCTACATGCTTTTTACAGTGGTGCAATGGGTTAAACCCTTGTGCCGGCAGGACCCAAGACTGGAGGTTTGAATCCGGGGAGAGCGTGGATGAGCTCTCTCTGTCAGCTCCAGCTCCCCATGCGGGGACACGAGAGAAGCCTCCCACAAGGATGGTCAAACATCAAAACATCCGGGCGTCCCCAGGGCAATGTCCTTGCAGATGTCCAACTGCAACATTCAAGCCTGTCTCAAACAGACAAGAGTTCTTTCTCCTACCCTGGACATCCACAGATATATAAACCTCACTTGCCTAATTTCCAATAGACCTCACAACTTCTGAGGATGCCTGCCATAGATGTGGGTGAAACGTCAGAAGAGAAAGCTTCTGGAACATAACCATACAGCCCGGAAAACTTACAGCAACCTAGTGATTCTGGCCATGAAAGCTTTCAACAACACATCCTTTAACTCTTTAATTTCTCTCCACTCCCTATTTTTCTGTTTTGTCTTCTCACGGTTGAATGTTAAATTGGAAGCTCTTTAGGGCAGGGATTTCCGCATTTTTACTTGGGGAAATTATAAAGCAACCTGCACATTGATGGCACTGTATAAACAGACTATGAGCACATGGGATGTACTGTAAGCAGTACGCAATACACAAACACAAGGAACAATAATGTATCAAAAATAGTGAGCATATATTATTATTACACACCAGGTACAGAGCAAAAACACACATAGTCAAAAATGACGTGCATATATATAATAATAAGACGCTAATATAGCGAATATACCAAAGCGCATATCAATGTCAGACAATGCAATGAGTCCTAGACCATAAGGTAAGTCCAGAGCTATGTTATTCAGTACAGTACCACAGTGCTGGCTGACGGGAGTCCAGACGGGGAGAAGGAAAACAAACGAGGATGGGTGAAGATATCCACAGGTGAAGAGGTAAGATAATGAGGGAATGTATTCAGTAGGTTTCCAAGTCGCAGTAATTGCGTAGGTTCCCAAGCCGCAGAATAGCGGTCACCAAGTAGTTTCTTCGTTTGTAATCCTAGTACCGTATAGCGGCCTGAATAGCCATGTCCGGTGAGACGCCAATGCATCAGCCGTCTCAAGGAGCCAACCCGTAAGTCGCCAGCACAAGGTCCGAGATGGATAAGTGAAGTGTGTACAAGACTCAAATACCCAAAACGCCGGCATCTACACATGCTATCCCATGGACCCTTTCCTACAGTAGTTACCTTCGGGTCCATGGGATAGCATGCGTAGATGCCACTTCAACGCACGGTATGCATTATTTGAATTATTGTTTCCATGGCTCTTCTTCTGTAGCTTTTGAACTGTTGTTAAGTTATTGTTATTATTCCAGATATTGCCTATTCCATGAAACGCCTGTGATTTCTCCGCACCTGGCCGCTTGATAAAGCCTATGCCTGGCGAAACGGATCGGGCCCTGCAGCTCAACCTTTGCGGCGTGCCCGCCGTTTTGGGTATTTGAGCCTTGTACACACTTCACTTATCCATCTCGGACCTTGTGCTGGCGACTTACGGGTTGGCTTCTTGAGACAGCTGATGCATTGGCGTCTCACCAGACATGGCTATTCAGGCGGCTATACGGTACTAGGATTACAAACAAAGAAACTACTTGGTGACCGCTATTCTGCGGCTTGGGAACCTACGCAATTACTGCGACTTGGAAACCTACTGAATACATTCCCTCATTATCTTACCTCTTCACCTGTGGATATCTTCACCCATCCTCGTTTGTTTTCCTTCTCCCCGTCTGGACTCCCGTCAGCCAGCACTGAGGTACTGTACTGGATAACATAGCGCTGGACTTACCTTACAGTCTAGGACTCATTGCATTGTCCGACATTGATATGCACTTTGGTATATTCGCTATATTAGCGTCTTATTATTATATATATGCACGTTATTCTTGCCTATGTGTGTTTTTGCTCTGTACCTGGTGTGTAATAATAATATATGCTCACTATTTTTGATACATTATTGTTCCTTGTGTTTGTGTACTGTATAAACAGATTCAGTGCGACAACAGGCAACAACTCAGTGATTCTGCCATTCCTTTTTTCCAGACTGGACATTGCAAAAAAGATTGACTAAGATGTATATCCACTTACATCGGAGTAAGACCTGTTTTGTTTAGCACAACTCTGTAATGTGTATGCTGAGTTACTAATCCAACGTCCTGTTATGGACCAACCTTTGTACACAAGCATGCCTAAAGCAACCTTTTGGAATACAGATCAGTGCAAATAATACAGTGTTGTTTTCTGCCCTATGCACCATGACGTTATGCATCCCAGAGTGAATTCCTTCTCTGCATAGCTATTACCATGTGTGCTCTGTTCACCAGAGTTAAAGGGATGACGAATGTGTAGCCTTGCAAATGTTGCTGGACTGCAACACCCATCAGGTCAGATGATGGGGGTGTGTGTGTATGATAATAGTCTGAATCCAACAATGTCTGTAGAGGCACAGAGTGTGCATCCCTGTCTCAGCTATCGAAAGGGGGAGGCTGAGGCCACAGAAGGAAATCAAGGAGAAGGAACAATGAAAGTGCCTGTTCATCAGAGGACACAGCAAGGGGCCGATATTATCAAGGAGACAGAGAAGATTGGCTGCTTAGTCATGCCAAGCCCGCAGGACGGGCAGGTGCAAAAAATAACCATTAACTCACAATGATCCTGCGCTTGAATTACAAAAACATTAATAGTCTCTTGCCTTCAGAGTCAGAGCTTGTTAGCAGGAGCAAGAAGCAGGAGCCTCCTAGGCTTACAGCAACCTGTCCCATTTTGCGTTTCAGAAGCGTCGCGCTTTTTTGAATACATAGGATTTCCCTGGCAAAAATAAATCACCAACCTGTGAAAATGAAGCAACGACTGTAAGAGATGACAACTGGTCGAACTTCAGCAAATGAGGTACAGGCATGGTCACAAAGATAAGATATGGATAAGAATCAAATATGGCTCCTTAATAATAGAACAAGCACTGCTTGATCCCTGTAGCAGATAGAAAAATACAGGAGATAAAACCGTATGTATGCCCCCTTTTCACTTTTATCTGACTCAACATGAAAAAAAAAGACAAAACACAACATAAACCGAATCTCAGCGTTTTCGCTAATTGCCACCCTAGAGGTCTCTAACATTACTAAAAGTTATTTCTTTTATTGGGGCTATTAAGAGCATCTCAGCGGTTGAAAGCTGGATAGCAAAGGAGGCTGGCGGGAGAAGAATCAACTCATCTGAACTGTATGGCTGGAGAAGGGTTCTAGATATACCACAGCCAGCCAGGAAGACAGATAATGCTGAAAGGGAGCTATTTTACCTGCAGGGCCGGACGAAGGTAATTTCAAATGGTACGCAAACCTTTTGGCGCCCCCTCACTCTGCGTGCGCCGGTGGTGCGCTGTGTGCGCATGTGCAGATCAGCTAGTTCTGCCATTTGCAGGGCCAGCTTCGTGAATGCTCACTGGTGTGCGCATGCGCAATTCACGCGGGCGCGACACCAAGTGGATGGTGACGCAAAACGCCCTCCAGGAAGCTGAAAAGGAGGGCGTTTTGCAGCCGGATGCGAGAGGCTCCGCCTCGGCTGCAAAACATCCTCCTTTTTGGCCTTTTGGAGTGCGTTTTGCATCACCATCCACCTGGAATCGCACCCGCACACTGGCCCACAGCAATGGCGGCCGCGGCTGGATGCGCCCCTAGCCCACGTGGCGCCCTGAGGTGGCCACTTAATTTGCCTCCATTAATATCCACCCCTGTTTACCTGTGTGCACATTTATCTTGTTTATTCTTGTTGACCATAGATTTTAAAGAAGCAAAGTACAACATCAGAAGATTTGTCCCAAGGCTCCCAATACCATGGTTGTTGTCATATACTCATCAGGTGCTCTGCTATGGCTGACCAAACACGAATCAAGGAACATGAAAGGCACTGCAGACTAATTCAACTAGAGAAGTCAGCCATAACAGAGCACCTGATGAACCAACCTGGACACAGCATATTATTTGAGAACATAGAAATTCTGGACCACTCTCACAACCACCATGCCAGGCCATACAGAGAAGCCATTGAAACCCACAAGCATGTGGACAATTTCAACAGAAAGGAAGAAATCATGAAAATGAACTACGAGTACTTAAAAAACTCTAAAATCAGGACACTAAATAAAGAGCAACACTCAAAAGCAGCTGTGGACAAGTCTACATAAAGACCACCAAAGGCAGCATTGCCCAAACACAAATCAAGGAACATGAAAGGCACTGGAGACTCCTTCAACCAGAGAAGTCAGCCATAGCAGAGCACCTGATGAAACAACCTATCCTCCAGCAGCTTCATTGGCTTCCGGTCGAGCACCGGATCACCTTCAAGGTGATGGTGTTAACTTTCAAGGCCTTGCGTGGTCTGAGGCCACTGTATCTGGGGGACCGTCTTTTCCCCTACCAACCCCAGAGATCACTTCGTTCCGAACAAATGAACCTCCTTGAAGTACCGACCTTCAAAGCAATCCGTCTCACATCGACCCGGCGCAGAGCCTTTTCTGTAGTGGCGCCGTCAATATGGAACACTCTTCCTAGCAACATACGGGCCATGCAGGACCTTCTCTCCTTCCGCAAGGCCTGCAAGACTCACCTTTTCCGGCTAGCCTTTGATTGCTAGGCCAGAAATCTTTTTTAAGCTAATTTAATGTGTATGCTTTTACCTATGTGTGTTTTACCTGATTGTAAGTCGCTCCGAGCCCTCGGGGAGTGGTGGCGTACAAGTCCAAATAATAAATTAATTAATAAATAAACCTGGGCATAGCATATTATTTGAGAACACAAAAATGCTGGACCACTCTCACAACCACTATGTCAGGCTACACAGAGAAGCCATTGAAATCCACAAGCATGTGGACAATTTCAACAGAAAGGAAGAAATCTGCTACCAGTATTAAAAAACTAAAAAAATCAGGAAATAAAGAGGAACACTAAAAAAAACCCAGCAGCAATAACGAGGGAGGTGCCCTGCGGAAGGAGCGCCGCGCGCAACTTGCGCGCGTGTGTGCAAGATGTCCTGCACGCAGGGCAGAAGCACCTTATCCGGCTGCGATCGACCTCCTTTAGACCCGCGATTGACTGGTCGATCGCGATCGACCGCGTGGGCAGCCCTGGTTTAGGTGGTACTGCAACACCTGACATCTGTTGGGAATTAGCGCCCTGTAATGAAAGGCAATCACATCTCTGGTCCATCCTGTGTTTGGATATCAGCCAGCAAGTCAATTCCTTAAATCAGGGGTGCTCACACTTTTTCAGCATGCGAGCTACTCACCAAAGATCTTAGAACCATGAAGCGGGAGAAGAGACGGCTGGAGCGCATGTGGAGGAAGCTCCGTGACGGGCCTTCGCAATCAGCTTATAAGCTCTTTAGTGAGGCTTATGAGCATGCAGTCAAGGAGGCGAAACATTCTCATTATGCCTCCTTGATAGCGTCTGCAGATTCACGCCCGGCCCAATTGTTCAGGATAATTCGGCAGTTGACGATGGTCCCTACCCTCCCAAAAATGATGATCGGGCCCTTTCCGCCGAGGCTTTCCAGAATCATTTCGCAGACAAGATTGCGACGCTCCCGCGGACCTCTCACCACGGTTGATACAGTACAGGAGCTTGAGACTCCGTGGCCCTCCGCCGGGTCCACCTTCGACCGGTTTCGGCCACTGGACGCAGAGGATGTTGACAAGATTGTCGCAGCTCTTCGACCAACCACCTGCTCCCTCGACCCGTGCCCCTCCACGCTGATTCGAGCTTGCGTGGAGGGTTACGAGGCCCCTCTGTTGAATATAGTCAACTGCTCCCTTGAGCAAGGAGCTTTTCCAGAGGAGTTAAAAGAGGCGGTGGTTAGTCCATTGCTGAAGAAGCCCGGGTTAGATCCGCGGCTCCCTCCACTACCGCCCAGTGTCCAATTTACCGTACCTGGGCAAGGTAATTGAGAGGGCAGCAATGGACCAGCTGCAGACATTCCTGGATGATGCAACCTGGCTTGACCCCTTCCAGTCCGGCTTCCGTTCAGGCCATGGGACAGAGACCGTCCTGGTCTCCATCACAGACCTACTCCGTTGCCACTTGGATCGGCGGATCGGCGCTGCTCGTGTTATTGGACCTCACGGCAGCGTTTGATACTGTCGATTACCAACTTTTGACACACCGCCTCGCGGTGGCGGGTGAGGGGACAGCCCTCAACTGGCTGTCCTCCTTCCTCCAAAACCGCCTGCAGCGAGTGAAGTGGGGAGGGGTGGTCTCCGAGGCTCCCCTTACATTGTGGAGTTCCTCAGGGGCCATTCTCTCCCGCTGTTATTTAACATCTACATGCGACCACTCGCCCAATTGGTACGGAGTTTTGGGCTGGAATGTCACCAGTACGCTGATGACACCCAGCTCATTCTGAGGATGGACCCTGGGGTGGAATCTGTACCCGATAATTTCCATCTCTGCCTAGAAGCCGTAACTGGATGGCTGCGAGCCAGTAAGTTGAAGGTGAACCCGACGAAGACGGAGATCTTGTGGCTGGGCCGCCCGGAGGGGGTAGAGACCCAGTTGCCGACGTTTGATGGTGTGGCACTTCACCCACAGCCCCTAGTTAAGAGCCTTGGGGTCCAGCTAGACACCCAACTGTCGATGGAAGCGCAGATTGCCTGCGCTTGCAAGACAGCGTTCTACCATCTGCGGCAGGCGAAACGTCTGGCTCCTTACCTCTCCCGCTGCGACCTGGCCACGGTGATCCAAGCCACGGTCATCTCGAGGCTTGATTACTGTAATGCGCTGTACATTGGCCTACCCTTGTTGGTGATCCGGAAACTTAAGCTGGTGCAGAACGCAGCAGCGCGCCTGCTGTCGGGAGCCCCAAGATCTGCGCATGTGACCCCACTCCTGCGTGCACTGCACTGGCTTCCCATCGAATTCGGGTCTCCAGCAAGGTGTTAGTTTTAACTTTCAAGGCCTTATATGGTTTGGGGCCAGTGTACTTGAGGGAGCGTCTTACCCCATACAAACCCAGAAGATCACTGCGCTCAGAGGGGCTTAATCTACTAGAGGTCCCTAGTATTAAGATCTGTAGGCTGTCGAGCACCCGGCAGAGAGCATTTACAGTGGCCGCTCCGACCCTCTGGAATTCTCTGCCGGAGGAGATACGAGCACTACGGGGTTTGTTGGCCTTCCGCAAGTCTGTGAAGACTTGGCTATATAGGCAGGCATTTGGTCCCAACTGATGCCTCCTTAGTTGCCAGCTGCCAACATACCGTCCTGCCATGTATTGCCTCTGCGTATTATTGCTTGCCGGGATCATTTGTGGGGAGGGGGGCTTTTGGGTATACGTCTTTTATCTGTTTATTGATGTTTTATTGATTTTATGCTGTAAACCGCTCTGGGCTCCAGAGAGAGCGGTCTACCAAATCGAATTTATAAATAAATAAATAAATAAAGCAACCAAGTCCAAAAGATCTACCTGCCCCGCCGCCGCGCGCTCCCGCTCCCATGCGCTCTTGCCACCACGCGTGCTTCTGCTGTTTTCCGCCTGCGCAACGCTTCTTCCGCCTGCGGGGCATTGCAGGAAGGAGAAAGCATGAGGCGGGGCATCCAGAGGGAGCGCTCCGCCCTGCCTGTCTCGCCGGCAACGGAGGCTGCACAGCTGCTTCTGGACGAGAGAGAGGCAGGGCGCTCCCTCCAGAGGCCCCAACTCGTGCTTCCTTCTTCCTGCAATGCCCCGCAGGCGAAAGAAGCACCGCAAAAGCAGAAGCCAGCAGCAGGAGTGCGCGTGTGCGCAGGGTGTGTGCGCACAAGACAGGAGCGCCCCATCCAGTTGGTGAGGCCCGAAGATCACCTGGAAGAGGGCCGAAGATCTACTAGTAGCTCCCGAGCTACCTAATGAGCACCCCTGCCTTAAATTATGAACTAGCTTCCTAAGATCTACAGAGATACTCGCAGGAACACCTCATCAAGCGAGAGTCCAAAAGTGGCAGGTTAAAACCCGGAGCCCCAATCAATGGCTGATACCAGAGGAGAAACTCCCTCTTGGGCACACAGAAGACTGGGCGTCCGGGAATGCGCTGAACAGACTGCGCTCTGGGACCACGAGATGCAGAGCCAATCTTCAGAAATGGGGCTACAAAGCGGAGTCCACGACATGTGGAGAAGAACAAACCACAGACTGCTTATTACAATGCAATCTGAGCCCTGCCACATGCACCTTCTTACAGCCACACCAGAGGCATTCAACATGGCCAGCTTCTGGTCAAAGGACATTTAGTATAATGCCAAGTTTTTAACTTTCTTTGTGATTTTTCTATACATTATAACTGTATTCTCAATTCGCTTCTGACACGATAAATAAAGAAATAAACACAGAATCATAAAACAGAACCTCAATACTTTCCCTGATTTATCTGATGCATAGAAAGAAACAAATGAAACCTTTTTTTTAAGGCAAAGATTGGGCGGGGGGTGGGGTGGGGGTGGAAGAGCTGGGTGAAACCAGCTTTTCCTGGCTAATTCTCTTCCTAGTACATTGCAGTGTTTGGGGTTTCCTGCTACAGGAAACTCGCTTAGCTGGCTGCAGGCAAAGAAACAAAAGGATGGCAAATCTTCCCACACAGCCTTCTTCCTTCTTGGTCAATAATGGGAACGCTGGTGTTCCCTAACTCTCTGGACTCGTGAGGCGGTGCAGAGAGAGCACCAATATACAAGTCATCTTCTTTTGGCCTCAGAGATGACTGCATAAACCACAAGCCACAACCCAAAATAGTCTGTGTCCGCCTTCCGGGATGAGCATCTCTAGGGGTCTTCCAGGGCAGTCTTTCTCAACCAGTGTGCCGTGGCACACTAGTGTGCCGTGAAGGACCTCCTGCTGTGCCGCGAGAAAAGCTCTCTGCCCCCCTTCCTCCCCCCTTCCTGCTGAACTCCTGCTGCTTGGGGGAAGGGCCGGGCAGTGGCGAAGAAAAAGAAGAAGGGACCGGGTGCCACCTCCTTCGGCCGGTGCCCCAGCGAGCCTCCACTCCACCATGACTCCCACCCCGACTCTCGCCCCTCGCTCACTGACGCCGCGTGGAGGAGGAGCCCGCCCACTGAAGCCCATCCACCGCTCATGCTCCTCCTCTGTAGGAGAGCTGAAGCTGGGGGAGGGGGCAGGCATGGCGCGGCCTGTAGGTGAGCTGAAGCTGGGGGAGTGGGCAGGGTATGGCGCGCCTGGCTCTGCCCCTCCCTGGCCGGCACTCCCAGCAGCTGCTCCAGCCTTGAGGGGACAGTGCCAAGCCAGCATTGTGCTGGCTCTGGCACCGCTGGGAGAGGTGAAGCCGGGGGTAGGGGGCGGGGCATGGTGCAGCCTGGCTCCGCCCCCTCCCCGGCTTTGGCACTCCCAGCAGCTGCTCCCAGGAGGCCACCAACCCCCAGCCATTCTTTACTGTGTTAGAGTGTCATTTTGTGTCATTTTGGTTGGTGGTGTGCCCCCGGATTTTTTTAATGTTAAAAGTGTGCCGCGGCTCAAAAAAGGTTGGGAAACACTGTTCCAGGGTGCATTCACAACAGTATTCCCCAAACTGTTGTCTTCCAGGTGTTCTGGACTTCGAGAATCCCTGTTCATTGACTAGCTAAGCAGTGGTTCCCAAACTTTTTTGGCCTACTGCCCCCTTTCCAGAAAAAAAAATTACTCACTGCCCCCCTATAAATTAATTTTTAAAATTTTTAATAGCAATTAAACAATTAAATATATGTATTAATACAGTGATTCTCAACCTTTCTAATGTCATGACCCCTAAATAAGGTTCCTCATGTTGTGGTGACCCCCAACCATATTTTCGTTGCTACTTCATAAATAATTTTGCTACTCTTACGAATTCTAATCCAAGTATCTAATATGCAGGTCAAAGCGAAGGGGGCGGGGCCAAAGAAGAGGGCCGCGTGACCCCTCCTAAATAGCCAATCGTTCACCACCCCCTTAAAGGGGTTAACTGCCCCCCAAATTCCCCTGAGCCTCCCACCGCCCCCTTGGATCACCTCACCGCCCACCAGGGGGTGGTAGCGCCCACTTTGAGAATCAGTGAGCTAAAGCTTCTGGAAGTTGAATTTCAAAAGACCTGGAAGACTAGAATATGTGAATCGCCGATTTACGCTGCAGAATTAATGCAGTTCGACACTACTTTAACCACCACGTCTCAATGCTATGGAATTCTTGGATTTATAGTACTGTGGGGCACCATCACGCTTTGACAGAGGAAGCTAGATCTTGTAAAACCACAGCTGCCAGAATTCCATAACATTGAGCCATGGCCATTCAAGTATTAAACTGCATTAATACTGCAGTGTAGATGCACCCCCAATGGTAATATGAGGGTGCTTGAAACCATCTATTCATGCAACTTTGATTCACATCAGCGTGAGCCAGCAGATACAATGGTGATGGGACCTGCAGTCCAACAATTTCTGGAGAGACATGTCACTGGGCCTGAGCCTCTGACTATAGCAAGGGAGACCCATATTCCAGTCCCTGTTCCACTAAGTCAGCGTTTCTCAACCTGGGGGTCAGGACCCCTAAGGGGGTCATGAGGGAGTGTCCGAGGGGTCACCAAAGACCACCAGAAAACACAATATTTTCTGTTGGTCATGGGGGCTCTGGTTGAGAAGTTTGGCCCAATTCTATCATTGATGGAGTTGAGAATGCTCTTTGATTGTAGGTGAACTATAAACCCCAGCAACTACAACTCCCAAATGTCAAGGTTTATTTTCCCCAAACTCCACCAGTGTTCACATTTGGGCATATTGAGGATTTGTGCCAAGTTTGATCCAGATCAATCATGGTTTGAGTCAATAGTGCTCTCTGGATGTAGGTGAACTACAATTCCAAAACTCAAGATCAATGCCCAAAACCCTTCCAGTATTTTCTGTTGGTCTTGGGAGTTCTGTGTGCCAAGTTTGGTTCAATTCCATTGTTTATGAAGTTCAGAACACTCTTTGATTGTAGGTGAACTATAAATCCCAGCAACTACAACTCCCAAATGACAAAATCAATCCTTCCCAACCCCACCAGTATTCAAATTTGGGCATATTGGGTTTTTGTGCCAAATTTGGTCCAGTGAATGAAAGCACATCCTGCATATCAGATATTTACATTACGATTCATAACAATAGCAAAATTACAGTTAGGAAGTAGAAACAAAAATAATTTTATGGCTGGGGGTCACCACAACATGAGAAACTGTATTAAGGGGTCATGACATTAAGGAAGGTTGAGAAACACTGCACTAAGTGATACTGGAACAATAAATTTCTCAGGCTCCATCTACACTGCCATATAATCCAATTTCAAGATAAATATTATTTATTTATTTATTTGCAGCCTTTATATTCTCACCTTGCAAGAGACTCAGGGCAGATTACAACACACATATACCTGACACACATTCAATGCCATCTAAACAGTTAAAACAGTTAAAATCATTAATCATTAGACAAAAATACATAAATTACATACAACATTCAATTAAAACAGTATAAAACATTGATCATTAATAAAAACCAAATCCTCGTATAAATCATCCTCATCAGTCCATTTCGCGCTTTATGACTATTGACCAAAGGCCTGGTCTCACAACCACAATTTTACTTTCTTCCTAAAAGCCAGGAGGGATGGGGTAAATTGTATCTCGTTTGGAAGCGCATTCCAGAGGCGGGGGCCACTGCCGAGAAGGCCCTGTCCCTTGTCTCCACCAGCCGAATTTGGGATGCTGGTGGGAGCGAGAGCAGGGCCTCCCTGGATGATCTTAAATTACGAGGTGGAACGTAGAGGCAGATCCGTTCGGACAGATAAGCTGGGCCAGAACCGTATAGAGCTTTATAGGTCAAAACCAGCACTTTTGAATTGAGCTTGGAAAAGGACAAGCAGCCAGTGGAGCTGACACAACAGGGGGGGTGGGGTATAATGGTCATATAATTCAGACTGAATTGCAGTGAACTGTATTAAATGAATCTACACTGCCATATATGTAGTCCAGTTCAATGCAGTTAATCTGAATTCTGAAACGGCATTACATGGCCGTGTAGATGGGACCTCGGTCATTTCCCAAGAAAGATGCTGGTAATGGAGGGAGGGAGCAAATACGGACACAGCCCCGTGTTCACTGAACAGGAAGAGAAAAATACATTATTCTTAACATCCCTAATCTGTAAGCAGACCCATTAGGCGAGGAATTATTACATAAACATCTGTCTCTATCCCAGAAGCAGCTGCCACTCAGCAGTTCTGAATGCGTGCCTTCAAATTCTTTCCAACTTATAGTGACCCTAAAGCAACCCTATTGCCCACCACCTCCTTTTCTAATATTTATTTACCTCAATTTTCTCCCCCTGAGGGAACTCAAAGAGGTTTCCAACATTATAAAAGCAAAATTCAATGCTGTACATCAGTGTTTCCCAACCAGTGTGCCATGGCACACTAGTGTGCCGTGAGCAATCATCAGGTGTGCTGTGGGAAATTGGCACTCTTCCCCCTCCTAGCAGCTCTTTCTCCCTCTTTCCCTCCCCAAAGATCCTCCCTGAGGCAAAGGAAGGGCTCTGCCAAATGCCGGAAGCTCCACGTCGGTGAATTGGGCAGTGAGCGAACCTGGGAGCATCGGGAGGCTGAAGCATTCACAGGTTTCCAAGAAACAAATTGAGCCTCTCCGCTTGGAAATGTTTATTTTTTTACTATTTTACTGGATTTTTTGAGAGTTGCCTCCCCCCCCAAGGAACTGTTTATAACAGCTTCATGACATCCATAGTTAACTGGAAGCAAGTTTCAATCAGGGTGAAATTTCACAAGGGTCTGGAGAACAAGCCCTATGAGGAGTGGCTTGAAGAGCTGGGCATGTTTAGCCTGAAGAAGAGAAGGCTGAGAGAAGACATGATAGCCATGTATAAGTATGTGAGAGGAAGTCATATATATGTTGTGTTCATCGAAACAGGCCCAGGTTTCACACTGAGTGTATAAATACATTGAAAAACATATTAATTTATTAATTTATTATATTTATTTCCGGCATTTTACCCCGCTCTTCTCAACCCCCGAGGGGGGACTCAGAGCGGCTTCCAAAAAGGCACAATTCGATGCCAACACAGTAAAACACATAAAACACAGTATAAAACCCCCCAAAACATTACACATTAAAATAAAATTACATCAACATATCATACACATTCATTTAAGTTTAAAAACAAACAAACAAACAAACAAAAACCACAGTGTTCCGTCCATAAAAGTATTGAGCCCTATTCGTCAAACTTTCCATTAAAATCCAGTCTAAAATGCTGCCTTGTGCTAGCGTGCAAACGCCTGGTCCCATAGCCAGGCTTTTACTTTTTTCCTGAATGTCAGGAGGGATGGAATTGATCGTATGTCACTAGGAAGCGCATTCCACAGATGGGGAGCCACCACCGAGAAGGCCGTCTCCCTCTGTATGTAACTGTATGTATTACTGTGTTAGAGTGTCATTTTGTGTCATTTTGGTTGGTGGCGTGCCCCAGGATTTTGTAAATGTAAAAAATGTGCCGCAGCTCAAAAAAGGTTGAAAAACACTGCTCTACATACATGTGAAAACCAAAACATAATAGCTAGACAATAACATATAACTATAAATTAATCTAACCAACTTAAAACATAAACATAAAATAACATTTAGACATAAAGTATAAAAATTAAACATTAATAATACAATAGCATTTATATCTAAACCCACCCGTAAACAACACAATTTAAAAACATTTCTACAACTAAGGTAGAGTAAGAAGGACGACTGGTGAGAAATGGTAGAGCAGAAGGTTATACCATTACTCCTGCAATTAAAAAAATCCTGGAAACTTTATCCTGTGGGCCCAAGCCCCCGTACATCACTACCGCTCTGAATGCTGGATATTCTGTTTGAATATAACAACAATAAACTCAAAACAATTCAGCTCTTTTGAGTACTGTAAATGCTACTAGCAGGCTTCTTGTATTTAATGCTTACCCGTTGTTCTAGCCAGAGACAATCAGCCTTTTGAGTCAAACTTCACTCTACGGAATTGTCAGTCAAGACATCCATCTAAAGATGGCACTACTATATGGGTTTCCCCAGGCTCTCCTGCTACTGTGCGAATAAAAATGATCATAACACTGAACTACATCCTGTGACCTGCCCCACAGCCCTGAGCTAATCCCACTTGCAAATTGACCATCGGATGCCAGTGGCCTGCCTACATATCTTCTGCTATTCAAGTCTTGTGTCAACAAACATAATCGGGAGGTTTCTGTAGAAATGCAAATATAGCTGCGGATAATTAATTAGAAGGTCTGCAAGGTTACACCTCCTTGTAAGCAGGAAATGTAGTTAATTAAGACTTCTGTTTCATCCCTGTCCAAAGACATGTGTCCACCATGGAAAAGGAATTAGCGGCAGAGACAAATCTTCTATGGGTGCGTTTAGCCGGACTAATCTGACTTGAGTATTGTTGGATTTCACAGAACATCGTATAATAAAGTATAATAATACACATGTGCTTATTAGTTACACTTCCCCCTTTAAATTTCCCCGCCTATGTCCAAGTTATTCCCAAACTGTATACACAATTACACGAGTATAACTTGACCAGGTATATGGGTTCAAAGTGATGAAAGTGCTATATTTTAAAATGTTTACTAGAGGTGCATTTATTTATTTATTTAAAACCTTTGTACCCCGAACTTCTTACCTCTATAGAGGGACTCAGACCGGCTTACAGCAAAATTCAATGCTATACAATTTAAAAACAACTACAACAACGTATTAAAATACATAAAAACCCAGCATAAAACCACATCGCTACTAAAACAATTCCACTCGATCTGTAAACATGGTCATTCATTCAGACAATAGCCAATCTCAGCCTATTCTGGGAAGGCTTGGTTCCACATCCAGGTCTTCACCAGCCTCCTAAAGCAGTGTTTCCCAATCAGTGTGCTGGGGCACACTAGTGTGCTGTGAGCGATCATCAGGTGTGCCGTGGGAAATTGGAACCTCGGAGGGGGGGGGGGATTCTAGTGTGTTGAAGTATAAAAACCCTAAGAAACCTACCTCGATAAAGGCACAAAATTACAAACACCCATTGTCTACTTGGTCTCTCCCTCTCCATGCATTGGGAAGGCCCATCTCCATTTCCCCAAGTAGAGACTCCTCTTGCCTCCTGGGGGTTCTGTGTGGAAAGTTTGGCCCAGTTCTATCATTGGTGCTCTTTGATTGTAGGGGAACTATAAATCCCAGCAACTACAACTCCCAAATGTCAAGGTCAATTTCCCCTGAACTCCAACTGCGTTCATATTTGGGCATATTGAGTTCCATGCCAAGTTTGGTCCTGATCCAACATTGTTTGAGTCCACAGTGCTCTCTGGATATAGGTGAACTACAACTCCAAAACTCAAGGTCAATGCCCACCAAACTCTTATAGTATTTTCTCTTGGTTATGGGAGTTCTGCGTGGGAAGTTTGTGTCTTTCTGCCATTCCTGCCTATGTTGAGATATCTATGTTGAGTTCATTGAAACAGGCCCAGATTTCACACTGAGTGCATAAATACATTTTTAAAAACATTTTTAAAACATATTAACTATATGTATTACTGTGTTAGAGTGTCATTTTGTGTCATTTTGGTTGGTGGTGTGCCCCAGGACTTTGCAAATGTAAAAAGTGTGCCGCGGCTCAAAAAAGGTTGGGAAACACTGTCCTAAAGGACAACAGAGAGGGGGCAGATCTAGCATCACTTGGAAGAGAGTTCCACAGCCGAGGGGCCACCACAGAGAAGGCCCTGTCTCTCGTCCCCAGACAGCGCCTGCGGCCGGGCGGGACCGAGAGCAGGGCCTCTCCGGAGGATCTTAATGTCCTTGATGGTTCGTAGGGGAGAATCCGTTCGGACAGGTAAACTGGGCCAGAACCGTATAGGATTTTGTAGGTTAAAACCAGCACTTTGAATTGTGCTCGGAAGCTAATTGGCAGCCAGTGGAGCTGGAGCAGCAAGGGAGTTGTATGCTCCCTGTACCCCGCTCCTGTTAGTAACCTGGCTACCGAACGTTGGAATAATTGCAGCTTCCGAGCAGTCTTCAGAGGCAACCCCACGTAGAGAGCGTTGCAGTAGTGTATTCGGGATGTAACCAGAGCATGGACCACCGTGGCCAAGTCAGACTTCCCAAGGTACAGGTGCAGCTGGTACACAAGCTTTAACTGTGCAAAAGCTCTCCCGGCCACCGCCGAGACCTTGGGTTCCAGGCTCAGCGATGAATCCAGGATCACTCCCAGGCTGCGAACCTGCGCCTTCGAGGAGAGTGTAACCCCGTCAAACACAGGCTGTAACCCTATGCTCTGTTCGGCCTTACGACTGACCAGGAGTACCTCTGTCTTGACTGGATTTAGTTTCAATTTGTTATCTCTCATCCAGTCCGTTACAGCGGCCAAGCACCGGTTCAGGACTTGAACAGCCTCCTTACACTGCAGAGTTAATGCAGTTTAATATCACTTTAACTGTCATGGAGCTATATTTCAAATCTCTATTAGTGTTGTTGGTACTGTGGAGTCTAAAGGGTGAGATTGGGTTTTCTTGCCATTTTGGGAAAGTTGGATCAGACAAGCCACCGTCTCAACAAAGATGCTTCATTTCCAGAATCCCCTCCTGAGAAAGGCTCACCGGAGGCTGACCTTGCTATCTTTTTCAATGCCAGGTAAACCCTTTTTTTTCTTTTTAGTCTCCCAAGCTTTTAAAGTTCTGAGTTTTTAAACTGTTTTAATCTTCTGATTGCTGATTATCGCTGTGATTATTCATGCTTGCTGTTATCTTGATTTCACTGTTATTTTAATGAGCTGGAAACTGTCCTGGGAGCTGTTCAGTGAAACACCACCAAATAAAGTAATGCTTACTGGACATGGGTCCTGTTGAAAGACGACAGATGGAAAGAACCACCTACCCTGATGCAAGAAGAATGGCTTACAGAGATTTGTGAATGGACTGAAATGGACAAACTAATGATGCTGATCAATTAGCCGTCTGCAGAGACTGCAATGCTCTCTACATGGGGTTGCCTTTGAAGACTGTATACTCAGGTTTTGGCGGTGACCCACTTTTTGGCGATGACCAGGGGAGCATTTGCACAGTTAAAATGTTTGCGCCAGCTGCGCCCGTACCTTGGGAAGTCTGACTTGGCCACGGTGGTCCACGCTCTGGTTACAGCCTGTATAGATTACTGCAATGCTCTCTACATGGGGTTGCATTTGAAGACTGTTCAGAAGCTTCAATCGATCCAACGGACAGCAGCCAGGTTGATAACAGGAGCGGCATTGAGAGAGCGTACAACTCCCCTGTTGTGCCAGTTTGCTACCGGGCACAATTCAAAGTGCTGGCTTTAGCCTTTAAAGCCCTCAACGGTTCTGGTCCAACTTACCTGTCCGAACGCATCTCTCCCTATGAACCATCGAGATCATCCGGAGAGGCCTTGCTCTCGGTACCGCCTTCTTCGCAGGCACGACTGGCGGGGACAAGAGACAGGGCCTTTTCAGTGGTAGCTCCTCAGCTTTGGCACACCCCCCCTAGTGACATCAGATCGGCCCCCTCCCTTCTGACATTTTGCAAGAAAATCAAGACCTGGCTGTTTGAGTAGGCATTTGCTGATGAAATAGAACGGTTTAATTAGATATATGGAATGACGACGATGTGACAGAAAGTGATTTCAGTGTGGCGCTGATACTGTAACTGTATGTTTTAATTGCTAATTGTTGTGTTATATGGTTATTGTTTGGTTTGTTTTGCTCGTGTTTTGATTGGAGGGCAGAGATAGCCTTGAGTAAACCACCCCGAGTCGCCTTCGGGCTGAGAGGGGCGATATAGAAATGTGATAGATAAATCAATAAATACTCCAATGTGTTACCATCCTGTGGGAGGCTTCTCTCATGTCCCTGCATGGGAAGCTGGAGCTGACAGATTGGAGCCCACCCCATCTCACGTATTTGAACTGCCGACATTCAGGTCAGCAGTTTAGCCGGCACAAGGATTTTACCCATTGCGCCACAGCGGCTCCCTTATAACTAGTAGATACATTTAACAACTATATCTAAAGTTGTTAATGGTCATAATCAAATTCCTTCCATTACAACTTGTTGGGTGGTGACAGATTGTGTTATTTTAATTTTCCTTCAATTCTACCATGCCTGGATAAAGGTGAGGTATGACAGGAGCTGTAGTTCATCAAAATATAGACCAGTGGTTCCCAACTTTTTTTTACCAGGGACCACTTGACCAGGGACCACTCTCCAACATTAGTACCAAAAGGATTACAAATCTGTTTTTGGTCAACTTTAGATTCGGTTTGGTTATTTGGAGTGCTGATTCAGAAAATTGCATTGGATAGACCACATCAGCTCTAGTTTCTGATACAGAACATATACCATCCAGTAGTCGCCATCTGCTTGCCCACAGAAAACCATGTTTAATAATCTAGAGCTGATGTGGCAGTAATAATATTTCATGGAATCAGCCTCTCTCCTCCCGACATCCCAGTTGCCTCGGCACTATAAGAGGGTTTTGCGAGACCAGTTGCTCTCATTGCCACATGATTTTGAGGTAATGGTGTAGTAATGGTGAGGCCGCAGACCATATTTTCATTCTTGGGGACCTCTGGTGGTCCACAGACCACAGGTTGGGAACCACTGATATAGAGAAACCTATTTTACATCCTCTGAAGATGCCAGCCACAGATGCCAGCGAAACATCAGGAGAAAATACTGCTAGCAGACAGCCATACAGCCCACTAACCACACAACACTCCAGTTATTCTGACCGTGAAAGCCTTTGACAAAACATAGAGAAACACAGTTTGGCCAACTTGCACACTACTAGGTTCTCTGATCTAGTAATAACTATGAATGCTTAGCTTGCAGTGGGCCTCCTACGGCATCAACTCTGCTGGACTGGCTAATGCTCGATTACCGTATCTCAAAGCAGCTACTATACTCCCAACTCAAGAAAGGGAAATGGAATGTTGGTGGACAGGAAAAGAGATTTAAAGATGGCTTAAAAATTGTGGCATAGATACCGAGAACTGGAAAGCCTTGGCCCTCAAGTGCTCTAACTGAAGGTCAGCTGTGACTAGCAGTGCTGCAGAATTCGAAGAGGCACAAATGGAGAAAGGGAGAAACATGCCTAGAGAAAGGCACATCAAGTCAACCCTGACTAGGACCGCCGTCCACCTGAAAACCAATGTTCTAATTGGAGGAGAAAATACAGATCAAGAATAGGGCTCCACAGCCACCTATGAACCCACTACACTTGAACTACACTTATAGAATCATAGAATCACAGAATTGGAAGATACCTCATATGCCATCCAGTCCAACCCCCTGCCAAGCAGGAAAATTGCATTCAAAGCACCCCCGACAGATGGCCATCCAGCCTCTGTTTAAAAGCTTCCAAAGAATGAGCCCCCACTACACTCCATGGCAGAGAGTTCCACTGCTGAACAACTCTCACAGTCAGGAAGTTCTTCCGAATGTTCAGATGGAATCTCCTTTCTTGTAGTACTTGAAGGACCATCATCCTCGCACTATGGGGGATCACCTAACAGCAGTGGGGTAAGAGGACGGAAAAGAAAGCAATGAAAAACGATAGGGTTGGCCAAGGTTTGCTAGACTGCTAGAGTCATAGGCTGCAAGAGCTCAAGGGTAAAGCCTGTCAAGAGCAGGCTGCCAAGCTTGACCACAAAATTGATTTTATTCAAAAATTATTCTTATTGGTAAAGAGATCTGGAGCCTTTTCTTTTAACTGCTCCAAAGCACAGGAAGATTGCCCTTGTGAGAATATATGCATTATGCCTGTGTTGGTATTTGCCTATTAGTAATTATCTCCCACAGGAAGGGGGAAGACACGGAGACTAAAAGGCAATGCCGGAAAAAAGGGGATGACTTCAACTTCTGTCTAGCGAAGAAAGGCTGAGGCAGGGCCTAGTGGAAAATAAACCCTCTCCTCCAGTTGTTTTTTTATCACCAGGTAGGGAGCTGTCCTTTTGCACTGATTTAATGAGAGTATTTCCAATCAAGCACACCAAACAGGAGAAGAAAAATCAGAAAATCTCAGGCTGTTCCTTAGTGGGCTCCTGCAAGAAAATGTTTCATAGTGCTACTAAGAGGGGAATGGGGATTAGACGGTTAAGTGGTTTCTTAGGTTCCTGATCATCTGTCTGCCTCCCACTCATTCCCTTTCCATTGAAGTTGGGATTAGAAAGTTTTCGGGAGAAGAAGCCATCACCTGACTTCAAATCAGCTTAGAAAGGAGAAGCCAGGGAGCGAGTCTATAAGAATAATTCGCTTTGCTCCTTCCAAGTAATACCCTTTCCCTCGCTAGTCAAGGGAGCCCCTCCAACGCTCATGGCTGATGTGTCTGGAAGGATTAACTCTTTAAATCTGCTCATACGCTGTCATACACGCAACACGGAGCAGAAGTCGAGGACGGAGGAACCTCTTTCCCGTTCTTACCCACCACAATAGGTAGTATCCCCTTTCCAAGCATCAGTGAGAAGGGGCAAGATTCCCGGTTCTCAGACACACCTTGTTCTCAAACCCAGGAGACCATGAGAAAGGGAAAGAAGAGGGAGGAAACGTGGATTCTAACCACAGGCATCAGGCGCACAAGAAGAGTTAGGTGTATGATGAACACCCACAACAAACGCCATCTTGAAATCGCAGCTTTCCAATTTTTGGCTTCTGTGACACTGATATATTTACCAGATATAGGCAGGGGAGGATCGAAGTGTAAGCGAAGTAAGCGGCCGCTTCCGGGCGCCACGTGGCCAAGGGCGCATCCGGCTACGGCCGCCAGGTTCGGCGCATCATGCCGCGCCATTGCTGCGGGCCAGCGCATGGACGTGAAGCCGGAGGCTCCGCCCCAGCTGCAAATGGTTCCCCCGTCCTTTTCATCCTCTTGGGCAGGGGTGCCCACACTTTTTCAGCATGCGAGCTACTTATATTAAAACCAAGTCAGAAAGATCTACCTACCTCCTCAAGGCTGGAGAGGGGAGGGGCTTGGCCAGAGGGGGCGGAGCCAGACCACGCTAAGCCCCGCCCCCTCCCCTCTGGCTTTGGAGCTCCCAGCAGCTTCTCCAGGCTTGAGGATGGCAATGCCAAGCCAGTGGTGGCATAGCTAGCACAAGGCTGGCTTGGCCCTGCCCTCCACAAACCTGGAGCAACTGCTGGGAGTGCCAAAGCTGGAGAGGGGGTGGGGCTTGGCGCAGCCTGGCTCCGCCCCCTCTGAGAAGCACCCCATCCGGCTAGGATCGACCTCCTTCGGTCCCAGGATCGACTAGTTGATCGCGATCAACTTCCTGGGCAGCCCTGCTCTTTGGAGTGCGTTTCGCTATTCCGCCCACCAGAAGCGCGCTGTCCCAATAGCGCATGCGCAAAACTAGCTGGCCACGCACATGCATCATCTCCACCAGGCTGGAGAGTCAGGGGGCGCCAAAAAAAATGTTCGCTTACTACTATTTTTTACCTTGGTCTGGTCCTGGATATAGGGCATACAAAGCCATTACTGTGTGATAGTCATCATAGAGTCACAGACTGAAGAGAGCCCAAGGGCCACTCAGACCAACCCCTTTTGCCATGCACGAACATACAATCAAAGCACCCCTGACAGATAGCTGCTATCCAGCCTCTACTTCAAAACCTCCAGAAGAAGACACGCCAACACCCATCAGGGAGGCAGCATAACCCACTGCTGAACATCTCCTATTGTCAGGAAGTTCTTCCTAATGCTAAGGTGGAACCGTTTTCCCTGCAATTTGAATCCAGTGCTCCATGTCATAGTCTCAGGAGCCTCAGAAACAAACTCCACTCCTCAGATGGAGCCCCAGGTCTCCGCAGTCAGCAAACAGGCATTTCTCCATCTTTGCCAGGCTAGGCGGCTCGCGCCCTAGCTTTCCGGGGAGGCCTTAGCCACAGTGATCCATGCCATGGTCACCTCAAGACTGGACTACTGTAACGCTCTATACCTTGGCCTTCCTTTGTCAGTGACCCGGAAATTTCATATAGTTCAAAATGCAGCTGCCAGGCTCCTTACAGGAACCCCTGTGGGATGTCATATAACACCTATCCTGTGTCAACTGCATTGGTTACCGATTGAATTCCGGATCTTCTACAAGGTGTTGGTATTGACCTTTAAGGCCTTGTACGGCCAGGAGCCGACGCACTTTAGGGATTGCCTCCCCCCCCCCCCCTATCAACCCCAGTGGTCACCTCGATCTTCCCAAGAGAATATCCTCCATATACCAGGCCCTAGAGAAATCTGCCTGGAGGTCACTAGGCGGAGAGCTTTCTCAGCCTCCACCCCAAAACTGTGGAACTTTCTGCCACCCAACATCCGAGCTATGCGCGAACTGGGATGCTTTACGGTTGCACTGAAGACTTGGCTCTTTGGCAGAGTGTTTGATTAGTTATTTTAATTGTAATTATTTTAAAGTGTTTCATTGGTTTTATGTTGTAAGTCGCCCAGAGCACCGCTGGTGGAGGGTGACTAAGCAAGTAATAAAAATTGATTGATTGACTGATTGAGTGTGACATCCTTCCAAATATTTCTACATGGTGATCACGTCTCTTCTCAACCTTCTCTTCTGCAGGCTAAACATACCCAGATCTTTAAGGCTATCCTCATAGGGATTCATGGTCTCCAGACCTTTGATCATTTTAGTTGTCCTCCTCTGGACCTGTTTTAGCTTGTCAACAATCTTCTTGAATTGTGATCACCAGTCACCGTACTCCAGATGAGATCTGATCAAAGCAGAATAAAGTGGCACTATGAGGCCCTTTGATCTCGACACCATACTGCTTTTGATGCAGCCTAGAATTCCATCCAGCCCCCCGCCCAATACCTAAGATTTTTTTTGCCTGATAGGGAAAAAAAGCAGCAACACCCCGTCTCCACCCTACTCCCCACATACACATCCCACCTGATCTGTGCATAGAAAACAACTAAACTGGGAGTCTGATCTCACTTGAGTGTCTGCAATAGCTCTGCTCTATCTGAGGCAAACAGCATACTTTAGGGGCTTAGGATTTAGGGTTGGCTGATCTCAGTGCCTGGCTATGATTCCCCATTGTTCAAGAGTCATCCCCAGTGGCACAATGAGTTAAAGCTTTGTGCCAGCAGGACTGCTGACCGACAGAGCAGTGGTTTAAATCCAGGGAGAGCAGGTTCAGCTCCCCCTATCAGCTCCAGCTCCCCATGCGGGGACATGAGAGAAGCCTCCCACAAGTATGGTAAAACATCAAAACATCCGGGCGTCCCCAGGGCAATGTCCTTGCAGATGGCCAATTCTCCCACACCAGAAACGACTTGCAGTTTCTCAAGTTGCTCCTGACATGAAAAAAAGAGAAAAAAGGTGGAAGACAAGGGAACAAGGGGTAAGGTTGGTGGGGATGAGGGACAGGGCCTTCTCGGTGGTGGCCCCTCGCCTGTGGAACTCACTCCCCAGCGAAATAAGGTCAACTTCTTCCCTCCTTTCCTTTAGAAAAAGACGTGGTTTTGGAACTGGAAGTTTGGTTGATATGGGGCAGTGGACAGACAATTGAATAATGACAGGATTGTGGAGGCGGACTGTGGATTTGGTTTGGACAGCCTATGAGTGCGGAACGGGGATCATGTTGGTTGATTATTAATATTTGATTGTTTTAATCTCTTTTGTAGTATTTTATGATGTGTTGTTGTTTTGTCTCTTGTGTACGCGCCATTGAATTGTTGCCTTTTTGTTTGCCACCCTGAGTCCCCCTTCGGGGGTAGAGAACGGCGGGTTAGAAATAAATGAAATAATAAATAATAATAAATTAAATAAGGTCCATGAGCAAACCTCCAACTAAGGCACAAGTACATCAGTTTTCTATAATTTGGAAGGCTATAATTTGTTAGAGGGTATGTCTACAGATTAACATAGACTCCTCCTTTCTCTCCAATCCTTGTGGCGGCAGGGCTCACCCTCTGCTCTGCACCTACCTTTTAGCTAGAAGCAAGTGGCTAGATTAAATGTTCCTCAACCTATCTCTGCTCAGTAAAAAAGACTAATCCCCTTATATCATCTTGATCTTACTTAAAATGTAGATTTTCTTTTCTAAACAAGAAAATATTTTATTTCTTTTCGTACTGCTATATGTTCGAGTGACAAACTGTGAGCAACTGTGGTTGGTACTGAATGCATACAATGCTTAGTACTACTATCAGGGGCTGCCAATAAATTGCAAGGTTTGACTTGGGATGATCCTGAATGGGTGGCATACACAGCTCTATCTCCCAACATAGGATAACAACTGGACAGTTCAGGAGGAACATTTGGGAAGTTATTGCTACTGCCGTTAAGCATTTTCTGCCTGGGATACTTTGCCTAATGGTAGGGCCAGCCCTTCCTTTCATCTGTCTGATTTCCTACTTGGCATAAACACTCACAAGCACATCCATAGCACTTTCAATCCGTTTGACATGACTCAGTGGTTCTCAACCTGGTCCGCGAAAAGGTCACTTATTTTATTGTTATGTTTATTCAACTGATCCCCATGCTCATTAATCCTAACAGCTGGGATAACAATACAAAAAGGTTTGCTGGGTTTCTGGGAGCCCCCCAAATCAAAATCCTGGCTACGGCCCTGCTAAGTGCTCAAAAAGATGTTTTCACCTGCTGGGACCCACACATGCCTGAATGCCTGAATTAACACTTTTTTGCGCCCTAGGCCACAGTTTGGAATTACGCCCCCTTTAAGGCAACCTCCTGCTACCTCCAAGGTCCCCATTCCCACCGGCTGGAAAGCTCCGCTGTGCTCTGAAGGTCTCCTCGGGAGTCGGGGTTTGGGGAGAGCGCAGTGGGTGCAAACTCGCTCCAAAGGCGTGCACGAGAGAGAGAGCACGCGTGCGAGAGAGAGAGAGAGCGCGCTCGTGAGAGAGAGAGCATGCGCGAGAGAGAGAGATGGCCTCAGCCATGCGGGAGCCTTTTTCGCTCCCCCTTCGCCCCCTCTGAAGCTGGAGAAGGCGCGGGGCGAGCGAAAAAGGCCCCTGGATGGCCTCCCTTTTGAGTTTCGGGCTTGGCAGGGCCCACCATGTGCCGTTTTCCGTGGCCTGAAGATCAACTTATTTCTTTTTGAATTTTTTTTGGGGGTGCCTGATCTGCGCCCCCCTCGGTCTGCGCCCCTAGGCCATGGTCTAGGTTGGCCTTACCGATAATCCGGGCCTGGGCCCACAGGTTGGGAACCACTGAAGACGCATCCCAAAGTAAACACTTTCAGTTGGAAGGCAAGAACCAAGTGCTCCCTTTCCCCTTCACTTCCAAGAAGGAAGCAGACAGTTCTCCAAAGACTGGGGGAACCAAACTGTTTGGGAATAATTTGGAGCCTCTGTGCTAAAATCAGTTCAATACTACTGATGTTCAGAAAGCCAGAACTGGTATAAATTCCTATTCTAAAAATACAACACGTGTGGGAAACTATCCAGGCTTCCTCTGGCACTCTCTTGACTTAAAACCGGACTCCTGGCCACCGACTCTAATCTATTTCTTCACATCTTAGTTTCCAACTGGCATAGTCCAACCGAAAGGGGAAGCCAAATAAAAACAATGAAGAATCCAGCAACACCTTCAAGACGGCTATAGTTATTATGACATCTTGTGGACCTACTTCAACAGATGGAAGGCTTAAGTTGTGAAAACAACATATCTTTGGCCTTGACGGTGCCACGAGATGCCTTGTTGTTTCTGACAGACCGGAATAAGATGGGATCCCCTCTAGCTTGTTCCTCCCAGTTCTACAAAAATCTCATCCATTTTTCGACTGGTTAACAGGGTGGGAGAGATGAGTGGGTGAGATTCACCACCAGCCCCGTAAATTAAACTAGGTCAGCCTGCCGCAGAGCTGCTCCCAGTCTCCCTGCGCTAGGTCAGCTCCCGATTCATCATGAGAAACAGATACTGAGAAGTTTGAGCTTCCAGCAGCTATGGGCAATCATCACTTTGGCCCACTGTCACTTCCAAATCTGAAAATATAAGTTGTCCACCAGGGCCTTTGCCCCGCAGCTGGGTAAGCTTCCCCTTTAATTCTACTTTCTGCCCTGTTTCCCACATTCAATATTTAATCGGTCCCTGTGGCTAAGTCACAATGTGATATCAAAGGGAGTATCTATGTGGGGAGGGAGAGGAGGGGAGACCCACTTGGTGCCTCCACAGGGCACAGGTTTGAGCTGAGTATCATGGTTGATTCTCAAGTTTGGAGGAAAATATACTTTCAATTTGGGGGGCGGTCAGGAGCAACTTGAGAAATTGCAGGTCGCGTCTGGTGTGAGAGAATTGGCCATCTGCAAGGACGTTGCCCAGGGGACGCCTGGATGTTTTACCATCCTGTGGGAGGCTTCTCTCATGTCCCTGCACGAGAAGCTAGAGCTAGCAGACGGAAGCTCACCCTGCTCCCCTGACGGCACAAGCGCACTACTGGGGACTCCTACTTTCAAATAAAACTGAACCTTCATACTTGCTTTGCGAAACGGTTGTTTCTATTGTTGTTAGACTTTATTTCTATCCTGCCTTTCACAACAATATGACACAAGCCAAAAAATTCAAAACAACCAAATAAAAAAATATTTTTTTAAAAAAACAATTATATAGATGCAGATATAAATACAATTAAAATGACACTGAAAGCTCACCACCCCTTCCAAAATCCCACCCATAACCTCCCCAGCAGCAGTGTCTCCCAACATCCCCATCTCTGATGTTGTCCCTATTTCTGACATCAGGATTGTTGTTTATTTGAGAGGTTTGTTTCTGTTGTGATGGTGGCTGAAGAGATGTTTATGCAAAAGATCCTTCACTGGGGATGCAAATAACTCCTTGCACGAGCACTGTGTGTGCCAGGGAGGTATGAGCCCAATCCAAGTCGGAACTGTTTCTTTCCCAGGGAGATGGAGGAGGAGGAAGAAAGGTAACAGCACAGCCACACAGGGATCACTCAAATGTTCAACTGTCCATCTTCAGACCTTTGTTATGACTCAAAGGGGGAAATCATTCTTCTTTCTGTGACACCTTGCAACACATTGCAGCTGAGAATGCACCCACAGTGGTCTGGGAAGGCCTCGGTGTGTGTGCAAATGTTTTGGACACAACTCCACAGGGGCAACAAAGGGAGGAAAGCGTTTCTAGGCTATTCCTGCGACCTGCTGTCAACTCCCGTCCCTATGCTTTGCAATGGGGTTGTTGCCCGCGGCCACAACACGGCGCTGGCCCATGGGACAAAGCGACCGGTCACAGATCCTACTAGCCCTGCCATGGCTCATTTATCATCTATAAAATGGGAGCAACGCTGATAGCAAACCACAGTCTTGTGTGCGGGGGGGGGGGGGGCACAAGGGCCTTTTCCATAGAGCTGAATAAAATCCCACATTATCTGCTTTGAACTGGAATGTATGGGAGTGTGGACTCAGATAACCCAGTTCAAAACAGATGTTGTGGGATTTCCTGCCTTTCTATTCTGGGTTATATGGCTGTGTGGAAAGGCTAGTTCAAAGCAGATATTGTGGGATTTCCTGCCTTTCTATTCTGGGATATATGGCTGTGTGGAAGGGCCCATTCAAAGCAGATGTTTATTTATTTATTTGTCACATTTCTATACCGCCCCTCCCAGCCCAAAGGCGACTCAGGACGGTTTACACAAGGCAGTCTCTGCCCTCCAATACAATACAAGCAAACAACCCAAAAAATAACCATATAGCAACAAATTAACAATTAAAAACATACAATTGCAGTCTCAGCGTCATGTTGAAATCACTTTCCATCACATCGTCGGCATTCCATATATCTAATTAAACCGTTATATTTCATCTGCAAATGCCTGCTCAAACAGCCAGGTCTTGACTTTCTTGTGAAATGTCAGGAGGGAGGGGGCCGATCTGATGTCTCTAGGGAGGGTGTTCCAAAGCCGAGGAGCCACCACTGAAAAGGCCCTGTCTCTCGTCCCCACCAATCGCGCCTGCGAAGAAGGCGGGACCGAGAGCAGGGCCTCTCCGGATGATCTTAAACATCTCGATGGTTCATAGGGAGAGATGCGTTCAGACAGGTAAGTTGGACCCGAACCATTTAGGGCTTTAAAGGCTAAAGCCAGCACTTTGAATTGTGCACGGCAGCAAACTGGCAGCCAGTGGAGATGTTCTGGTATTTCCTGCCTTGATATTCTGGGTTATATGGCTGTGTGGAAGGGCCCGTTCAAAGCAGATATTGTGGGATTTCCTGCCTTTGTATTCTGGGATATATGGCTGTGTGGAAGGGGCCTCAAATAACCCAGTTCAAAGCAGATATTGTGGGATTTCCTGCCTTGATATTCTGGGTTATATGGCTGTGTGGACTCAGATAACCCAGTTCAAAGCAGATATTGTGGGATTTCCTGCCTTGATATTCTGGGTTATATGGCTGTGTGGAAGGGGCCTCAGATAACCCAGTACAAAGCAGATATTGTGGGGTTTCCTGCCTTGATATTCTGGGTTATATGACTGTGTGGAAGGGGCCTCAGATAACCCAGTTCAAAGCAGATATTGTGGGATTTCCTGCCTTGATATTCTGGGTTATATGGCTGTGTGGAAGGGCCCAGTTCAAAAGCAGATATTGTGGGATTTCCTGCCTTTGTATTCTGGGATATATGGCTGTGTGGAAGGGGCCTCAAATAACCCAGTTCAAAGCAGATATTGTGGGATTTCCTGCCTTTGTATTCTGGGTTATATGGCTGTGTGGAAGGGGCCTCAGATAACCCAGTTCAAAGCAGATATTGTGGGATTTCCTGCCTTGATATTCCGGGTTATATGGCTGTGTGGAAGGGGCCTCAGATAACCCAGTTCAAAGCAGATATTGTGGGGTTTCCTGCCTTGATATTCTGGGTTTTATGGCTGTGTGGAAGGGGCCTCAGATAACCCAGTTCAAAGCAGATATTGTGGGGTTTCCTGCCTTGATATTCTGGGTTTTATGGCTGTGTGGAAGGGGCCTCAGATAACCCAGTTCAAAGCAGATATTGTGGGGTTTCCTGCCTTGATATTCCGGGTTATATGGCTGTGTGGAAGGGGCCTCAGATAACCCAGTTCAAAGCAGATATTGTGGGATTTCCTGCCTTGATATTCCGGGTTATATGGCTGTGTGGAAGGGGCCTCAGATAACCCAGTTCAAAGCAGATATTGTGGGGTTTCCTGCCTTGATATTCTGGGTTTTATGGCTGTGTGGAAGGGGCCTCAGATAACCCAGTTCAAAGCAGAAATTGTGGGCTTTCCTGCCTTGATATTCTGGGTTTTATGGCTGTGTGGAAGGGGCCTCAGATAACCCAGTTCAAAGCAGATATTGTGGGGTTTCCTGCCTTGATATTCCGGGTTATATGGCTGTGTGGAAGGGCCCGTTCAAAGCAGATATTGTGGGATTTCCTGCCTTTGTATTCTGGGATATATGGCTGTGTGGAAGGGGCCTCAGATAACCCAGTTCAAAGCAGATATTGTGGGATTTCCTGCCTTGATATTCCGGGTTATATGGCTGTGTGGAAGGGGCCTCAGATAACCCAGTTCAAAGCAGATATTGTGGGATTTCCTGCCTTGATATTCTGGGCTATTTGGCTGTGTGGAAGGGCCCAGAGACACAAATAGGTGGTCTTGCATGAGAATTAGGGCATAGGTGGGCTGACAACCCCAAACCAGTTCCCCTTCCCCCAGCAGAGAGATAGATACACAAAGCCAGCACATTCCAACACACAGCCAAGGATGCACATGATCCCAGAGCTGCCTGCCTGTGCCCCCTTTGTGTTGGTTGCCCTCTCCTCTTCCAATATAGGGCCACTGCTCTCCCCCTCCCACCGCCCTGTGCGCCCCCCCCCCAATCCTTTGAGAAAGCTTTAGAGAGATGCCTTTCACTCTCCTCCCCACTCACACCCCATATGAACTTTTAGGGTGCCTCGATAGGAGACATACATGCACCTCCCTCCCTACAAAAAATCTTACCATGTTCTCCCTCCGGAGACAACAATGCTGCTTCCTTCTTGGGAGGATGATCCGAATCGAGGCTTTTTCTCTGTGCAGACGAGCCAGATCTGGTTTGGGGGAGGCGGGGATCGACATGGGCAGGGAAGGAAGGGGGTCTTCCCTTTTCAGCATCCAGCCCATCTCCGGCGGTCTGTTTGCTTCGGCCCCATTTCTAGGAGGGTCTTTTTTGGGGGGGAAAGAGAAAAAGGGATCCCGTGGGGGAGGGGGGGCTGTTTATTGTTTGTTTACCTCCTCGCCTGTTTACCCCGATGGGTCATCTTCCCCGCCTACGCGTCTCCCGCGTTCACACACGCACACGCACAAAACAGGGGCTGCCCGTAGCGTAGTGTGAGTGTGGATGTCTCCGTGTGTGTCTTGTGTGTGTGTCTCTTCTCTTTCTCGCTCTGCGCGCCTTCTTCGCTGGCTGCCTGCTTTGATTAACCCTTGGGTGGGAGGATTCCTTTTCGGAAGGGGGGGGGGGGGTCCACAGGAATAGTTGCCCCCCTCTGATCCCCATGTTTTTGGGGGGCACATGGGGCTCAGCCCTCCTCCCCCATGTTCCCCCTTACCTGCAAGGCTCCGACGCCTTCCATTGGGCTTTGGTCTGAAGGAGAAGGAAAGGCAGGCTGAGTGGGGACAACAACAACAACACAACACACACGCTCAGAGGCATTCTTGTCCTTGGTGGGCCTTAGGGACGTGATCTGGCCAAGAGACAAGGTGTCCCACAAATATAGCCTGGTACACAAGGTATATTCCCACACATATATACACATGGAAACCACATATACACAGACTGGGCCACAGCAACGCATGGCAGGGGACAGCTAGTGTGTGTGTGTGTACACACACTAGCTGTACATACACACACCCAGAAAACACATATACACAGATTGGGCCACAGCAACGCATGGCAGGGGACAGCTAGTGTGTGTGTGTACACACACTAGCTGTACATACACACACCCAGAAAACACATATACACAGATTGGGCCACAGCAACGCATGGCAGGGGACAGCTAGTGTCTGTGTGTGTACACACACTAGCTGTACATACACACACCCAGAAAACACATATACACAGATTGGGCCACAGCAACGCATGGCAGGGGACAGCTAGTGTCTCTGTGTGTACACACACTAGCTGTACATACACACACCCAGAAAACACATATACACAGATTGGGCCACAGCAACGCATGGCAGGGGACAGCTAGTGTGTGTGTGTACACACACTAGCTGTACATACACACACCCAGAAAACACATATACACAGACTGGGCCACAGCAACGCATGGCAGGGGACAGCTAGTGTGTGTGTGTACACACACTAGCTGTACATACACACACCCAGAAAACACATATACACAGATTGGGCCACAGCAACGCATGGCAGGGGACAGCTAGTGTGTGTGTGTACACACACTAGCTGTACATACACACACCCAGAAAACACATATACATAGATTGGGCCACAGCAACGCATGGCAGGGGACAGCTAGTGTGTACACACACACACACACACACACACACACACACACAACATAAGAACATAAGAAGAGCCATGCTGAATCGGGCCTCAGCCCATCTAGTCCAGCATTCTGTGTCACACAGTGGCCCACTAGTTGTACACAGGGATCTCTAGCAGAAAGGAGGGCAAAACCCTCACCTGCTCCCGACCCCCCACAACCAGTACCCGGGAAAATCCTGCCTGCCTCCATCAACACAGAGGTGGCACTTGGATGTCCATTTCAGTAACTACTGATTCCCTTGGTATCCATGAATCTGTCTAATCCTGCCTTGAAGCTGTCCAGGCTGACCGCTGTCACAACCTCCTCTGGAAGTGAGTTCCATAACCCACTGACCCTCTGGGTGAAGAAATATTTCCCTTTATTAGTCCTAACTTTCCTACCTTGGAGCTTTAGGGAGTGCCCCCTAGTCCTAGTGTTGTGTGACAGAGAAAATATTTTTTCTTTATTCACCTTTTCTATCCCATGCATGATTTTATACACTTCGATCAAGTCACCTCTTAGACGCCGTCTTTCAAGGCTGAAAAGACCAAGGCGTTGCAACCTGATTTCATAAGGGAGCTGCTCCATCCCTTGGATCATTTTTGTTGCCCTTCTTTGTACCTTTTCCAGTTCCGTTATATCTTTCTTGAGGTGCGGTGACCAGAATTGTACACAGTACTCCAGATGTGGCCTCACCATAGATTTGTAGAGAGGCAATACAACATTTGCCGACCTATTTTTGATTCCCGTCCTGATCATGCCAAGCATAGAATTTGCTTTTTCACTGCTGCAGCGCACTGGGTTGACATCTTCATTGAGCTGTCCACCAAAAACCCCAAGATCCCTTTCCTGGTTTGTCTCAGAAAGCTTTGATCCCAAGTTGATAAGTGTATTTGGGGTTCTTTGCCCCGATGTGCATGACTTTACACTTGTTTAGGTTAAAATGCATTTGCCACTTTGTTGCCCATTCACTCAATTTCGAGAGATCTTTCTGGAGCTCTTTACAATCAGTTTCATTTTTAACTACCCTGAACACAGCGTTGCTGTGGCCCAATCTGTGTATATACTGTATGTTTTCTGTGTATATTCTCTCAAGATATATAGGAATAGTTTTATGTATGTATGTATGTATTATTAATATTATTAAACTTTATTTATACCCTGCCCCATCTCCCAGAAGGGACTTGGGGCGGCTTACATGAGGCCAAGCCCAACAACACATAGTAAAATAACACAACAGCAAATAAAACAATACAATCACTATAACTTAATAAGCAATAAACAACAACAACACAGTTTAAAAGCATTATGGCTGGGCCAGATGTAAATTATTAAAAAAAATTTAAAAATAACACTGGGTGCAACAGAGGTAGAATGTGTGTCATAGGAAGGTTTTTAGAGGATACTGTGGAGCATACAACGCAATAGGTGATTAAAGTGCTTCTGAGGACATTTTGCAAAGGTTGTTCAGAGCAGAGCGTTATTTACTTTATTCCGGGAAGGCAGATTGGAACAGCCACGTTTTCAAGCTCCTCCTGAAAACTGCCAATGTGGGGGTGAAGGCAAGCCCCAGAAGACCCCCGACCCCCTCTGTTTTCAAGTTGGTTTGGTCTGCAGCAGGGAGTTTCTGCATGTTCTATGTGGTCTGGCATCATTAAGAACAAAGGCTGGGACTAAGATTCAAGAGACCTCTTGCCACTTCTTTCCATCTATTCCCATGCCCCACTTGATCTGAAACTTTGTAACGCAACCCTTCAGTTCGCAACATTTTTCCTCTTTCGCAAGGATACAAAGTGTCCCATTCGACTCCCACTCACAGATTCAAATAAAATGAACTTTCCCGGGCTGCAGAGCACTGCCACCCCTCCTGGGATGCCTCTCTGGCATCTCGGGGAGACCAGAGCTGCGGTCCTCAAAACCGCAGATACAGAGTCTTCCAAAATGGCGATGTTTTCCCCCAGCATCCACGAGAACATAAGTTTAACCGATTGACCCCGTTCAAATTCCATATTTTTCTTTGGCTCATTCTATATTCCATATTTTTCTTTGGCTCAACAAAAAGACTTTCTGCCATCTTGTTTTCTTCCTTTGAGCTCCTCTGCCTCTGCTACAGCCTTTTGATTTTTAAAGAATATATTTTTCCCCAGATCAGCTGTCAAAACTTGCCGGTTTTTGCAAATCTTTCGTTCCCGCCACCGTCGAAGGGCCCCATTAAAGTCCTGAAGCCGTGGACTCCTTGTGCACATCCCTGGGAGTTGCATGAAAACAGGCCAGAGCTTGGGCAACCCTGAGCAGATTGGGAAACATAGTTTTCCAAAGGTTTTTACATTTTAGGACCCTCCTCCGTGCTGATTTCAGAAAAAGACTCATTCCTTTAGTTTCCCCAAGGACTAAACTGGATGAATTTCCTTTTTATGAATTGCTCATCATGATTTCCCCAGAACATATGGACTGCTATTTTAAATCCCCCCATGAACTGCTGGACTATATTCTCCCTTTTTCCTTTATTAGATGATGATATTATTGGTGATGGTGGAAATATCCCTTTATGATTCCCATCTATGTATTCCCTTCCTGCATGTTTTTGCTTCCTATGTATCTTTTAAAAAATAATGAACAATGCCATGTGTTTGTGCTATCAGCAAGTGAAGATCAGGACAGCTGCATTCCAAGCCGCACTTTTTGATTAACTCGTCAATAACTATTGCATGAACATAAAGGGCTTTTTGGGTGTAGAAACAGGGGGTATCCTGTTTCTCAATTAAGACCCCATATCTCACAGCAGGAGGGGCCTCGAAGTTTCGCTCCCCCCCCCCTCAAGCTGTGAATATTGGCATAATTATTTCCATTCAGGACAAAGGCTGGTTTTCCCGGCTTCGGACCCCGAGGAATCTCAGCAATCCGGAAAGATCTTTTATTTATTTATTATTTCCAAGACTTCCCTGTAAAGATCCCTATATGTCCTTTGTCAACAGGAAGGGACAGATTGGGCCAGTTTCCCATTTCCCATAGAAAACAAAAGACTTTCTTAGCCCGAAAGGCTGAGAGCATGGTATTTTAATTTACATAAGTTCTCAATTACTGGCAACACCTATGCTTCTCCCCATGTGGTCTTGCCCCCCTCAACAATATAACACAACGGGTGTGGTCACTGTAGAACCAAAGAAAAAAATATCCAAACACTCAACAAACACTCAAAAATATCAACATATCAACCCCAGTTGGGTGCCTTAAATACAACCATGTTTCAATCCCTTATAATTAGAATATCCATGTAAACAAAATAAGTTCCCAGTTCCTGGGTGGGATGAAAAGGTGGAGTAACGCCTTTTGCGGCGTTACTCCACCTTTTCATCCCACCCTGGTTGTATTTAAGGCACCCAACTGGGGTTGATATGTTGATTTGCCTGCAACTCCTCAGGAGTAATTATTGAATACAATATCCTTTAAGTGAATCCAGTGTTTGGATATTTTTTTCTTTGGTCTTGCCCCCCTCATCATGAGAGACGACTTCCAGTCCACATGGATTAAAACAGTAGCAGCAAAGATCGCAACGCTAGGTTTCTCCCAAGGACAATTGCTAAGCATGAGATGGGACCAAGCCAAGGATCTCATTAAGCAACGGATCCTGGACATAGAGCGCCAATCCGACCTAACCTGTTCCCCAGCCTTCATTGTTAGGGAAGCCACTAGATACCTCACTGCCCCCATGGCATACCTAACAGACCTGGAGGTGCCCAAACACTGAAGGGCTTTTGCTCTGGCAAGATGCCATGCCCTCCCATCGGCTGTATTGGAGGGGAGGTATCAGAAGACCCCCCTTCAAGCAGAGACTATGCCCCTGTGGGTCTGGTCATGTGGAAACAACTGAGCACGTGCTTCTTCAATGCATGTTCTACAGAGATCTTAGATCCAATCTCATTGGACCATGGCTTTTAAAGTACCCGGGGCGCAGTGAAAGATGTTATTCCACCCTGCTGCTTTCGGACTCTAACACTGCAATGACTTACAGGCTAAGTTCTGTGCTGCTGCCCTTAATATCAGACGGGTGATGATTGACACCGTAAGGCAACAATATCCTGTCTCTTTAAATATATTTCTATATTGACTGCTAGTCTGATTTTAAATAACTGTTTACTGGGGAGTTGTCCTTCTCCTCTTAGGGCGCTTGTGCCCGCTTTGTGCTGGTCTGTGACCATAATAAAGTTTTTGATTTGAATTTACATAAGGACTAATTGAATCAAGACACTTCCAGCCACATTGTTTTTCCTCAAGTTCCCGCCTCTCGCTTCTCATTCACCAGAACAGAGGCGGCGCTGTTTCACTATTGGCTCACCTCCAGCTAGTCTAAACGTTCCATCCAATCAGCGTGGACCCGACCTCGGTGGCATCTTCTTCCGGACTTCTTTGGTGAGATTATTTGGGCAAGGGATTGTTATTTCTAACTCGCCAGAGTCTCTTTAAAATCCTCACTTTAGGTGTACTTCTGGGCCTCTGCCCCCTCCAGGCCAGACTAATTCCAAATTGCTCGATAACAGGGATTTGTCTGATATCCTTAGGGAGCGGGTTCCAGAGTTGGGAGGCCATCACAGAGATGGCCCTCTTCCTTGTCCCCACCAATCACGCCTGCAAAGAAGGTGGGAGTGAGAGCAGGGCCTCTCCAGATGATCGGAGAGATTGCCTGGGTTCATAAATGGAAATGCGGTCACGAAGGTAGGCAGGTCCCAAACCGTTCAGGGTATTGTAGGTAAGAACCTGCATCTTGAATTGGGACTGGAAGATAAACGGCAGTCAATGGAGCTCCTTAAACAGGGGGATTGATCGTTCCCTGTAGGACGCTCCAGTTAGTAATCTAGCTGACGCCCGTTGGACCAATTGAAACTTCCGAGCCGTCTTCTAGGGCAGCCCCACGTAGAGTGCATTACAGTAGTCCAATCTGGAGGTGACTAAGGCGTGGACCACCGTGGCCAGATCCAACTTCGCAAGGTACGATCGCAGCTGGCGCACAAGTTTTAATTGTGCGAAAGCCCTCCCAGCTACCGCTGACGCTTGAGCTTCAAACTTTAGCGATGAATCTAGGAGGACACCCAAGCTGCGGACCTGTGACTTCAGGGGGAGTGCAATCCCATCAAGCACACGTTGCCACCCTATACCCCGATCTGGCTTACAATTGACCAGGAAGACCTTTGTCTTGTCAGGATTGATCTTATTCATCCTCATCCAGACCGTCACAGCACACACACACACATTTACGCATATATACTGTATATATATATATAGGCCGATACACAAGGTATATTTCCATATATATATATATATATGCGGATTTTAAATAAATTCCAGAATCACAGTTGGCCCTCTGTATCCACAGATTCTGTATCCACAGAGTCTGGAATTTATTTCTTTTCTTTCTTTTTTACTATTCTCCCCCAAAATGTATGCATCCTTAAGAGTATTAAAGATTCTAATAGTTGTGGAGAAAGTGTCACAAAATGATCAAGAGACACTAAAGTGAGCTTTGCAGCTCGACAATGCAAGCAGTACATTACTGTACAGGGATCATCATTTGAACACCTGACATGAAATTGTGCTTTAAAAGGGAATTTGTAATTCTGATTCAATCATTACTATCACATTTATTCTTAAAATGTGTTACTTAGCCATCAAGTAATCCCCATAGCTAATATTTTCTGTTAAAAGGTGTAAATGTTTTTGGGGTATTTATTAGCACGTGTGCAGAGCCATATATATTTCAGGGCCAGCTTAAGATATTTTGCTGCTGGAAAAGGACCCCTACATGCATCCACACATTCGTCTCAGGACGTACAGCACTCAAATCGGGACTTTTGTTTATCTCTTGGGGCCTCACTTTCTGTCCCTGTGATAACTGATTTTTTTAAAAAAAATTGGCTTGTTTCCCAATGATAACTCTTCCAGGAGTGAATTTCCCTTCTGAGGGGGTAGAATTCTCTCACTTCCTTTTGTCTCAACCCCATCCGATTTGTCACGTTTTTTTCATGTCAGGAGCAACTTGAGAAACCGCAAGTCACTTCTGGTGCGAGCGAATTGGCCGTCTGCAAGGACATTGCCCAGGGGACGCCCTGATGTTTTTGATGTTTTACCATCCTTGTGGGAGGCTTCTCTCATGTCCCCACATGGGGAGCTGGAGCTGACAGAGAGAGCTCTCCCTGCATTCAAACCTCCGACCTGTTGGGTCTTCAGTCCTGCTGGCACAAGAGTTCAACCCATTGTGCCATTGGGGGCTCGTATTCTTAACTATGAGTCCATGTAAACTGTATGTCTGTAAATCAGGAACTGCTTGTACCAACTTTTCATAGAATTGGGGTTAAAGGCAGCTCACAAGTTCAGCCAGATACGATATGGATACATACATATAATTGTCTTAATATGTAATTAAACTGTCAAAACTGTTTAGAAGACACATTAAAACAACGAAAAGCTGTTTCAAATGTTCAGCATCTTATTAACACTTTTTGAAAATCTGTTGGGATAAGAGTCTTTGGCTCCCGATGGAGGGATAGAAAGGATATTGCCACCTGAGGAACACAGTTCAAAAGCCTAGGAACAGCCACTATGCCTGTGAGGCTGATATAGCAAAGTTATGTCCCTCTCCTGAAGATTTTATCTGGGTCTTATCTGGAAGATTATGGTCTAGATTAAGGCTTCTTAAACTTTTCTACACATGACCCCTTTCGACTTGAGAAAATGTTTACAGGTCCCCGGGTATATAGGTATATGTATATAAAATAGGTATAAACACCAGACTGATTTGTGTAAATGTCTAAAACATCCACTAGATAACATTCAGAAAGCTTTTTCTGTTGCCAAATTTTTGGGACCCTAACATTGGACTAAGAGGGGACCTCATTTGGGATCTGGACCGTCGGTTTAAGAAGCAGTGATCTAGATAATGTGCACCTGAACCACAAATGTCTTTATTGATTGATTGATTGATTGATTTTATTATTTATGAGTCGCCCTCCACGTCAGTGCTCCGGGCGACTTACACACAAAAACACATAAAAGAATTCAATAGTTAAAAGCTAAAAGAATAAAAAGATTAATTAAAATAGTTCCAGTAGCTCAGGCTAAGTCTGGGAGGTGTCCTTAGCCATAAGCCTTTCGGAAGAGCCAGGTCTTCAGTGCGGTCAGGAACTGGGGCATGTCCCGGATGGCTCTCTGATCCGCCGGCATCAAGTTCCAAAGAACAGGGGCCGCGATGGAAAAAGCTCTCCGTCTCGTGGTGTCGAGGCGGGCCTCACTCACACCTGGGATGCGGAGAAGGTCCCTGTTTCCTGAGCGCGGCGACCTTAAATGAGCTGGTTCGGACAAGCGGTCTTTTAAATAAGCTGGGCCGGCACCATGGAGGGCCTTAAAGGTAAGCGACAGGATCTTGTGGATGGCTCTGAGCTCGACTGGCAGCCAGTGCAGGCGCTGCAGAGATGGCGCGATATGGCATCTCAGTGGTGTCCCGGTGAGGAGTCTGGCGGCTGCATTCTGCACTAGCTGGATTTTACGAGTGGTTGACTGCGGCAACCCCACGTACAAGGCATTCCAGTAGTCCAGCCGTGATGTCACTGTGGCATGGACCACAGTAGCCAGCGCATCTGATGGAAGGTAAGGTGCCAGTTGACGTGCCTGGCGTAGGTGGAAAAAAGCTCCCTTACTTGTCGCAGCAACCTGGGCCTCCAGTGAGAGTCTCGAGTCTAGTATCACACCGAGACTCTTCACCAACGGGGCCGGGATCAGCGGCTCTCCCTCAAAGAGAGGCAGCGGAATGGGTGGCTCTGGCGTCCCGGCCATAGAATCTCAGTCTTTGATGGATTGATCTTGAGTTTGTATGAGCGGAGCCATCTGGTCACTGCCTCTAGTCCTTGTCTGAAGTTCTCAGGCACCGATGTTACACCTGGCTCAAGCTTCAGCAGCAGCTGGGTGTCATCTGCATATTGGTAGCACCCCAATCCAAAACTTCTGGCTATGCTTGCCAAGGGTTGGGCGTAGATGTTAAAAAGCGTTGGTGACAAAATGGCGCCTTGGGGACTCCACAGTCCAGGGTGGATTTCTTGGACGCTTGGCCTCGCCACTCAACACGCTGCGAACGGCCCCGCAGGAAGGAATCGAACCAGGCCAAAGCTGTGCCTTGAATCCCAATGGCTGATAGTCGCCGCAACAGCAAGTCATGGTCCACCGTGTCGAACGCCGCGGTGAGGTCAAGCAGCACCAGGATAGCCGAACCTCCCTTCTCAATTGGCGGCGGATGTCATCCGTAATGGCCACCAGGGGCGGTCTCGGTCCGTGTCCGCGCGGAAACCCGATTGGCAGGGGTCCAGGCTTCCGGAGGTTTCAGGAATTCCTGTAATTGGATCGCTGCTGCCCGTTCAATCAGTTTCCCGAGGAAGGGTAGATTTGAGACCGGACGGTAGTTTGCCGGCACCGCTGGATCCAAATTCGCCTTCTTCAGCAGCGGGCGGACTCTAGCCTCCTTCAACGCATCGGGAAAGACTCCCAGCTCCAATGAGTGATTTATCAACCCTGTCAGAGTGGCCAGGAGGCTCCCCGCACAGGACTTAATCAGATGGGACGGGCACGGGTCTGTAGAGCAAGTGGTTGCCCTTGCTGCGGTCAAGATTTGATTAATCTCCTCTGAATTTATAGAATATAGCTACCATGTTGAATTTGTTGGAGCATGCAAGGAATCAGTTAATGTGTGTGTGTCAACTGTAAAATTGGATACATGAAGCTGATTGGTCGGGCAATGCCCGGGACGATGGCTGAGCCTGATACTTTTGGATACTGTTACATTTTTGTTCAGCCTTGAGCTAAGCAGGTGCTTAGAGAGAAACCGTCTGAAGAGTGGAGCAGAGAGAGTTTGGAGTGTGCTCTTTTAACACACATTTTAACATTTTATATATGTGCTTGCAGCGCGCCCTATCTTTGTGATTTTAGATATCTAGTTGTATATTGTTTTTATTTATATGTATGTATCTTTTTATTGTGTTAATTGCTGGTGTTTCAATTTTATTTTATTGTAATTTGTTGTTTGGGCTTGGCCTCGTGTGAGCCGCCCTGAGTCCCCATTGAGGAGATGGGAGGGTATAAATAAAGTTTATTTATTATTATTATTATTATTCATGAGCTGCTGAATGAATTTATCCATGGATGAAAGGAAGACCATTTTATATCTCTCATACAAGGACATTATGTGAATTGATGCAACTGATCATATTATACGTAAGTTCTTCTGAACTACGAAGAGTAAACTACACGTTCTTTATTGTTTACCTGTGTGGCATATTTTCTTTCTCTGGCAAGGCAGTGTGTGGGCTGATCAAACGTGAACTGCACATGGTTGATTTTTACATTATGACACAGAATTGTATATGGAAAGAGATTTACTTCACAATATACAATTTGATTATACTTGTTATTGTGTGCTGTCAATTCATTTTCAAATGACGATGACCCTAAGATGGCCCTGTCATGAAGTTTCTTGGCAAGATTAGTTTCAAAAGGGTTTGCCTTTGCCTTCCTCTGAGGCTGAGAATTTGTGACTTCTTCATAGTCACCCAGTGAGTTTCCATGATGAAGCGAGGAATTGAATTCTGCTCTCCAGAGTTGTAGTCTGGTGTTCAAATCACTACACCACACTGGTTTTGTTACCGAACAGAATTTGGGGGGTCTTGCCATGAAGGCAGACCAGCTAGACCCACCAAAGAGGATCCATATTAACCCTGGTGAGAAAGGAAGCCCAATCCCAATTTTCCCTAGAATTTCCCAATAAAAAGCTCACCAAGTTGAAGGAGTACTACCGAGATGTTTATTCTTACCAGCTGGAAAGGATGACAGCCGCAATCATTCGCCAATGCTGACATCAAAGTTACATTGGAAAAACATGCCATTTTACAAGGTTACCGATTCAAACCCCCCACTTCCTGTCCCCAGACCAGCTTCGTGTTGATTGGGTGGAATCTTGCTGGCTGGCTGCATCTTCTTTCGGTTTCCAGCCAATGGGGGCAAAGAGGTGAGTGATGAGTAGAACAATGAAGGCAGAAAAACATTTTGATGGGATTAAATATGTAGATCAAGTAGCCAGGTGTTCAGCAAGAGCCCTCCTGTTCTCAGGCTGAGCAATTCTATTGTCTTTTGGTTGATGATCAAATGTCCTCATCTGTGTTTTTCTCTATTTGATAGACACAGATTAATATATTGCTACAGGGTCTCAGTTCTTTGGATGGTAAACAAATGAAGAAGCTGTAGCCATGTACCAGTTTCCAAGGCTGATAGAGGTGGCCGTTTATGAAATATAGAAATAGTTTTGCGTATTAATCAATGGCACAAAGGTAGACAAAACTCAGAGGCCTTTGTCTATTGATTAGCAGAAACCAGTTTTGGCCCAAGGGGGAAATACCCTTTTGGAAGAGCTGGCTCCTGCTATTGTCATGCAAATGGGGCTAGTGGAGGGGTGATTGAATCACAAGCTTGCAGCTGGCAAACCTTGCCCAAGGTAGCTGGCTAAAGGTAAACAGTGGGACTTTCATATTTTTAAAATTACATACATGGGGAAAACATGAGAGGGAAGATACATTGCGGTTTATGGGGAAAATATACCATCCTAATCACCCCTGCCTACCCACCAGAAAGATACACAGTTTATTCGATTCATAAAAGATAGCCCAAGGGGTCCTAAGGAAAAAGGCTTTGGGAATGAGCAAAAGTCCATAAGAGTAATGCAAAAGGATAATAACTGGGTGTATTCATAAAGTGTGGGTTACAAAGGCATTGTCATGTGGGACCATGGGGCCATGGGAAGAGCCTTAGGTTCCCACGTGGGGAGAGATAGGGGATTATGGGATCACTTCCAGTCTGGTGTTCTTGGAAAAACTATGAATCCATTGGTTTTAAACTATTATCTACAGAGCCTAAGGAAAAAAAAGGGGGGGGGTCACCTCTGATATCAGTTTGACATTACTTTTGAAAATAAAACCAATCCATACTGATTGATGTTCTCCTTTTCTCCTTGGCTGGTGAACATTGCCTTGGTACAGCTGTGGCTCTCTAAATCACACTGCATGTAGGATGGAAATATATCAGGATGCTGGATTAGATTAGCCGAGAACTCTCAGATCCTCCTGATAAATGGACTAACCTTTCCCACTAGTGTTCAACATCTAGAAAACCACTGATTCCTCAATGCTACGTTAGATATCTGTAATAATAATAAAAAAGAGGAGTGGAAATGAGGAAAGGCTGGGCAGGGGGGAAAAAACCGTAGGGTAATAATTCTGCATTTCCAGCCGATGGTCCCTCCACACAGCTTTGTTTTCCAGACATATGCACGAAACACACACAACAGTCTGTTCCTCCTCCTCGTCTGTCAGTTTCCGACTCTCAGAGACCATCCACGAGAGCTGCCAAATCCCGTCCCCCTTTTTTCCACTTGTGATATTTTTAGGCCAATAGTGGAAATGCAATAAGAGGCCCAACATCTGCAAAACACACCATCATCACTTCTCTGCCTGATCAGATTGTTGCTGGTGGGAGAGAACAGTTGGCCACCTGTAAAGAACAGGTTGTGGGGGGACAGCACCCCTTTCTGGATTGTCTGGAAACTGCAGGAAGAGATATTTCTCTGCTAGAGATTGAAATCCAGGCCCCTTCCACACAGTTCTATAAAATCCACATTCAGATGGATTATATGGCAGTGGGAACTCAGATAACCCAGTTCAAAGCAGACACTTTGGGTTATCTATCTTGATTTTCTGGGTTATATGGAGAGAAACTAATGGAAAGAGCTATTTATATCAAGTGTACATTACAAGGCTTTTTTGTTTTTTTTAAAAAGGATTGCGATTATGTGTTGTTGAAGGCTTTCATGGCTGGAATCACTGGGTTGTTGTAAGTTTTTCGAGCTGTATGGCCATGTTCTAAAAGCATTATCTCCTGACATTTCGCCTGCATCTATGGCAGGCATCTCCAGAGGTTGTGAGGATTCCTGCCATAGATGCAGGCAAAACACCAGGAGAAAATGCTTTTGGAACATGGCCATACAGCCCAAAAAACTTACAGCAACCCACCAATGGCAATTATGTTCATGTTGGCCCAAGTTTTATGGCTTGAAAATATTTTAGGATCTCTCCACTCCCCACCCCCCAAAAAATTGATTTTACCACTTCAAATCACTTTATATGGACATAATTTGATATAATTGGTTTTTTTTAATAAAAAAAATAGTAGGGCACCATTGTATATACCAGGATTTGAACATCCATGAATTTGGGTATCCACAAGGAGTACTAAAACCAAACCACAGTGGATACCCAGGTCCAATTTCCGCTTCTAGATTGCTGTGAGCTTTTTGGGCTCTATAGCCATGTTCCAGTAGCATTGTTTCCTGACGTTTTACCTGCATCAGTGGCAAGCAACCTCAGAGGTTCTGTTGCCAGTGAGGCAAGTGGTGTGTGTGTGTGTGTGTGTGTGTGTGTATATATATATATATATATATATATATATATATATCTGTGAAATGTCCAGGGTGGGAGAAAGAACCCTTGTCCGTTTGAAGCAAGTGTGAATGTTGCAATTAGCAAGATTGATTACATCCAGTAGCCTTGCAGCTGCAAAATCAATCAGTGAGCGTGTATGCGTAGAGGTAGTTTGTTTGTTGTGCCTGGATACATCATTTGTTTGGGAGGTGTTAACTGGTACTTGGTTGTTTGCTGTCTGGAGCCCCCCTGTTTCTGAGTGGTGTTCTTTATTTACTGTCTTGGTTCTGGTGTTTTTAAATACACATGCTTATGGATTTTCCTGGCTTCACTAGATAATCCAGGAAAAACTGCAGATGGGGACAACCACGAGTAAATGCAAAGATAACAGCAATCTCAATAGAAATGAAAATATATCGTATTAATCACAATTTAACAATATCACATCATAATCATATTAATCACACAGGTACACAATCATAAAGAAAGCACAACGTCATGGTATAAATGCACTTGCCCAGCGTCCAAGGCAAAGATCTTTATAACGATGGTAAATCAAATTATAAACTGGATTATAACCATCCCAAACGGAAACATGGGGATTCTACCATGGGGAGTGGAGCATTCCCTTCCTTTCTACGGATGTCCTCAAGTATCCAGGAGTATTTGTAATCCAAAGTTACCATATTGTAGTTTCCAGAATCGGCGGGAAACTCAAAACAAAGATAAGTATCCGATATAGTAGTTGCTAGGCTGTGTGACGTAACAGGTGTGTTGATTCAATTATTTCAGTAACGAGGAGATGGATAGACTGTCGTTGAGTCCCGATGGAAACTCACTTGCAATCAGGGAGATCCATTTGGACTCCGCCCTGAATAGTGCGTCCTGCTTGTTGCTTCCAGGGGAAGATTTAACTCTTTCTAGCCCCATAAAGCGAAATGACTCCGGAGAATGTTGCTTATGAAGAAAGTGGCGATATAGTTCAGTACTGTCATTTTTATTTCGGATTTTAGATTTATGTTCCGTAATTCTTGTCCACAAGTAAGCAGCAAACATAAATGATCATCCAGTGGTCAGTGCACTACTTTTATACTTACTGCTCACCTGGCTTTTGCACTGACCACTGGATGATCATTTATGTTTGCTGCTTACTTGTGAACCTTATGCTTATTTTCTACTGCATAAATATGATATGATATATGACTACTAGTATGAATTTAAATAGATGTGATTATATGGTATTCCATTGACCTTAGTGTGTGTTACTAGTTTGCCAAGTACTCTGCAGTGCCTTTCATGTGCCTTGATTTGTGTTTGGACAATGCTGCGTTTGATGGTCCCTATGTAGACTTGTCCATGGCTGCATGATATATGGTAGACTCCTGAAGTGGTTAGAGGATCCCTCTTGTCCTTTGCTGAACGTAGCAATTGTTGGATTTTCTTAGTGAGTCTGCAGATACCAGTTTGTGGGTGTGTTTCTTCACCAGATTCACTATACGGTCAGTGGTTGATTTTTTTTTTTGTCGTGTCAGGAGCAACTTGAGGTTTCCTTGATGTATGGTAAGAACACCTTTTCTCATCTTTGTCTTTACTCTTGTGGCATGTTCTTGGTCTTGCAGTTCTTCTGATGTCTGTGGTGGAGTATTCATTGGCCTGTAGAGCCCAGTTTAGGTGGTTCAGTTCATCTTGAAGGAGGTGGGGTTCACAGATCTGGTTTGCATGATCTGCCAGGGCTTTAATTGTGCTTCTTTTTTGACTTGCATGATGGTTGGAGTTTTTAGGTAGGTATCCATCAGTGTGCTTAGGTTTTCTGTAAACTGTGTGGCCTGGTTTATTTATTTATTTACCACATTTCTATACCGCCCCTCTCAGCCCAAAGGCTACATGGGGTGGTTTACACAAGGCAATCTGTTGTAAATGAGCCTCCAGTTACTACAGGTAGTAGCATGGAGGAAGGTGCTGAGGCAGTAACATCAAGCAGTAGCTCAGTTTGGGGCGCGGCTCTGGATGATCAGGCTCCTACAGCTGGGGTAAAGAGAGTGGCTAGTGCCTCAAGCCTTGACTCAGACAGAGAACAGAGGAGAAAGATTCAGCATATACTTAGAGAACCTTCTGAGTCTGATACATTTCAAGGGTTTCCAGGGAATGCAGAATTACAGTCAGAAGAAAGTGATACAGACCTAGATTCAGCATTGGTGCAGGAAGTGAGAGATGTATGCAATGCAGACTCGGGGGACAGTACATTTCTGGGGTTCCAAATGGATCAGGACTGGCCATCTTCTCATTCAGAAACTGAGTGGGGCCCTTTAAGTCAAGAAGAGCTGTGGCTGGCTTGGAGATCTGGACATGGTACAACAGCTGCAGGGAATGGGAATGCTGCTGCTTTGGAGCAGGGCGGGTTCTCTGATGAATCTGATTGATAGTGCTATATAAGAAGTGAGTATTTGGCTTGACCCTCACGGTGGTCAAGGAGTTGTTATTCTGGTTCGTGTATCCTGTGTTCCTGTGTCTTGGTTCCTGGTTTCCAGATTACTCCTGCTGCCGTGTACCTCTTGACCTTCACTGTGACTGCTCTCCTGTCGACTCTGGAACGTCTCATCCTTTTCTTGTTGCTATTCTCCTGTCCTATGACCCCGGATTGCTGTTGGACTACGCCTTATGGACATCCCTTGGACTGAACTCAACAGAAGGACGTCTGCTGTTTGTTTTTTAGTTCTTTTCTTCTCAGCATTTTTGGTTTTGGGTTTCCTGGGATTACTGGGGGGTTTTGTACAGCCGAAGATAGGCTATTTTTTGTTATCCCAACTTCCATTTGATGTTAAAATAAACTTTTGTTATCTTTTAACTCCTGGACTCAGCCACTGCCGTCTCTGTACCACAACACAATCTCTGCCCTCCAATGATGACTAAGGGTCCTTCCACACACCCCTATATCCCAGAATATTAAGGCAGAAAATCCCACATTACCTGAGTGTGGACTGAGATAACCCAGTTCAAACTAGATTTTGTGGGATTTTCTGCCTTTATATTCTGGGATATAGTGCTGTGTGGAAGGGCCCTGAGACATCTAGAAATTGTAGTTTTCTTAGGTTTTATTTTTTCATCATAAAGTGAATGTTAGGGTGGATGTTGTTCATGTGGTCCAGGAACTTGTTTAGTTCTTCTTCTCCATGGCTCCAAATTGTGAAGGTGTCAACCACAAATCCGAACCATATATTGGGCTTTTTTGTTGCTGTTTCCAGGGTTTGTTTCTGAAAGAGTTCCATGTAGAAATTTGCTATGACTGGACTCAGTGGGCTCCCCATGGCTACTCCAGCTTTCTGTTCATAGAATTCATTGTCTCATTGGAAGTAGCCTGTGGTGAGGCAGTGTTGAAACAGGGCTATGATGTCTTCCCGGAAATTCCTGCTGAAGAGTGTGATGGTGTCTGCTATCAGGACCTTGGTGAATAGGGACACCACATTGAAGCTGATCAGTTTGTCATTTGACACTGAGTTTGAGATTGTTGACTTTTTCTATTAAGTGGACTGAGTTGTAGTTGTGTGGCCAGAAATTTTGCCAAATCATATGTGGGGGATCCAATGGCGTTCACGATGAGTCTGAGTGGAGTGATGTCCTTATGGATTTTTGAGAGTCCATAAAGTCTAGAACAGATGCCTTCTGATTTGCATAGTTGTTATGCTTCTAGAGTTTATTATAAGCTTATAGTGCTATAACTGCCCCTGTACCATCCCATGGATGCCTTGAATTTAGAGTTAATTGTTAGCTTATAGTGCTAAAACTCAGGCCCGGATTAACAACTTTTTGCGCCCTAGGCCACATTTTGGAATTACGCCACCAGCCAACCTCTACCCCCCACCACTCAGACCCACACTTGGCTGGCTTTCGCCATGGTGCCTCCGGAGCAGAAGAGAAAGGCAAGTAGGCACCATTCCACCACCAAGGTCCCCATTCCTACCATCTGGAAAGCTCCGCTGTGCTCTGAAGGTCTCCTTGGGAGTCGGGAGGCTTGGGGAGAGCACAGCAGCGCACATGAGAGAGAGAGAGCATGCGCGAGGGAGAGAGAGAGAGAGAGAGAGAGAGAGAGAGAGAGAGAGGTGCTCCTGAAGGCAGGAGAGCCAGACCCTGGGGACGGAGCAGAGACTTTGCCAGGAGAAGGAGCAAGGAGGGGTATGAGAAAGGGGGAAAGAGGGGCGTGGACCAGGGGTTTTTTTTTGGTCCGTGATCTGCGCCCCAGCTTGCGCCCCTAGGCCACGGCCTCATTGGCCTTATGGGTAATCCGGGCATGCTAAAACTGTCCCTGTACCATCCCATGGATGCCTTGAATGTGCGGTTTTGTGGAGAGGTGCTTGAAATTTTCAACAATGGAATCATCATGCATCATTGAAGTACATATCCCAGAATCAGATAGGATGTCCAGTGGCAGATAAAGTGAAATCATAGCACTATAGCTGTGCAGTGGGAAATCGGTATACATTTCAGACATTGACTGATAACAAATCAACATTAACAGGGTGGTTTTCCTTTTTATGGAGTACAGCTGAAGCATCTTCTGCAGAGTCCACTGTAAACAATGCACAACAGATTCGTGTACATGTCCAGAACAGTCATTAGGTGACATTCAGAAACCCTTTATTATTGCCAATATTTTTGGGACCCCAACATTGAGCTAAGGGAACTGCATTTGGAGTTGGAACCCCAAATGGGATTCCATAAGGGAAAATGGGAATAATGAAATATTTGGCAACAGTAAAAGGTTTCTGAGTGCCACCTAGTGGCTGTTTTGGATATTTATTACTAACAATGTGAGTCCCCTTCTGGGTGAGAAGGGTGGAATATAAATACTGTAAATAATAACAATAACAATAATAATAATAAATAGTAATGTGTCAGTAGTAAAATAATAATAACAATAACAACAACATTGGGCTCTGCAGAAAATCCTTCGGCTGTATGCCATAATAAGGAGAAACATCCTGTTAAGCAAGAGGCAGGTCAATAAGGTAGGTCAGGTCTATTATTCAATACCCTTTCCAGAATCCATCAGCCAGTATGGTAAGCAGCTTGTGAAATTTGGGGAATTATAGTCCAAAATAGTAACTTTTCTAAACTGCAATGAACCATTAGGCAGCCAGGCAGCCGCAGAGAGTGGGACCCCCGGAGCGCTGCTTGAATAGATTATGCGAATGTTTGGAAGATCAGAAGAACCCAGGACCCTTCCACACAGCCCAGTATCCCAGAATATCAAGGCAGAAAATCCCACAATATCTGCTTTGAAGCGGGTTATCTGAGTTTAAAATGCCATATATTCCAGTCCAAAGATAATTTGGGATTTTCCACCTTGATATTTTGGGATATAGGGCTGTGTGGAAGGCCCCCCAGCAGCAGTTCTCAAGTGCCCTGGATACTTTCCCCTTTATTACAATTAAACCTTTAATAAACATGCACTACGGTGCGTTATCCTCTCAAGTGATTCTTTGTGCCTATTTTTGCCTCATGTGTCTGTCTCTCTTCTCTTCGCCCCTAGCAGTCAGCCCTGGTAACTGCTTGGCCCTGTGCCCCCCTCAGTCCTCAGAGCAGGGCTTTTCTCCTTCTCTTCCCCTTAAACAACCTTCCCGCACCCCAACTAACCCATTTGCCAACCCTTGCCCCCATGGGTACCCCAGTTCCTGCGGTCGGGAACCTCTGGTATCCACTGACCCCTTTTGTATGTGTAAAATAATATTTTGTGTTTCCTGTAAAATCAAGCCACCGATCAAGCTCAGGTAACCTTTCACCTGCACCCCTTGATCTGAGTCCCCATCCACACTTCCTGGTCATCATCACAACAATAGGATCCAAGCACCCATCATCACTGAGACCAATCCATAACACCGACAGTGCAGAGAACGACAGGATCCGTAAGCTGGGCCACCCACCCGTTGTGCAGTGACCTGGAAACACTCATCACTCCTCCAGTACACCAGGATGTCCTGCCCCAGTCATCCACAATGCCATTTACCCATTCCCAGGAACAGACTTCATGATCCCATCATCTTGGACAATATTCTGAGTTGGAACTCAATGGACACTAGCGCTGGAGATGTTAGACTTATTCACTGAGGACTCGTAACACAAATATCCTTACAATAAAACCCATGTGACCCAAATGGTCCCTTTGTTAGTCCCAGGAATGGGACATGGTAATCCCTTCAAGAAACTATACATTTCTTTCGTCTACTGGTCATCCTGCTCCCCATCAGCCATTGGAGAGCTGGAATCTGCATTAGAAGCAGGGAATGCTCTCCAATTGGCTGGCGGGCTCTGCAGTCCCGCCTCTCAAAGGAAATCCTCCCAGCTGGTCATGAGGTCAAGGCCATCTCTGCCAATCAGCACAAAGTTGGGAAAAACAATAAAAAATCTCTGTATAAATATGTGTGCTTTTGCCTATATTAGGCATCTCATCTTCCTTATGCGACTTACTGTGAGCTGTCATCCTTTCCAGCTGGATTGAATAAAATACCTCGGTGGCTTTCTTCTTCAACTGGTAAGACATTTTGATTGGGGAACATTGTGTTTATAGCTTCTTGGTCTCACCAGGCACGGATCCACAGGTGGCTCGCAGCCGCTACAGGCTATCTGCTTAACAGGACTCCGTATCTGCGCTTCTGGTCTCCGCTATCTGCTGTCCAGATTTCATCATCCATGGCTCATTATTTATTTATTTACTTCACTTGAAATTGAACAGATTTAATGTCCCCAGCAGGGGGACATTAAATCTGCTCGATTTCATAGTTCTAAGCAGATACTGTGGATTATTTGCATTGATATTCTGGGCCTTTCCACACAGTCCTATATCCCAGAATATCAAGGCAGAAAAATCCCACATCTGATTGTGGACTCAGACAACCCAATATTTGCTTTGAACTGGAATATATGGCAGTGTGGACTCAGATAAATTATTTCAAAGCAAATATTCTGGGATTTTCTGCCTTGATATTCTGGGTTATAGGGCTGTGTGGAAGTGCCTATAGAAAAACCTACAAATGCTTAGAGAAGTGTCCTGTTCAAGAGCCCCAACTACACTACTATATAATGTAGCACAGCTCAGGGGAAGTCATGGGCTAAAGCAGTGGTTCCCAACCTATGGGCCTTCAGGTGTTTTGGATTCAGTTCCGAACAGCTGGGAAGGTGGCTGGGATTTCTGGGAGTTGAAGTCCAAAACACCTGGAGACCCAAAGTTTGAGAACCACTGGGCTAAACAAATGAGTATCTCAGAGGAAGATTTTTGATCTGTTTTTCTCAAGATCATCTATGGATAATACCGGAATAAAATTACAATAAAAACTAAGTTAAAATTCATACACTGTAAAATAATCAGTAACCAAGATGGGGTCAACCTAGTATAAATATAAAATAATAAGCTTTGATTTAACCATAAACCCTGCTGTGGAAATTTAAAAATATAATGAACAAGAACCTTACAGTGCAATCTTACATGTATCTACAGTATGCCGAAACAAATCCTATTAATTTCACAATCCTTATATGCAGGTGAAAGTGCAGAGAATTGCAGCAGAAGTAAGTATTGTGATGTTCTCCCCAAGGAATCCAAGCATTCTTTGCCATTAGCTATTCTGGATAGACTGAGACACCAGGCCCTTCCACACTGATATAAACTCAGAGTATCAAGGCAGATAATCCACAATATCTGTTTTGAACTGGATTATCCAAGTACACATTGCCATATAATCCAGTTCAATGTGGATTTTATACTGCTGGAAGGGGCCTTAGTTTCCGTAGAACCCAGTTTGGGAACCACTGCCTTATACACTTAGCTTGAAGCCAATTGTATAGTATATTTTGTGCATGAAACAAAGTTTGTCTATATGGAACCATCAGAAAGCAAAGGTGCCAGTACCACTTTGGATTTAAAAATATTTTGGATAAACTCTGATAAACTCTGATATTCAGGTGGAGTTGAAACTTGGGGCCTTCCACATAGCCCTATATCCAAGAATATCAAGACAGACAATCCCACAAGATCTGCTTTGAACTGGCTTATCTGAGGCCCCTTCCATACAGATCTTACATTCCAAGTTCCTATGGTATGTTGATCTTTAGAGCATCGAATTTGTTGTTCACCTCCAGCACCATCGGCCGCTAGCCTTCCTTTTCAGCTTTGAGCTATCTGTGTCATCACATCTGGGACTAGTTGAACTTATCATCTGCTCCTCTCCAGTAGCATTTTGACCATCTTCCGTCCTGGGAGCCCCATCGTCCGATGTTATGCTGACATATCTCTGATTGTACTGGTCCATTTAGTTTCCATGGCAAGAATACTGGGGTGGGTTGCCATTACCTTCTCCAGGGATCATGCTTGGTCTGACCTCTCTGCCATGACCGTCTCATCTGGATATCAAGCAAGAATTTGGGGGTCTTGCCATGAAGGCAGAGACCAGTCAGACCCACCAAAGAGGATCCGTTATAACCCTGGCGAGAAGGAAGTGCCCAATGAATTTTCCCTGATTTTTCCCAAATAAAATCTCACCAAAGCTGAAGAAAAAGCCACCGAGTTGTTTATTTTGTTCCAGCTGGAGCGGATGTCAAGCTGCAATCATTTGCCAAAACCGACATGATTTACAAGGCAAAACATACAGTTTATATAGGAAAATCCCGCTCCCGCCCCCCTCGCTGGCTTTGTGCTGATTAGATGGTGTCATCAGCTGGCTGGGAGGCGTGTCCAGCTTGGCTGCACCTCAGCCAATCAGAGAGCCAGCATCGCTTCAGTTTCTCGGCCAATGGGGAGCGAGGAGGCGGTCCGGGTGGGACACAATGAACCAGGGGGAAAGATGAGTGGATTAAAATAACTAATGATTGCACAATTGTCAGCGATGGCTTTCCTTAACCCTCAAGCTGGCGGTTATGGTTCTGAGTGTCTGAAATATACATCTTCGTCTGACGCAAACGCCAAACCCTTGTAATCCTTAGTCCTAGATATGAATCTAGTGATGGTTTCTGACGGGTATCAGCCAGAGGTATAGAAACAAAGGAAGAAGCTGTGGTGACATCCAAATCCTCCACAGGTGGGATGTCACCCTTTGTGAGAGAGAATTAAATCATCCAAGGGGCGTATCCTCCAGATGGGCTAACCTTGGGTTACTCCGAGGTCTGAAGGGGCATGCCCATTGTTATTGTTCATGCAAGAGTTTCTGTTGAATCCTTTTTTGTTAAGGGATTCGTTGGTTCAGGAAATGAGAGATTCCCCAAAGCCTTAGCATGCTGGGTTCATGAAGAGGTGGCATTTCATATTTTATATCTCATGTAGGGATATGGGGAAGGGGAAAAGGCATGCAAGGAGCATGGGGATACATTCATATTGGGGAAGTAAGGAAACCACACCAGCCCTTTCCACCCACCAGAGTCCATTGAAAGTTCATAAATCATAACGAGAGTCCATGGGGATTTGAGAAAAGTTTCCAAAAGTTCAAAAAAGTTTTCCAACTGTGGGCAAAAAGTTCAATAAAGTCCAAAGAGTTCATGAGTTTAAAGGGAAATGGTTCTGTAGGTCAATTGGGTTCACACTGGGATCATTGCAAGCAGGGAGAACCGAGGTTCATCCATCTGGGAGAAGAAAACTATAACTCCCATCTCATCAAGGGGAGGCCAGGATGGCTTGTCTGCTCCTCGGGGGTCCCAAGGGGTGACTGCAGCAGGTTCCCCAGGTCACAGGCTTCTCAACATTAACGAGACGGCGGCAGAATTAACGTTGTAGTGGGGAGCCATGGATGACAATCAGCTAACCTCCTCATGAAGTTTTCTTTCTTTTGGGCAAAAAAGGTTATTCCCGGGGCACAGGGGTCCAGAATGCAAAAGAGAGATAGCAGTTAGCTTTAGATTTAGTCTAGGAGGAAATTGGCACTAGTTTGAATGCAATCTGTTGACCAGCGGATACAGGGCCCCCATGGGTCTCCTTATCTGTGGTCCAGAGTAACGCAGTTTCGGCCTCCCCGGGATGCTAGAAATGAATCCTGGGTGAGCTGACAGTGATCTGCAAATCGGGAGAGGGAAGGTTCATTTATTTATTTATTTAAAACTTTTATACCCCGGCCTTCTCATCTCTGAAGAGGGACTCAGACCGGCAAACAGCAAGTATTCAATGCTAACATTTAAAATCTAAAAACATCATGAATTTACAATAAAATTTACAATAAAATACAGTACAATAAATACATTTTAAAAGCCTTTCGCCAAAGTAAAATCAAGTCCAACTTAATTCATATATTCGGTCCGTATCAAGTAGTTGGTGACTTTAGTCGCTTCGCGATCTCCTCCTTCATTCTGCGAAGTTCTCTTGCACAACCACGTTTTCACCCACTTCCTAAAAGTCAGGAGGGAGGGGGCAGATCTAATTTTATTTGGGAGGGAATTCCACAGCCGGGGGGCCACCACAGAAAAGGCCCTGTCCCTCTACCCCACCAGACGTGCCTGCGAAGGTGGTGGGACCGAGAGCAGGGCCTCGCCAGATGATCTTAGCAGTGTTGAAGGTTCATAGGGGAGAATACGTTCGGACAGGTAAACTAGGCCGGAACCGTATAGGGTTTTGTAGGTCAACACCAGCACCTTGAATTGTGCTCGGAAGCTAATTGGCAGCCAGTGGAGCGGGCGCAACAGGGGAGTTGTGCGCTCCCTGCGTCCCGCTCCCGTTAGTAGTCTGTCTGCTGTGCGCTGGATTAATTGCAGCTTCCAGGCAGTCTTCAGAGGCAACCCCACGTAGAGAGCGTTGCAGTAGTCTATACTGCTTCATGCTTGAGAGAGTTAGAGACAGGGGTGGTCCTACAGGTAGGCTAAGTAAGCGGCCGCATAGGGCGTCATATGGGAAGGGGGCACCATCCTGGCCGCATGGGGCGCCATCCTGGCCCTGCCAATATTCTTCAGGCAGCGCCGCAGCTGCCTGCTTTTGGGCCCCGGTCTTGTGTGCTCCGACGCCGCTTCTGGGCATGCCCAGAGGTTTCGCGCAGGCGCAGTTGCTCCGGACCTGAAGTTGAGCGCAGGAGCAACTGCACATGTGCCAAAACCTCCGCGCATGCCCAGTAGCTCCCTTGCGCAGAAGCCTGTAAGCAAAGCACTCCCTATCGGGCAGGCAGGGAGTCCTTCCCCTCTCCCTTTGTCTCCGCCGTGCGCACGTTTGCGGGGAAGGAGAAAAGAATCAGTGAAGGAAGTGTAAGTGAAGGAATGAATGAAGGGCTTTCCTCCTCCTCCTCTGTGACCTCTTCTCTCCCTCCTTCCTTTCTTCGGCTCTATTTCTGTCGAGACCTGAGGGGCCTGAGGCTATGAGGAGTTGTGGGAGTTGGAGTCCAAAACACCTAGAGGGAGGGAGGGCCCAAGTTTGCCCAGGCCGCGCTGCCTGTATTCGACCTCATTTGAACATTTTGGCTGTTTTTCTATTTACATTTACATTGGGATCCTAATTTTGGACTTAGGGGAGACTCCTATGAAATATGAGACGGGTGGTAGGTAATAGATTCTGATTTTGATGCATTTCTTGTTGATTATTATACAGTTCCACTTAATATTGTCATACAATATAATAAAAATACAATATAACAATAGAATAATGATATATTTTATATCACATGTAATATTATAAACAATATTGCAGTATGGTGGTATTGTACAAAATAGTAATATCTAATCTTTTATTTTACTTTATTTTGGGTTATTTGAGTTTTATAGGAATAATGAAAATATTGAGTAGAGGCTAATTTTATTTAAATAAATAATTTATTTATTATTTTATTATAATAATAATAGAATAGAATGTTATATTATAATGTCAATATATTATAATATAATTATATTGTAATGTAGTATAATATAATTATGATATAATATAGTATGAGTATGGTATAATACAGGGCTGTCCAACAGGCGGTCCTGGGGCCGTACACGGCCCCCGAGCCACTTCCCTACGGCCCCCTAACTTGTTTTAATAAAATACAAATTAAAAATAAAAATATTTTTTTTAAAAAAAACCCCTACTTCCGGGTTTAGGTAGCATCGCAAGACTACACCAGCCACAGATGGGATTTTGAGGGAGGTCGAAATCCCATCTGTGGCTGCGTAGTCTTGCGATAGCTGCCGAAATCTCGGGTCCCGCGGGATTTGCGGCTGGCCTGGGTGCACGCCTCCTCCTCCCTCGCGGCTGCTTCCAGGCCAGCCCCCATTCCCTCAGAGAGGGGAGGAGGGGAGAGGCAGGAAAGCCCCTCCTGGCTCCGTCCTCTTCCTGTGGAGGGCCCTCGCTTCCCGCCCCGCCGATGGGAGAGCCGCCGCGCCCGGCCTGAGCTTGGCCTCAGTTCCAGCAGAGCTCTTTGGGGGCGGTGGCGGCGTTGGCGCTTCAGCCCTGTGGCGGGGCTCCCACAGTATGGGTAAGGAAGGGCCTGGCTCAAATCAATCAATCTAAAAACAGTGGGATGCTGGGTGAGGGGTCCCTCAGTGGCGGTTTCCTTGGCGACGCTTTCTTCCCCTCCTCTGCGCCCCCTCCCCCTTGTTGTGCTGCCTTCCCCAGCGTGCAGGACACAACGCGGCTCCCTTTGCGCCTACCCCCACTGCTTGTTTTCCCTTCAGGGAGGGAGGGAGCTCCTTGGGCTTCCTCCACCCGTCTCTGGGAAAGGAGGCCCCATCAAGCCCTGCGACGGCATTGAGGTGTTTGACATTTTTTTGGTGTGTCCCAATTTGAGTGTGGACTCAAATAACTCAAAGGTATTAGGAAACATTCCCCCAAATCCACCAGTGTTCCCATTTGGGTATATTGAGTATTCATGCCAAGTTTGGTCCAGATCCATCATTATTTGAGTCCACAGTGCTCTCTGGATGGAGGTGAACTACAACTCCACAACTCAAGGTCAATTGTAAGTAAATTGGAGCCAGGGAGGGGGTGGAGCCGGGGAGGGGGCGGAGCTGGGGGGAGGGGCAGGGGCGGAGCTGGGGGTGGAGCCGGGGGCCGAGGCAGACCCTTCGGCCCCCCAGGTGACCAGTGATCAGAATTCCGGCCCTTGGGCCCGTAGAAGTTGGACATAGGGTTGCCATATGTCCCTTATTCTAAGGGGCGTCCCTTATTTTGGCCCTAAATTTTGTGTCCCTTTTTTCAGGCCCTGTCCCTTATTTTTGACTAGCAGGACAGGACTGGGCGGGGTTGACCAGAGAAAGGTGCGCACTGTGGTTTCCACAGCAATGCCTGCCCGGGGATTCCAACTCGCAGGGCAGCCTGCGTCCCCGTTGGAAGGAAGAGGCGATACAGGACTTTTTCAAAGTACAGTAGACTAATTAACTGTTGCTCAAGGGGAATGTTGGATCATGTTGGATAAAGATAGTTTCTGGTTGCTTGAGAGTTACTCTTAAAATAGGCCTAGCGGTGCATCCCAATACTATACAATGCTGTGTATCCCATACTATACTATACCATTAACTATTGACATAATAATCATGAAGATGTACTGTCTTATAAAATTTATTTTATTTTAATGTTTAGACAGTGCACTTTTAAAGTCAGCAAAGCCAAGTACTAAATGCAGATGGAGAAAATAAGGTATTCTAATAATGTTTTTTCTGCATGACAAAGCATGCAGAAACATACCATGTACTGTTAAGAGGGTTTAAGTCAGTTTCTTTTGTGAGTTTCAATCATTATCTTATTCTGTTAATAAAACTATTTCTACCTAATGTTTGAGTTTCAAGTTTTTAATGAAGTGTCCCTTATTATTGTGAAAAATCCCGTAAATGTCCCTTATTTCTTATATCAAAAAGTGGCAACCCTAGTTGGACAGCCCTGGTATAATATATTGTATATACATTGACACAATATAATACTACTAATGATATTGTGATATTATCTATTATATAAATGGGTTCACGTCATGTGATGTATACCTCAAACAAAGAAACCTTACAACGCAGAAACACAATACTTGCCAACAGAAATAGGCCTCAAGCAAGGTACGTTTGTAGCAAAGAAACTTCCCCCAAAACCTAAAAGGCCCCCAAAACAACGAGTAAAAATAAAACTACATTTACCAGCATCCTCCGGGGCAGCCAAAGACTCACTCAGCCTCTACATTCTGAACAACATGATTGGCTACCAATAAGGGCGGATTTGCATAACTGCTGCACTGGCCAGCCAACATTAAAATTCCGATCCATAATAAACTGCCAAAACAGAATAAGGAAAAGGCCTGAGCCAATCCCCAACACAAACACCCAAATCACTTCCAACCGAAAATTTACACCCCAAAAAATCACAGACCACGCCCAAAATTGACAGTAAGGCTTCATTAACTTAATTTCCCTAACTAGCCCTCACTTACTGGGAAGCTGTTTACGCTCTAAATTGACAGTAAGACTTCATTAACTTGATTTCCCTAACTAGGCCTCACTTACTGGGAAGCTGTTTACGCTCTAAATTGACAGTAAGACTTCATTAACTTGATTTCCCTAACTAGGCCTCACTTACTGGGAAGCTGTTTACGGCCTAAATTGACAGTAAGACTTCATTAACTTGATTTCCCTAACTAGGCCTCACTTACTGGGAAGCTGTTTACGCTCTAAATTGACAGTAAGACTTCATTAACTTGATTTCCCTAACTAGGCCTCACTTACTGGGAAGCTGTTTACGCTCTAAATTGACAGTAAGACTTCATTAACTTGATTTCCCTAACTAGGCCTCACTTACTGGGAAGCTGTTTACGCTCTAAATTGACAGTAAGACTTCATTAACTTGATTTCCCTAACTAGGCCTCACTTACTGGGAAGCTGTTTACGCTCTAAATTGACAGTAAGACTTCATTAACTTGATTTCCTAACTAGGCCTCACTTACTGGGAAGCTGTTTACGCTCTAAATTGACAGTAAGGCTTCATTAACTTGATTCTCCCAACTAGGCCTCAGCTCATGGGACATTGTGTATGGCCTGAATTTACAGTAACCTACCTTGGCACACAGAGCCCCGACCATGCATGATGGGACTTGAAGTACCACCATGGAAAATGGGATTTGTAGTACTTCAAAACCCATCATTCCCCACAGACCACTGTGGCCCAGAACCAAGACCAATAAAGACCCAACTTGGCACACCATGCCCCCCATGACCCACACTCCATCCAACTGCAGTTTAGAGGAGGGCACACCGTGGATGATTGGACTTTCTCGCATCTCCTAAAAAGGGCACAGCAACGCGTGCCGGGTACAGCTAGTAATTGTATATTTGTTTTACATGGGGGGAGAGCAAAATAATGTTTTTTTGGGGGGCGCCAAAATAATGTTCGTTTATCATTTAAAATTACCTTACACCGCCCCTGGTTAGAGACAGTAAAAGGACACAATGTATCCTTTGTGGAAAAAGTTACAATTGGGTGATACTTTATTATTGGGGGATTTGTTACAATGTTAGGGTGAAGGGAGGAAAGCAAGGCAAAAGGAGGTTTTGAGTGGAAGCTGCTGCTGTGGCCACACTCCCAATCGGACAAGCAGGGACTTTGTAGAGAGGGCCCCAACCTCCCTGGCGAAGCTCTTTAGAAATAGAGGCCTTCCCCTTTAACTCCCTCCCAAGTGGGTGGCTCCCAGCCCGACGTCATTTCCAGTAGAGAGATCCCCCCCACTCCTTTCCCTCCTTGAGCCGGAAAATGAGGCAATCCCCCGGCTGGATGTTTTCCCTCTAGCCTTGGGAGGAGACTGGCCTGCCTGGGGTTGAGCCCTTTGCACCGCTTTTCAATTCAGATTTAGAGGGGGGGAAAGGGGATCAGTTTGTGCCACTTTTGGGACCCAGCTTGGACCTGGAAGCGCACCCTCTCGACTAGTTTGAGAGACAGAGAGAGAGAGACAGATCTAGATTGCATTCCGGGGGAGAAAAGGAAAGGGGGGTCTCGGGGATGATGTCCCATGACACGAGCGAGAGGCCCCCCAACCCCGAGCCGCCCCCCGCCACGGTCTTCGTCTTAGTGGAAGACCCACGCTCCACGGACGCCATCCAGCTGCTCAGGTAAAGGACACCTGCAACTCCAGGGGCTCTGGGCCCTTCCACGCAGCCCTCCAGCCCAGAAGATCAAGGCAGGGAAGCCCACCATAGCTGCTTTGAGCTTGGCTATCTGAGTCCGCACTCAGATCCCGCACTCTGGGATATAGGGCTGTGTGGAAGGGCCCTCTGTTATTTTTTTAGAGGGGGGGGGGTGTAACACTAGAGATGGGGGTCTTGAAAGGGGGAGGATCCCCCTCAAAGCCTCTAGGGCAGTGGTTCTCAACCTGGGGGTCTGGACCCCTGGGGGGGTCATTAGGGGGTGTCAGAGGGGTCACCAAAGACCACCAGAAAACACAGTATTTTCTGTTGGTCATGGGGTTTCCTTGTGGGAAGTTTGGCCCAATTCTATCATTGGTGGGGTTCAGAATGCTCTTCGATTGTAGGTGAACTATAAATCCCAGCGATCACAACTCCCAAATGTCAAGATCTATTTTCCCCAAATGCCACCAGTGTCCACATTTGAGCATATTAAGTATTCGTGCCAAGTTTGGTCCAGATCCATCATTGTTTTGAGTCCACAGTGCTCTCTGGATGCAAGTGAACTACAACTCCAAAACTCAAGTTTGCCCACCAAAACTCAATGCCCACCAAACCCTTTCTAGTGTTTTCTGTTGGACGTGGGAGTTCTGTGTGGGACATTTGACCCAATTCTATCATCGGTGGGGTTCAGAATGCTCTTCGATTTTAGGTGAACTATAAATCCCAGTAATTACAACTCCCAAATGTCAAGATCTATTTTCCCCAAATGCCACCAGTGTCCACATTTGAGCCTATTGGGTATCAGTGCCAAGTTTGGTCCAGATCCATCATTGTTTGAGTCCACGGTGCTCTCTGGATGCAAGTGAACTACAACTCCAAAACCACAACTCCCAAATGACAAAATCAATCCCCCGCCCAACCCCACTAGTATTCAAATTTAAGTGTATTGGGTATTTGTGCCAAATTGGATCCAGTGAATGAAAATACATCCTGCGTATTGGATATTTACATTACAATTCATAACAGTACCAAAATTACAGTTATGAAGCAGCAACAAGAATAATGTTATGGTTGGGGGTCGCCACAACATGAGGATCTGTATTAAGGGGTCGCGGCATTGGGAAGGTTGAGAAACACTGCTCTAGGGAGATTGATGCAAGCATTCTGATTGACAGGCCGCAGCCCCAGCAGCATTGGCACGCCACTTGGGACTTTTCGTGCAATAAGTGTGCAAGAGATTCTTTCCCAAGGCATTTGTGGCTTGGGCCTTGAACTGGTCACTAGTGTGTGCATAGCATGTATTGGGCGTGAAGGCCTCTCCTGCACCTTAGGGCAGTGTTTCCCAACCAGTGTGCCATGAGTGATCATTGGCACGCCACTTGGGACCAGCAACATTGGCACGGCACTTGGGACTTTTCATGCAATAAGTGTGCAAGAGATTCTTTCCCAAGGCATTTGTGGCTTGGGCCTTGAACTGGTCACTAGTGTGTGCATAGCATGTATTGGGCGTGAAGGCCTCTCCTTGCACCTTAGGGCAGTGTTTCCCAACCAGTGTGCCGTGGTGATGATCATTGTGCACGCCACTTGGGGACCAGCAACATTGGCACGGCACTTGGGACTTTTCAAGCAACAAGCGTGCAAGAGATTCTTTCCCAAGGCATTTGTGGCTTGGGCCTTGAACTGGTCACTAGTGTGTGTATAGCATGTATTGGGCGTGAAGGCCTCTCCTTGCACCTTAGGGCAGTGTTTCCCAACCAGTGTGCCGTGAGTGATCATTGGCACGCCACTTGGGACCAGCAACATTGGCACGGCACTTGGGACTTTTCATGCAATAAGTGTGCAAGAGATTCTTTCCCAAGGCATTTGTGGCTTGGGCCTTGAACTGGTCACTAGTGTGTGTATAGCATGTATTGGGCGTGAAGGCCTCTCGTTGCACCTTAGGGCAGTGTTTCCCAACCAGTGTGCCGTGAGTGATCATTGGCACGCCACTTGGGACCAGCAACATTGGCACGGCACTTGGGACTTTTCATGCAATAAGTGTGCAAGAGATTCTTTCCCAAGGCATTTGTGGCTTGGGCCTTGAACTGGTCACTAGTGTGTGCATAGCATGTATTGGGCGTGAAGGCCTCTCCTTGCACCTTAGGGCAGTGTTTCCCAACCAGTGTGCCGTGAGTGATCATTGGCACGCCACTTGGGACCAGCAACATTGGCACGGCACTTGGGACTTTTCGTGCAATAAGTGTGCAAGAGATTCTTTCCCAAGGCATTTGTGGCTTGGGCCTTGAACTGGTCACTAGTGTGTGCATAGCATGTATGGAGCGTGAAGGCCCCTCGTTGCACCTTAGGGTAGTGTTTCCCAACCAGTGTGTCGTGAGTGATCATCAGGTGTGCCGTGAGACATTGGGACCTCCAATACCCTTCCTTCCCCCTCCTGCCCACAGTGCTCTCTGGGTGTAGGTGAACTACAACTTCCAAACTCAAGGTCAATTCCCAAGCAAACCCTGGGAATTGGTAATGAGAGTTCAATATGCCAAGTTTGGTTCAATTCCATTGTTGCAAGAGTTCACGATGCTCTTTGATTGTGTGTTAGCTATAAATCCCAGAAACTGTAACTCCCAAATGTCAAGGTCTATTTTCCCCAAACTCCATCTGTGTTCACATTTGGGCATATTGAGTATTCATGCCAAGTTTGGTCCTGTTCCAACATTGTTTCAGTCCACAGTGCTCTCTGGATATAGGTGAACTACAACTCCAAAACCCAAGGTCAATAGTATTTTCTCTTGGTTATGGGAGTTCTGTGTGGGAAGTTTGTGTCTTTCTGTCATTCCTGCCAATATATCTATGTTGTGTTCATAGAAACAGGTCCAGGTTTCACACTGAGTGTATAAATACATTTAAAAACATATTAACTATATGTATTACTGTGTTAGAGTGTCATTTGGTGTCATTTTGGTTGGTGGTGTGCCCCAGGATTTTGTAAATGTAAAAAATGTGCCGTGGCTCAAAAAAGGTTGGGAAACACTGCCTTAGGGCCCTTCCACACAGAATATCAAGGCAGGAAATCCCACAATGTCTGGGTGTGGACTGAGGACCCTTCCACGCAGCCCTAGATCCCAGAATATCAAGATCACACTCTGATAATGTGGGATTTCCTGCCTTGATATTCTGGGATTGAACTGGATTATACGGTAGAATTATATGGAAGAGTCCTCAGTCCACAGACGATGTGGGATTTTATTCAGTTATGTGGAAGGGGCCTTAGAGGCAGCCTGAGTGTGCATCTACACCAGTGGTTCCCAACCCTTTTTTTTTTGACCAGGTACCACTCTCCAACACTCAGTTTTTGGTCAACTTTAGATTTGGTTCAGTTATTTTGGGTGCTGATTCAGAAAATTGCATCAGATAGACAACATCAACTCTCGTTTCTGATACCGAACATATGCCACTCAGTAGTCGCCATCTGCTCGCCCACAGAAAACCATATTTAATAAGCCTCAGTAGTTGCTCTCATTGCAACGGTGTAGTAATGGTGAAGCCATAGACTGTATTTTAGTTCTTGCGGACCACTGGTTGGGAACCACTGATCTGCACTGTAGAAAGAACACAATTTGACACCACTTGGTGCCCCTTCTACACTGCCATGGAAAATCCAGATTATCTGTTTTTGTTCTGGACCCATATAATCCAGTTCAAAGTAAATAATGTGGATTATCTGCTTTGATCATCTGGATTATGTGGCAGTGTAGAATGAGCCTCTACTTGCCTCAGGTTGCATCAACGCTGTAGAATTATTTCAAGTTGATTCCACATGAGCTGCCATGGCTCAAAGCCATGGGATCCTGGGAGTTGTCATTTTCCAAGACCTCTAGCCTTCTCTGCCAAAGAGTGCTCAATAAGCCACAAATCCCAGGATTCCATAGCATTGAAACGTGGTGGATAAAATAGCACCACTATATTAATTTGACAGTGCAGGTGCGCCCTGAGGCCTCTTCGACACTTCCATTTAATCTAGATTATCAAAGCAGATAATCCACATTATCTAATTTGAACTGGATTATATGAGTCTACCAAAGCAGGTAATCTGGATTGCATATGGACCTGAGAGAATACAGTTGGCAGCGTAAGTCTTCCATGACTAGTGCTGCCCCTGCGTTGTAGAATTAATGGAAGTTTGACACACCTCCACTGTTGTGGCTGGGTGCTATGTGAGCCTGGGAATTGTAGTTTGGTGAGGCACCAGCACTCTTTGGAAGAGAAGGTTGTAGACTAAGGCCCCTTCCACACAGCTGAATAAAATCCCACATTATCTGCTTTGAACTGGGATATATGGCAGTGTGGACTCAGATAAACCAGTTTAAAGCAGATATTGTGGGATTTTCTGCCTTGATATTCTGGGTAATAGGTGGAAGGTGGAAGGGCTCTTTGTGAAATGACAATTCCTTTGAATCTATAGCATTGAATCATGGCAATTAATGTGGTGACAAAACTGCATTAACTCTACAGTGTGGATGCACCCTTAGGCTGTGTCCTCAAGAAGCCTTTGACCCTCCCGCTGCACTTGGACTCTCACAACTATCATCCCCAGCAAGTGTGGCTGATGGTCAGAGATAGTGGAAGATGTTGTCCAGTGTCCATAGTTTGCCCATACTGTGTTTTGAAGTGATCTGGAATTGGGGAAGGAGTTCCCTTTGTCTTTGCCCCAAATGTAGAGGGAATGTAATTAAGGAATTAATAAGTGGTGGTTCAGGAAGAAGCTTCTACCATTTCAATAACATGATGTAACAAAAATTGGGGGGGAAAATCTGTTCCTGGTTTGAAAGTGTTATTTCCTGTTTAATTGTGGGGTACTTACTTTGAAAGTAGTTGTTATACTTCTTTTTTTTTTTAATGAAACTTCGCTTTTGTGGCTGCCACAAATTGGTTGAGACCCTGTGTGATTGTCATTGAAAAACTATAGCAAAATGTGTTGCGGGATGTTTTTACAGGTTAATGCACTTTTTCCATGTTGTTATGATAAAACCAATTAAGAAACAACATTTGTAACCCAGGAACAAAAATCACGTTACATAGTGTAATATTTCTTATCCTTAGAGTACAATTTAGTGCAATAACACCTGGAAGTACCTATTACTTTAATCTGCATAATGTACAGAATGGCTTTTGATCTGTAGTTAAATTTGCCTCCAGAACGTCAAAAACCCTGTTGTGCTGGAACATTATGAAACCAAGAGAGGAGCCTGTGCCTCTGAGCATATGCCAAAAGCCTGCCTTTAATCAGCCATGTGAAAGTTGTGTTTGCAGCCAGTGTCCTGGGGTTTGCTATAATCCAAGTCCAGGTGAAGCAGAGAGATAAAAGGGAGGCCTTGAGAAAAGGAGGAATTCCCCTACAGCAGAGGCCTAATTTTATGCTGGATTTCAGAAGCCAAGTTCAGCAGGGATCTGGAACGGCGATACAAAAGCTCAGTGTGTCCCAATTCCGGGTGCTTTCCCAGCCCCGTGCTTTGCATTTGCTGAAAACCACAGCATTATCTGTGTGAATGGGGTGCTGAGGAGGGTGGCCATGGTGCAAGAAGGAGTTTCATGACTCAGTTTCCTTCTGTTTTGCTGACAACAGTGCAGTTTTCACTTCTTTTTTCCCTCCGCTTTAAAAATAAAAATTCTGATGAACTTAGCTTCTAGCTGAATTCTTCCCTGCTGTCCTTGGCCTCCAATGAAGTAGACTAAAGTCTAGGAAAGCTTAAATTGGCAACTTCTTTCTCTCAATTTCAGAGGTGTTTCAACTAGTTCCCTTTGCACACTTGATTTTTCTTGTTGATTACAGTCCAGTGTTTCCCAAACGTTTTTGAGCCGCGGCACACTTTTAACATTTAAAAAATTCCGGGGGCACACCACCAACCAAAATGACACAAAATGACACTCTAACACAGTAACGAACAGCTGGGGGATGGTGGACTGCTGGGAGCAGCTGCTGGGAGTTGAGTATTTATGTCACAGCGGATAGGCAACAGAAATATAGAAGTTTTATTCCCCATCGGCCCAAAAACTCCAGTCTCTGTTCGTGTGAATAATGAAACTCTCATTCAATTCAAAAGGTAAATATATAACTTTGTATTGAATTGTATTTAACAATAACTGGCTAAACATCGAAAAACAACAGCCATCACAGCTACCTTTCTAAACATCCTTTCCTCACAGAAAATAAATCCCAACTGACAAATCCCAACTGTCACTTTGTAACGGAAATTCCTCAAGGTTCCATTTAGCAGTCTTGAGACAGCGCCATCTGGTGTCAAACATGTCACACTGCAGGTCATCTCAAACTGCGAAAATATATCTTGTGCTGACTCATGAATTGCTATTCAAAATGCAATAATCTGACAGTAACGAACAGCTGGGGGATGGTGGACTGCTGGGAGCAGCTGCTGGGAGTGCCGAAGCCAGGGGGAGGAGCCAGGCTGCACCATGCCCCGCCCCCTCTTCCCGGCTTCAGCTCTCCCACAGCTTCTCCAGCCCTGAGGGGGCAGTGCAGTGCCAAGGCAGTGGTGGCAGAGCCAGCACAATGCTGGCTTGGCACTGTCCCCTCAAGGCTGGAGCAGCTGCTGGGAGTGCCGAAGCCAGGGGAGGGGGCGGAGCCAGGCTGCACCATGCCCCGCCCCCTCCTCGGCATCAGCTCTCCCACAGCCGCGCGGAGGAGGAGGAGCATGAGCGGTGGACGGGCTTCAGTGAGGAGGGCTCCTCCTCCACGCAGCTTCAGCGAGCGAGGGGCAAGAGTCATGGCGGATTGGAGGCTGGCTGGGGAAATGGCCGAAGGAGGCGGCACCCCAGCCCCTTCTTTTTTTTCGCTGCTGCCCTGCCCTGCCCTTCCTCCTCCTCCCCCAAGCAGGAGTTCGGCAGGAGGAGGGGGGAAGGAAGGGGGGGGCAGAGAGCTTTTCTCACGGCACAGCAGGAGGTCCGTCATGGCACACTAGTGTGCCGCATCACAGTGGTTGGGAAACACTGGATTACACTATGTAACATGATTTTTGTTCCTGGGTTATAAATATCCTTTATCAATTGGTTCTATTATAAATATATGGAAAAAGGTTATTAAATTGCAAAAACGTTGTTTTTGCGAGACATCCTGCAGCACATTTTGCTATAATTTTTCAATGACTGCCTGCTAGAATCTCAATCAATTCAACATAGTTTGTGGCAGCCACAAAAGCACGCATTGCTATATTCTTGTCTATTGTTTTGTTCATCGCACATATGACATTCTTTCAATGTGATGGCATATCTTTTAGCAATATTTTTAACATTCTGGTTGATTCCAGACTATCCTGTTTCTGTATGCCTGGATCTGACAAAAATAATAAATGTGTATTTTTACCTTTCACCGAGTCAGTTTAACCAGTCAAGCAGTGTGGTTTGTAAAGCCTTGCAAATTCTAGAACAAATGAGCTGTAACTCAAAGCTGAGCAAGAAGTATAACTTAAGGCAAACTGACTGGAGTTCAGTTTTGTAATTTCTGCCCAAACAACATGTTGGACTTTGAAAAACAAGTTAAGGAGGGGTAGGTAGGAAATGCTGACTGTGCAGACAGAAGACTCCAACAACACCAAGCTATGAAGCTTGCCTTTCCGCTCAGCCCTCCATATTTGTTTGGTTTAGGAGTACAAGTCTCCTGGGAAGGTAAAAAACTGAAAATAAATTTATTTTAAAAATACCTGGGAGAAGACTTCCCTAAGAAACTCTAGGTCTTCCTGAATGACTCTATTGTTAACTTACCCGGGAGGCTGAAGGATCTAGGAATTCCTACAGAAAACATTTTAATCAAATTAATTAATAATCAAACCCAGAAAAGTCAAAACCACAAATGTGGAGGGACAACTGTCAATGGGTTCTGAAGCACTCTCACATTCAGGCATTCAGCTTCATTTCAGCAATGTGGTTGCCTCATTTTGGCCTCTTCCACACACCTGAATAAAATCCCACATTTTCTTCTTCTTTGAACTGGAATATATGGCAGTGTGGGATATTCTGCCTGGATATTCTGGGTTATATGGCTCTGTGGAAGGGCCCTTCGACTTCAGATCATATTTAGATACTCACTCTCCCCTACCAGGAAATCTTCTACAGGTATATACTGTACCTGAAAACTAGGGGAACATCTATGGTGAAAAATAATTTTTAACTGCCATGGCTCAATGCTATGGGATTCCGGGAGTTTTGGTTTTCTAAAGTCTTTTGTCTTCTTTGCTGAAGAAGGCTGGCTCCAAACTACAAATCCCACAATTCCATAGCATTGAGCCATGACAGTTCAGGGGATGTCAAACTGTATTAATTCTAGATTGTAGATCAGGGGTGCTCACACTTTTTCAGCATGCGAGCTACTTATAAAGCAACCAAGTCAAAATGATCTACCTTCCCACTACACAAGAGAGCCATAAAAGCAAAATATTTGGAAATTTATTTCAGTGAGAGCCATAGAATATATTTTAGGACTGAATTCAACTAAATGTGAGTATAATAAGCCCCTGAATTTATTCATAATAGTAATGATGATAATATTCAGCCTCTGCTAATAATAATAATAATAATAACAATAGGTTCCTAGAGTAGAAGGAGACCTCCAAGGGCCATCCAGTCCAACCTCCTTCTGCCATAAGGGAAAAACACAATCAAAGCATTTCTCACAGATGGCCATTCAGCCTCTGATGATAATAATAATAACAACAATAACAACAATGGCTTCCTAGAATAGGAGGAGACCTCCAAGGGCCACCCAGTCCAACCTCCTTCTGCACCTGGGCAGCGTCGGGAGCCTGCGGGGCGGGACTGAGCCTTCCTCCCACCCTGCCTGCAATCTACCAGGACACCCTACGCGATCTACCAGTAGATCGCGATCTATTTAATGATGCACCCCTGGTGTAGATGCACCCTAGGACGACGCTTTCCCTCCTCTTTGGTTTTCCCTGCCTGCCTGCAGTTTCTTTATCTTGTTTCTCATTTAACACTCAGCACTTCATCATCTTTCACATCATAGCCCTATTCTTCTTATACCATCATCATCATCATTATCTTCTTATAACATTATTATTCCTATACCATCATATTCTTGCAGCCTAATCTTGAGTCGACCTCAATCACCTGAGTATGTTGTTAAAGGAAATGATAAGCATGTAGCTACAGTGGAGAAAATGTAGACGTTGTTCCTCTAATCAGAATCCCAATTTCTTTAATGAAATTTTCCTTCAGTCCTCTAATTTCTAACAAGGCTATCATTTTGCATTCCCTCCCCCCACCCCAATACCATCTGTGTGCACACACAAGTCATTGAAAGAGTTTTCTTAGGTAAGGAATACTCAGAGATTATTTTGCCAGTTTCGTCCTCTGAAATGTAGCCTACATCATATGGTATACTATCAAATAAAGACATAGTAGATTGAGCTGTCACGCTCTCAGGTGCTGTGGCACTAAATAATTTGGAGGCTATGCTCCTACTTTTATTTTAAAGGCAGGAGAAACTGAAGATGAGGTAATGACTTCTTGAGCCTTGAACCCATGACTCACAGATCCACACCCAGCTTTCAATATATGTTCTAATTCATACTTTCTCCTTTCTTCCCACACATCGGTTAGTATTAATAAATTACGGGACTTTCCCAGAGAAAGAAATAAGAAAATATGAGAGGATAGAAATGTAATATGTGTCTGACTTTCGCAAACTAAGGCCCCTTCCAAACAGCTGAATAAACTCCCACATTATCTGCTTTGAACTGGAATATATGGCAGTGTGGACTCAGATAATCCAGTTCAAAGTAGATATTCTGGGTTATATGGCTGTGTGGAAGGGCTCTTAACCTATGTACTTGTCTGAATCAGTAAAGAGCTATGTTTTAACTAAAGTTTGGAAATCTGGCCTTTTTTTATTTTTGAGGGGTTTCCTAAATCCTTAGATTGCCAGAGTAGTCTCAAAAATTCTGGTTAGAAATACTGTTGAAACTAACTATTTGATCCATTATATTAAGAGGCAAGTCAAAATTCAGAACCTCTAAAGCAGGCATGGGAAAACTTTGACTCTCCAGGTGTTTTGAATTTCAATTGCCACGATTCCTAACAGCTGGTAGGCTGTTAGGAATTGTGGGAGTTGAAGTACAAAACATCTGGAGGGCCGAAGTTTGCACATGTCTGCTCTAAAATGTACATCTTATAGGAAAGAGAGAGTTCAGAGAGAATAGAGTTTCCTGAGAGCAGAAGAAAGGGATTTTGTAACGCTATGTAACAAAATTTGAATTTTTTTCTGTTCCTAGTTTAAAAGTGTTATTTCCTGTTTAACTGTGCGGTACTTCCTTTGAAAGCATTCCTCACAAATGGCATGGGAGCCATACACACTGTGCCTGCGATCTGCCTGGGATCTACCAGGACGCCCTTCGAGATCTACCAGTAGATCACGATCTACCTAATGAGCACCCCTGATATAGACGAACAGAGGCAAAGTCTGGCCACCAGGGGGAGCTGATGGACTCCTCATCCCTCAGTGTTCCAGCGTCCCTTGTTGTTCCTTCCGCATTCCTCAGTGTTCCTGGAGTTCTTTAATGGCCTCATAATTCAGTCAACATTTGCCTTCCCACTTAATGTGGTACCTTTATCTCCTACTTGACAGATACAACTGTCTTTCGGGCTGCAAAGGTCGACAGCAGGCTACACTTAAGGTCGACCCAGGCAGGCCTCGAACTCATGACCTCGAACTCAGAGAGATCTTATGCAGCTGACACTTAGCCAGCTGCGCCCCAACCAGCATAGTTAATGTCAAGGATGGTTGGTTTTGTTTTGTTCTTGGCGGGAGAGAGGAAGTGTAAAGTATCTGGAGGAATAAGGACATATCCAAAGGCTTGGGCTGCCTCAAACTGCAGCATCCTTATACTGTGCAATCCAGAGTCACATAGAGTTCAGTGGGGTTTCCTTCCTTCCAGCAAAGACCATCTGAGAGTGTAGTTTTCAGTGGCTTTTTGTGCACTCCATTACCCATGCTAAAAAGCCTCCTTAGCAAAATAATTAAAAAAATGAAAACATTGTTTGTCACCCTCCTCACGGCTTGAGACGGGGAACAACACAGTCAAAACACATCAACATAAAATACATACAATAAAATGTTAAAATCCATTACTATAAAATGCATATATTAAAACACATGGTACAAAGATTAAATACAATAGTAGTAAAATGTAAATGTTAAATTTTATGGTTTAAAGTTGATTGGGTAGTCCTTCTGGAAGAGATGGCTCCTCAGTTGTGGTTTAAATTTTTGACGTTCATTGAGCAGCCAGAGGTCTTCCGACAGCCTTGATATTCTGGTTTTTATGGCTTTGTGGAAGGGTCCTGAGTCCACATTGCTTAGGGTTGCCACTTTTTGATCAAAGAATAAGGGACAGGGACCTAAAAATAGTCCAAAGGAAGGGGCCTGAGGCTGTGAGGGATTGTGGGAGTTGAAGTCCAAAGGAAGGGGCCTGAGGCTGTGAGGAATGGTGGGAGTTGAAGAAGTCCAAAACACCTGAAAGGCAGAAGTTTGCCCAGGCCTGCCATAGCTGCAACCAAGGAAGCCTGGTGGCAGATGGCGGGCGCGGCAGGCGAGATGCGCTCGAGACCGGACAGCGCCCCCTGGTGCCCGGGAAGGGCCGCTGCCGCACCTGGGAGCGCGGCCTTCTCCCTCGCTGCCTGTGGCCACCTCCAAAACAAGGCCCCGGCACGATGGACGCCGCCCTCCCTCCTGCGAGCCGTGGGCGCGGGGAGGGGGACCCCTTTGAGGGGAGGGACGAGGACCGAGGGCGGCCTGTGGACGCCTGGAAGTAACCCAGGGCCGTCCCCTCCGCCTCCCTCCGCCTCCCCACGCACTCCGCCGGGTCTGAAAATGCGGCTCCGAAGAGGCCTGCTCCAGGAAACGCCGCCCGGCCTGTTTGCGTGGAAGCCAGGATGGGGAAGGAGTGCTGAGGAGGAGGAGGTGAGCGAGGCTCGGGCCTGGTCTCTCAGGGCTTGCTATGGGAAGCTCCCCTCTCCCCCACACAGAGTCTTTTCTGGATAGCTGCCATGGCTCAATGATATGGAATCCTGGGAGCTGTAGTTTGTACAAGGCCTTGACTGAGCCTTCTGTGTCCGTCTCCCCCCAAAAGAGTATTTTCTGGATAGCGCCACACTGCAGTATTAATCCAGTTTGGCACCGCTTTAGCTGCCATGGCTCAATGATAATGGAATCCTGGGAGCTGTAGTTTGTACAAGGCCTTGACTGAGCCTTCTGTGTCCGTCTCCCCCCAAAAGAGTATTTTCTGGATAGCGCTACACTGCAGTATTAATCCAGTTTGGCACCGCTTTAGCTGCCATGGCTCAATGATAATGGAATCCTGGGAGCTGTAGTTTGTACAAGGCCTTGACTGAGCCTTCTGTGTGGCCCCCCCCCCCCCCCATAGAGTATTTTCTGGATAGCGCTACACTGCAGTATTAATCCAGTTTGGCACCGCTTTAGCTGTCATGGCTCAATGATAATGGAATCCTGAGAGCTGTAGTTTGTACAAGGCCTTGACTGAGCCTTCTGTGTGGCCCCCCCTCCCCCCAAATAGAGTATTTTCTGGATAGCGCTACACTGCAGTATTAATCCAGTTTGGCACCGCTTTAGCTGCCATGGCTCAATGATAATGGAATCCTGAGAGCTGTAGTTTGTACAAGGCCTTGACTGAGCCTTCTGTGTGGCCCCCCCTCTCCCCAAATAGAGTATTTTCTGGATAGCGCCACACGGCAGTTTTAATCCAGTTTGGCACCGCTTTAGCTGTCATGGCTCAATGATAATGGAATCCTGGGAGCTGTAGTTTGTACAAGGCCTTGACTGAGCCTTCTGTGTGCCCCCCCCTCCCCCCAAATAGAGTATTTTCTGGATAGCGCCACACTGCAGTATTAATCCAGTTTGGCACCGCTTTAGCTGCCATGGCTCAATGATAATGGAATCCTGGGAGCTGTAGTTTGTACAAGGCCTTGACTGAGCCTTCTGTGTGTGTCCCCCTCCCCCCAAATAGAGTATTTTCTGGATAGCGCCACACTGCAGTATTAATCCAGTTTGGCACCGCTTTAGCTGCCATGGCTCAATGATAATGGAATCCTGGGAGCTGTAGTTTGTACAAGGCCTTGACTGAGCCTTCTGTGTCCGTCTCCCCCCAAAAGAGTCTTTTCTGGATAGCGCCACACTGCAGTATTAATCCAGTTTGGCACCGCTTTAGCTGCCATGGCTCAATGATAATGGAATCCTGGGAGCTGTAGTTTGTACAAGGCCTTGACTGAGCCTTCTGTGTGTCCCCCCCCCCCCAAAGAGTCTGTTCTGGATAGCGCCACACTGCAGTATTAATCCAGTTTGGCACCGCTTTAGCTGCCATGGCTCAATGATAATGGAATCCTGGGAGCTGTAGTTTGTACAAGGCCTTGACTGAGCCTTCTGTGTGGCCCCCCCCCCACATAGAGTCTTTTCTGGATAGCGCCACACTGCAGTATTAATCCAGTTTGGCACCGCTTTAGCTGCCATGGCTCAATGATAATGGAATCCTGGGAGCTGTAGTTTGTACAAGGCCTTGACTGAGCCTTCTGTGTGGCCCCCTCCCCCCAAATAGAGTATTTTCTGGATTGCGCTACACTGCAGTATTAATCCAGTTTGGCACCGCATTAGCTGCCATGGTTCAATGATAATGGAATCCTGGGAGCTGTAGTTTGTACAAGGCCTTGACTGAGCCTTCTGTGTGGCCTCCCTCCCCCCAAATAGAGTCTTTTCTTGATAGCGCTACACTGCAGTATTAATCCAGTTTGGCACCGCTTTAGCTGCCATGGCTCCATGATAATGGAATCCTGGGAGCTGTAGTTTGTACAAGGCCTTGACTGAGCCTTCTGTGTCAGAGGGCTGCTTGCCTCACCAAACTACAACTCCCAAGATCCCATAGCATGAAGCCATGGCAGCGCAAGGGGTGTCAAACTGCATTAATTCTGCAGTGTAGATAGACACATCCTTTGCCATTATTCCCTCCTTTGTTTGACTGTTTGGAGGGAGAAGGCAAACTATAGCCACCAGTTTTACAAAAGGGAAGCTAGGGACCCTTCCACACAGCCATATAACCCGGAATATCAAGACAGGTATCCTGCAATATCTGCTTTGAACTGGGTTATCTGAGGCCCCTTCCACACAGCTGCATAAAATCCACATTTAACTGGATTATGTGGCAGTGTGGACCCAGGGCCCTTCCACTGTCACAGCCCTATTTCCCAGAATATCAAGGCAGAAAATCCCACATTATCTGAATGTTGGACTCAGATAACCCAGTTCAAAGCAGATATTCGGGGTGCGGTGTCCAGCTCCTTCTCACCTGCTACTAAGGAGGCTGTTCAAGTCCTGAACTGGTGCTTGGCCGCTGTAACGGACTGGATGAGGGCTAACAGATTGAAACTAAATCCAGACAAGACAGAGGTACTCCTGGTCAGTCGCAAGGCCGAACAGGGCATAGGGTTACAGCCTGTGTTTGACGGGGTTACACTCCCCCTGAAGGCACAGGTTCGCAGTGTGGGAGTGATCCTGGACTCATCGCTGAGCCTGGAGCCCCAGGTCTCAGGGGTGGCCGGGAGAGCTTTTGCACAGTTAAATCTTGTGTGCCAGGTGCGCCCGTACCTTGGGAAGTCTGACTTGGCCACAGTGGTCCACGCTCTGGTCACATCTCGAATAGACTACTGCAACGCTCTCTACATGGGGTTGCCTCTGAAGACTGTTCGGAAACTGCAACTAGTCCAACGCTCAGCAGCCAGTTTACTAACAGGAGTGGGATACAGGGAGCATACAACTCCCTTGTTGCGCCAGCTCCACTGGCTGCCAATTTGTTTCCAAGCACAATTCAAAGTGCTGGTTTTAACCTACAAAACCCTATACGTTTCCGGCCCAGTTTACCTGTCCGAATGAATTCTCCTCTATGAACCATCAAGGACATTAAGATCCTCCGAAGAGGCCTTGCTCTTGATCCCGTCACCTTCGCAAGCGCGTCTGGTGGGGACGAGAGACAGGGCCTTCTCTGTTGTAGCCCCTCGGCTGTGGAACTCCCTCCCAAGCGATGTTAGATCTGCCCCCTCCCTGTTGTCCTTCAGGAGGCGGGTGAAGACTTGGATGTGGAACGAGGCCTTCCCAGAATAAACTGAGATTGATTTCAATCTGAAATGGGTGACCACTTTTATAGACCGAGCTGAATGTGGTTTTAATGGCAATGTGGTTTTTATGTATCTCTGTTTTTATTTATTTTAATATGCTGTTTTAAGATGTTTTAAATTTGTATGGAATTGAATTTTGCTGTAAGCCGGTCTGAGTCTCTCCTTGGAGGTAAAAAGGTCAGGGTACAAAAATTTTAAATAAATAAATAGATAGATATTGTGGGATTTTCTTCCTTGATATTCTGGGATATAGGACTGTGAGGAAGAGCCCTAAAATAACCCAGATGTTGTGGATATTCTGGGTTATATTGCTGTGCAGAAGGGCCCTGAGTCTATGTTGCCATATACTCCAGTTCAAAGCAGATAATGTGCGATTTTATTCACCTGTGTGGAAGGGACCTCAGATAACCCAGTTCAAAGCAGATGTTGTGGGATTTTGTGCCTTGATATTCAAGGGCCCCTTCCGCACAGCTGTATAAAATCCACATTGAACTGGATTATATGACAGTGTGGACTCAAATAATCCAGTTCAAAGCAGATATTGTGGAATTTTCTGCCTTGATATTCTGTGTTATATGGCTATGTGGAAGAACCCTGAGTCAACGCTGCCATATAATCCATTTCAAAGCAGACAATGTGGGTTTTTATTCATCTTTGTGGAAGGGCCTTGGTCTTGTGCTTTGAAATGCCCTTTGCAACCCTTCCTTTGCTCCCAAGATCTAGGGAAATGTTCCAATTTTAGTCTCTCACTGCCATATAATCAAGACAGATATTCCACATTATCTGCTTTGAACTGGATTATATGAGTCTACACTGCCATATAGTCCAGTTCAAAGCAGATGCTCTGGATCAGGGGTGGGCAATTACCGGCCCTCCAGGTATTTTGGACTTCAACTCCCAGAAATCCTAACAGCTGATAAACTGGCTAGGATTTCTGGGAGTTGAAGTCCAAAACAACTGGAGGGCTGGTAATTGCCCACCCCTGTTCTGGATTTTATTTGGCAGTGTAGCTGGGGCCAAAGGAGGATCTAAATCAGGCTTTTATTTTGCAAGTGATGGTGACTATGGAATGGTGGTTTGAAAATGGATCTGCTCACTCCCAAGTCTGTTGCCACAACACCATAATTGTTGTGTGCTCTCATTTATGGTGGCCTCAAGGTGAACTTATCAGGGGGTTTTCTTGGCAAGATATGTTCAGAGTGGGGTTTGCCATTGCCTTCCTCCGAGGCTGAGAGAGTGTGACTTGCCCAATCCTCATTCCATGAGGATTCAAATCCAGAATTGTCTTAATTAAATTGGCATTCCTTGCGACTTTGTGATATTTTTAGAAATAATAAGCAGTACTGAGAAGGAGGAAAGCTTTTTTACGTTTTACACAAACCCCTGTCACACTCTTTTGGGATTTTTTTTTTGAGGTGTTAGCCTTCCAATATCAGTTATGCTCATTTTCCTATTCATTTCAATAGCCTTTCCTTGGGCCAACTTCAAAGGTACCCATGTGGGAATTTCAGGGAGGAGGTGTTTTTCCTTCGCCTGCTCCCTCCAACCCTTGCGTAAAGCAGGGAGAATTGTATGTTTTGCTAGTCCTATTGAGAAATTGTATTGGTATGATCTCTATTCTGGAGGACTTTTGTAACTCCGTGGCATGAGCTTTGTAGTGTCCTCCTTGCTGGGAAGGGCACGATTCAAATTCCACCATAAATCAAAAACCACTGATACATTCTGGATGCATTTACTTGAGAGTGAATCCCAAGGGGCCTAAATACCCTAAAGTGAATGTGCAAAAGAATCTGGCCCACTGTGTCATTTTATGTGGCCCTCCAGGTACGGGACTACAACTCCCATATTGCTAGAGCTGATGGAAGTTGGGATACAGTAAGATCTGGAAGGCTGTGGTTGTTTCTCTTTAGTCAGGATATTGGCGTTTGAATTTAGATACAAAGCTTGTGGATATTATGTCTGACTTTAAATGTCCTTTAACCTTTCCCCAACTCCAGAGCCTCAAGTGCAGTTGGGTTGCGATTTCCATTATCCTTTGATCACATGGTGGATACTCAGAAATGATGGGAGTTGTTGTCAATAACAGCTAGGGCAGGGGTGCTCACACTTTTTCAGCATGCGAGCTACTTCTAAAACAACCAAGTCAAAATGATCTACCTACCCACTACTCAGAGAGCCATAAAAGCAAAATATTTGGAAATTTATTTCAGTGAGAGCCATATAATATATTTTAAGACTGAATTCAACTAAATGTGAGTATAATAAGCCTCTGAATTTATTAATAATAATGATGATGCTAATATTCATTCAGCCTCTGCTACTACTACTACTACTACTAATAGTAACAACAACAACAAGTTTCTAGAGTAGAAGGAGTCCTCCAAGGGCCATCCAGTCCAACCTCCTTCTGCCATAAGGGAAAAACACAATCAAAGCATTCCTCACAGATGGCCATTCAGCCTCTGATAATAATAATAATGAGTTCCTAGAATAGGAGGAGACCTCCAAGGGCCATCCAGTCCAACCTCCTTCTGCCAAGGCCCTTCCACACATCCTATTTTACAGTTGACACACACAAACTGATTTCTTAACTGGTGCGCATGATGTCATGGCAAAAATGGCATGGGACACCTGCACATGGGCCATAGTGATGCCGGTCACGCTGCTGCCACGCTGACTGGCCGGCAGCACCTGGGCGGCATCGGGAGCCTGCGGAACGGGACTGAGCCTCCCGCCCTGCCTGCGATCTACCTATGCGATCGACCAGTAGATCGCGATCTACCTAATGAGCACCCCTGATTTAGGGACTCAAATTGGTTAAAAAAAGAGCACCAGTCACTATGTAAACAAACTATAGTTGGCTGTCTAATCATGGATTCTCTCTTCATGGATTCGATGGCTTTTTGTAAACAAAAATATGGATGATGTGGCCCTCAGTGAACATTGGTTTGACACCCCTGCCCTAAAGGTTCCAGTTCCTGTCTGATCTTGGGATTTACTGTTTAGCAAACAAGTCATAGATCTGTGCCATTAACAAGTACAAATTTATTTTCTGGATCATGAAGACAACAACTCATAGCAGCTTTCCTCTCCCCGCTGGATGATTGGACTACACCTCCTAGTATCCCCACCCAGTTGTGCAAATTCATTGGGGGTAGCGGAAGTTATAGGCAGCTGGTTGGGGAAGTATGCTTCTCAGTATTATTGGAAAGATAATGTATACCAAGTATTCTGATTTCTATAAACTTGTGTAGTAATGTGGAGTTTCATGGCATGACAGTGACTGTCACAAAAGACTTCTAGTTTACCTGCTTTTTAATAAGTAGATTAATTGATGAGCATCATGGCAAAGCCGGGTATAGATCATGTTGCCTTGTTCTTCTCAGTAGTGAAAGCAGTCTGGCTCTGTAGCTTTAATCAAACACAAGTTACTGTTTGATCTGAGACACAAACACTGCCTTTACTATCTTTTAAATTTCTTATTAGCAGTAGCTAATACCAACCTCGCTAAATGTGTAGCTGATCAGCCATTGACAGCTTCTATTGCTAAATATTGCTGTTATTAGCAAACACTAATGATGAAATTTACTTTTGAAACGTGTGCCTGTTCATCTTGGGATGCTTATCCTGAAGTATTTTTCTCTTAGAAATCAGCAAGACAGGTTCAGGTAAGAGTTTTATAGGATTAAAGGAGGAAGGGAGTTGTATTTGTTGCAATGTCTGGTGTGCTGTGGTATTTGTTTACAGGTCTGTATTTGTAGGAGTGGTAACCATGGGGATTTCCTTTGAGGTTCAGAACTGCTGTTTAAACTTTGCATCAGAGTTAACTGTTTCATGCTTCAGGTTGCAGCATTAAGCTGTATATCAATGAACAAAAATAATGTGTAGGTACTACTTCAATGCCCTTTGACCTTATACAATTAGTGTGCTATGATTCTTTGATAGCTATGGCTTGATCCTATAGAATTCTGAAAAGTTTGGAAGGTTACTTTGAATTTTTGAGAGCCCCAATGCCTCCCCAAACTGCAAATCACAGGATCCATTGTACTCAAAAGTGTCATCAAAATGTTATAACTCCCATTGTGCAAAAGACATTTTTTATATTTTATATTTGGGCCGTACCTCATTAGGCTTGATGTAGTTATTTGGTGTTTTCTACCTCCATTTCATGGAGTCACTACTTCAAAGGCTGTCTTTCTATAACTATAGTACTTTTTGAGAGTGGGGTGTTGTGTGGTTTCTGGGCTGTATGGCCATGTTCTAGCAACATTTTTTTCCTGACGTTTTGTCTGCGTCTAGCTGGCATTTTCAGAGGATCTTTTTGAGAGTGTTTTTCAATCTTAATCTGGTGGCCATAGGAAACAGAGAAACAGGATTTATTTTTGGAGAAGGTGTCTGGAATTTATGCACTTATCCAGTGATCAGTCCAGGCACAAATTTTGTGTGAATTCTGCTGCATTAAGGAAAATGTAAAGTGATGTTTTTTTGAAGGACTTGGTGTAGACTACACAAGGCTAGGATAGTGGAAGACTCTGGGTGGTTTTTTGTGCCAGTAGCTTCTGTGCATGTGCAGGATTTTGGTGTTGTGCTTTAGGGATGAATTAGGGTTTGGAATTATAAACATCCTGTACTGTGGAAAGGACTACATGCTATTTAATTCAGAGGGCATAATTCTGAGTAAATAAAGGATTGCACTGTATGTCTAGACATGTTTTAAATATCTAGATGAAAAATAAACTTTTAACAAAATGTGTATTTGCTTGATCAGAACTGAATGATTAGATTAACTGGTTAAACATTGCAACTCTGATATATGTTTACATTATGTACCAGTCACCTGTTAGTTTATGGCAATTCTATTATATAGGAATTCCTTTGACAAGGAATACTCACAGGTGATGTTGCAAGTTCGTCTGAAATGTATTCTACAGAATCTCGTATATGCCTGATTGTTTGACCGTAGGTTTGATTCTTTGAATAAAAATTAGACTTGGGGGGGGGGGGGAGACCTAGTATTCATGGATGATGGAAAGTCTCCCATTCAAGCACTAACCATGGCTGATCCTGATTAGCTTCGAAGATCAGATCAAATATGAGATCTTGACATGTTGAAATTGAAAAAGTTTGACTTAAAGCTAATTTCTTCCATTGATCTCACTTTTCCCCAAAAAGGCATATGTCAGGTATGTCAGGTATTAATCATATTTTGTGTCCATGGACTACAATTGCTTCTTTCTCTTAGTGGTTGGGGACTGGCCCAATCCATGAAACACTATTTGCATGGCACTGATATAGGGATTAATATTTTATGTACGGTAGTGCTTTCTAGAGGGCTTAAAATGTTTCACTTATCCTCCCTTCATAGCCTTTTCCAGCATAAGACTTTAGGCATACTTTACTTTTCAGATAATTTGAATTACAGTACCCACAATGCCTTGCCATTGACTGTCCTGGCGGGGGCTTATAGTGCCATTCATATGCTCCCCATCTGTGCTGTGCGGTAAATCAGCACCTCCTAGTTACAAGGCATGAAGCCAGGACTTCCTATAGAATACTGGATGGTGATCTCCATGTCAGTGGTTTTGTGATACATTCCAGGTGTTAGCCTAGGATCTATCCAAGGTGCTAAATCTTTTTGTGGGATAGATGTCAAGCCTGGAACAGATTCACCATCACCACTGAAATAGTGTCCACCACTATCAGCTGCTACTGCCTGGCTGAGATGTCTGTTCCTTGTGTTATGGTTAACTGTCCTTTGGGAGATAGACAATGCTGTAGACACATTATGGTGGAAGCATTACAAATAGCTATTGGAAGATGGTTGGTTATCAAATTTAATTTGGGTGATCTACAACTGTGTTACCTAACGCAGACATATATCCATGGACATTTGTGCACCATGTACCATTGGCTCTCTGTGTACATGGATTGCTCATCCATGCATTCATCCATCTACAGCTTTAAAATATTTCAATGCAATAATTCCAAAAAGCTAACTTTGAATTTACCATTTTATATAAAGTACATCATTTTACTACACCATGATATGTAATGGAATTTGAGCATCATTAATTTTAATATCCATGTGGGGATCTTGACCCAAACAAATGTATTTACAATGTGATGCATGACTTCCTGTTGATGGATCCCCCCCCCCCCGCATTTAATTCCTGATTTCTGATGGAGTCTCCTTAAAGTCTAGCCCAAAATAAGTTGACTAGATATATTTTTCCCCACTCCCCTTTACTTCATGGGTCATAGATTTATTTCAGAAGAATACACTAAAGAAGTCTCACCGTCTCCATCAGCATACAGTAAGATTACTACAGAGATTACATTGTTCGTGATAGTCACAGATAGTGGTGTCTTGCTAGCATTCTTCCTTCCTGGAATTCTTATCACAGATTGTCCCCCAGATGTTTGGGACTTCAGCGCTTAGAGCCTAATTATTCTCATTTTGCTAGGTGCTCTGGACTCTATTTCAAAGGAAAGAACAAGACCATCTCTGAGTATTCATTGCTGATAAAACTCTCTTAAATTCCTGGCTGCCATATGTTTACAAGCAAATTGAAGGCACATCCACACACATGCATGGTTTTAACTATTTTAGTCTTTGAGGCTCTTTATAACTTGGTGATCTGTTTACTATGCTTTAATTCTATTTAAAGTACTTTATTGTTTTTATCTGGAATTGTTTTAGATTGTTTAGACCTGCACAGTTCTGAGAGTTCACGTTAAAAATGAGGTACTTTAATAATTAAAGTGTGTGTACGCGCGCGTGCGTGCCTTCAAGCTGCCTGTCAGCCTATAGCGACCCCAGAATTGTATAGGATTTTCTTAGGCAAAAAACTCTAAGTGATAATTTTGTTAGTTCCTGCTTTTAAAATATAGTCTACAGCACCTGGTATTCATTGATGGTCTCACATCCAAATACTAATTCGAGCTAACCCTTCTCAGCTTCCAAGATTAGATAGGATCTGATACATTTGAAGGTTCTTAATTGAATTGTCGAAGGCTTTCATGGCCAGAATCACTTTGTTGTGAGTTTTCTGGGCTGTATGGCCATGTTCCAGAAGCATTCCCTCCAGAAGCATTCACCTGCATCTTTGTCAGGCATCCTCAGAGGTGGTGAGGTCACAACCTCTGAGGATGCCTACTATAGATGCAGGCGAAATGTCAGGAGATAATGCTTCTGGAACATGGTGACACAGCCTGAAAAACTCACAACAACCCAGTTCTAAAATGTTAATATCAGCTGTAGTATCTCGATTCCTCTCCGTTGGCGCCCCCTTGTAGCTGGGGAGAGGCTTGTGTACCCTAATGTAGTTGTGAGCTATGCTGGCAGTGGCATAGCCACCGGTAGGGCCTCCCATGTCAGACAGGTCACAACCGAAGGGTCTGACAAAGAGTGTCAAAGGGCAGGATGGGCTCTCTAGCCTTTTGGCAACTATCCTAGGAGAAGGAAAACTCTGATTTCAAACCCGGGCAGATGGTGCTTGTTTAACCCTGTAAGGTCAAACATCTAGAGAAGGAAACTCGAACCAAACCTATGACCTGAGGACCTTGCTGCCACTGTCCCAGCTTGCTAGGCCCTGGCAGACGAACCTTTGGTTTAAAGGGTGAGGCCAGTTCTGTGCACGCTGCGCTCCACCAGAAAAATCTACTGCACAGGCTCGAAGAACAAAGCCAACCTCCGAATCATCAATGCGCTTGTAGAAAGCGTGGGATGAGTCCTTCCCTGAATCTTCATTCGTGAAGAAAAGCCAAGATCTTGATGGGATACCACTAATGAATACCAGGGCCCATCAGTCCTTAGTTTCAGTCCTTCTTTGGAGAAGGAAATATTCAGTCCAAAATAATTCCGGATAGGGTATGCATAGGTAGTAGATTCACTTTACACAACCCACATGGAATATAAGTTTACAGTAAGACCCCCATACCCACACGGGAGACATTTCACGACTTCGCATGGATATGCAAAACCTCAGATAATAGTGAACAAATGAATGAGCTCCACTAGAAGTTGACTGTAGACTCAGAGTGGAGGACTTGAAGATGCGTGTAATTGAAATTGTGGTTACTTGTCCTGCGGATATGGGGATCTAGGCATAATGGTGATGACATTGAAGCCAAAGATCCCATAGTTAATGTATTGCTTTTGCCACAACTTTCCATCTCCCTCTCTCTACATCAGTATATTAAAATAATAATACCAGCCTTCCATATAAGACCTTTCTCAAAGATTAGTCCAAGGATGGGGAAATGTAGTCCTTTGAATGATACTGGGCTACAACTCTCATCATGTCCCAGCCTTGACCTAGCTGGCTGAGATTGTGGGGGGAACTGGATTATAACAACACAGAAGAGTCAACAAACCTTGGTTTTCATGTATGTTAAACTATTTAAAAGCTTAAACTGTGCCTTTGAAATGGCTAAGCATTATTATTAGAAACATTGTTGATCTGCCCTCTACCAGACACATTTTTGATAATGCTTAGAAAATAAATAATGCTTAGTGTGATATGAAAACAGCAAGAAACCAAAAGCGAAGGCATTAAAGGCACCAAACAAGCAAGAAGAAACTGCTCTTAGAAAGACCTAAAATTAATAAGGTCCAGTGCATTTCTTAATGAGAAAACCATTCAAGTAAGTTAATTTGTTTAATATAAACTGTCATTAATGAACTAGAGTGGTCATTATTACTAAGAAGCAGTGTCGTATCAATTTTAAGAGATTTGAAATTACCTGGGTTTTGTTTTGTTTGTCACAGTCTGTTTCTGTGTGGTTTTATGCATTTTCATGGAAGGTTTTAGAATGTGGAAAATGTTTTGCTTTCTTTCTGAAGAACACTGAGCATTTTTGGAATGAAAATGGGCCTGTTAAATGGGCTTTTGAACAAGCTGGCAAGGAAAGGTGAGGTGTGTAGTCTGGTCACCATGAGAGATGGGTTTTCACCCCCATATTTACCATTTCTGGGTGGAATTATTTTTCTTTCCTCCCATACTGAAACAATGTAGTTCTCGCTGGTGTGCAGTTTTGTGCAGTGAAAGTCTTGTTTGCCACTTCCTCATACTTGGGACATTGGTAGAGAATTTCCCCTCCTGCTTTTCTAATCCCTCACCTGGACACGCCAAGTGGCCTATTCTTTCCTCTCTGTGAGAGCAATTTTGTTCTTATTTTCTCCATTGTTCATTCTTAAATCTTTGGCTGCCAGTTCGATACAAAAATTAACTTTCCTCCCTTGGTTTTAATGCTTTGTGGAGTTGGGTATTCCTAGCAACTGAGTTTATTCGCTCTTAGTTGTCACTCAGCTTTTCTGTCTCTCACTTGGCTGCTGTTGTTGTGAGTGCTGATGAGAGAAGGTGTCTTGGAAAACTTGTGGTTTTGCTACTGAGATGTCAGATTAATCTGGAATGTAAGTGAATATGGGATAGATATTAAATACCGTACATTTGTTTTAGCACCTTTGGCAGTGAGGCAAATGATGTAAAGGAATAGAATGATGATATATAATCGTTATATCACAGGAGTCCAGAAGAAGGCTTAGAAATGTTACTCTATGACTCCCAGAATCTCACAACTAGAATAGCTCTGCTTGCTGAAGAATTCTGGGAATCATGTTTCCAAGCTCTACGAAATACCGTACCTAAGAATTACTTTGCTTGTCATGCTAAAGGTACATCTACACTGTAGAATTAATGTAGCTTTAACTGTCTTGACTCAGTGCTATTGAATCCTGGGATTTGGAGCTTGGTGAGGCACCAGCACCCTTTGGCTGTTGTAAAACAAAAAGTCCTATGATTTCATAGCATTGAGCCATGACAGTTAATGTGATGTCAAACTGCATTAATTTAACAGTGTAAATGCACTACAAGAATCCACCTAGTCAGGCCTCCTGTTACTAGACGTGTTTTACAAGTGTATAATTAGAGCAAGCTAGATTTAAAAAGCTCATATAATTCCTAGCAATTTAATATATACCACTATTGAATATAACAAATTTGTTAGCAGGTGTTATGTGCAGATGAAATCAGTAGAAAGGTTACTACAGGACAAGAGTCAAGAGAAGACAAATTATACAACAATAAGTAAGAAATATTAAGCCAATGTGACGAAGAAGAAAAGACAAAATGATCCAGAAGAGAACGTGGAGAAGAAGATTGGGAAGCCAAGTCCCCCCCTATTTTCCTAATTTCCCTTCTCTCTCCCCTCTCTTTGGTGTGTGTTTATTCTTGCCCTAACCAATGCCCCCTTTTTTACTCTTTTCCTTCTCTTCAGTTTAAGCTCCCTCCCCATCATCCTTTTCCAAATAGATTCCCCAACCTTTTCTTCCATTTTCCAAATAGATCTCCCACCCCCTTTTTCTTCCCCATGCCTATTCCTATTGTTGTTTTATGCAAAATTACCTTGAAAAACTTATCTCTCTCTCATATATGTGTGTGTGTGTGTGAGTGTGTGTGTGTGTGAGAGAGAGAGAGAGTGTGTGTGTGTGTGTGAGAGAGAGGGAATCCACCTAATCAGTCCTCCTGTTACTAGACATGGTCTGTCAGATGTGTTTTACAAGTGTATAGCTAGATTTAAAAATTCCTAGGAATTTAATATATAACAAATTTGTTAGCAGGTGTTATGTGCAGATGATATCAGTAGACGTCTTAAAGAAATATTCTCATCTGTTTTTAAATCTACCTGAGTCAAACGTATCACTGTTTGTGGTGATTAAGTGAAGTCTGTTAGAGAAGAAAAAAGGGTTCTGTCCTATACGTAACATAAGATGTCACTAGCTCTTACACAGTCACAGTCCTTCCATCCTAGTGTTCTGAGACAGAGTAGTTTATCCCTGCTCCTTCTGTCTGCTCAGATCATACTCGTGCAAGTTGTTTTCCTCTTAGCCCAGGAGTGGTAGTCATCTAGATCTCTAGATGTTGTTGGACTGCAACTCCCAGAAGCCCTAGCCAACATAACCAATAATGAGGAATTCAGGTCCCTGTAGTCCAATAACAACTAAAGGGCAACATGATTCTCATCCCTGCGTTGATCATTGTTTTTGTTGAGTTCTTTAAAGTCACTTCTGGTGCCTCAAAGATGTACTATCACAGGCTTTTCTTGGCAAGATTTGTTCAGAATAAGTTTGCTCTTTCTTTCCTCTGAGACTTGTCTGAGGCCACCTGGTGTGACTTGTCTGAGGCCACCTGGTGGTGGGTTTCTTGGCTGAATATGGATTTGAACTCAAGTCTCCAGTGCTAATTAGTGTTCAAATACTACATTATATTGGTTCCTAGATTACTCCTTACTTTCTAAAAAAAGTAATCCCATCTTGGTAAGGATGATTTTTCTTTCCATTCCTACCGGACTGGCAACTGCCACCCAGAGGACCTTTTCATCGGCCGCCCCATGACTGTGGAATTACCTGCCTGCTAGAGACAGCTAAACTAGCTGTTGGAATTTAAAAACCATGTAAAGACCTTTGTCTTCTGGCAGAACTACCCAGAAGGTCTTTAAACATGAATCTGAAGTGTCCTTTGTTTGATCTCTGTTTTGTGTGTTTTAGTATGTATTTTGTAGAGATACCTTTTGGTGTGTAACTTTTATGGAGGTATGTTTTAGTGTCTGTATTTGTAGTGTTTTTGTTGTGCTTATCTATTTTAATGGTTTTGTAATCTGCCTCAAGCTATGAGGTGAGGTGGGTAAGAAATAAAGTGATGATGATGATGATTGCCTACGTGATATCCATTTACTATTTTTTTCTGTATATTTCCCAGTTTTCTGTAATTATGGTACTACTTTTTGTGACAGACTAACTGGAATGTATTATGGTAGATGCATGTATAGTGTTCCCTCACTTATCGCGGGGGTTACCTTCCAGGATCTCTTGCAGTAAATGAAAATCCGCAAAGTAGGGACGCTCCATTTATTTCAATATATATTATTTTAGCAGGTATACACTTATTTTAAGTATTTAAACACTTAAAATAAAGTGAAAGAAAGGAAGGAAAGCCCTTCAAGACCGGAGAAAGGGAGGGAGGACTAAGGAGGTAAAGCGCCCCGAAGAGCAGCAAAACCCCACAAAACAGTGAAAAAAACCATGATATTTATTTTAAATCAATATTTTTTAAAATCAGCGAAACAGTGAGTCTGTTAAATGTGAACTGCGAAGTAGCGAGGGAACACTGTAATGCAGGCCTGGGCAAACTTTGGCCCTCCAGGTGTTTTGGACTCCAACTCCCACAATTCCTAACAACCGGTAGGCTGTTAGGAATTGTGGGAGTTGGAGTCCAAAACACCTGGAGGGCCAAAGTTTGCCCAGGCCTGCTGTAATGCCACAAAAACGTTTATTTTTATTCTCTTTCCTAATAATTTCTGACTCTTCGTTTTGCCTACTTCACTGGAATTCTGAAGTGGTACTTTGATAAATTTTTCCAATATGATTGTTCAGACTGAAAATTGATGTTTCCCTCTCTCCTTTTTTCTACCCCAGTTTGTGCCATTTTTCATTAGATTCTTAATCAAGTCAAGTATGCAGGGACAGCTGTAATTGCCAGGTTTTCTGTTCTTGTTTTAATGGCAGCTTATCTCAAGTATGGTGACCAAGGCACTCTGGCCACAGAGCTGCATTTGTCTGATAGTCTGCAACATGATACCAAGACAATAATGAAAGATCAGTTTATTAGGGAGTTGCAACATCAGTCCTTTCTTTAAGGACAGGTTGCCTTTATATAACTTGCCCAGTCAATGTGAAATTCGTCCTGAATCATCTCCTTGTTGAGCTGTGGATAAACCGACCAAACTGGCAAGGGATATTATTGTTTCTTTCAAATCGGTTTTGACATATGGTGACACGTTTAATGAAGTTTGAGACTACTTTAACTGCCGTGGCTCAGTGGCAACTATGGAAAAATGAGATTTGTAGTTTTGTGATGTGCCAGCACTTTTTGGGAGAGAAGGCTAAACACTTGTAAAACTGTATCTTACCTGATGACATAGCATTGAGCCATGGCAGTAGAAGTGCTGTCAAACTTCATTCTATACTTTAGATCAGGCATGGGCAATAATAATAATAATAATAATAATAATAATAATAATATTTCTAACCCGCATCCATCTCCCCAAAGGGGACTCGGAGCGGCTTACATGGGGCCGTGCCTGAACAACACATCACAAAATATCAACAACATCAAAAACAATAAACATAATAAAAGCAATAAACACAATAAAATACATTGGTGAAAGCACAACAGTACAGGTAAGTCTAAAAAACAGAACTGACAGGGCGGGCCACATGAACATATAGGATGTTTAAAAACTCGGGGGAGATAACTGGAGTAGTGTTGAAGACAATGGGTCACATAGGGGAAAAGGTTTCACGTTTGGGAACCTAATCTCCGAAGGCCAGCTAGAAGAACCAGGTTTTCAATTGTTTCCTGATGGGAGGAGAGCTGGTCACAAAGGTAGGCGGGTCCCAAACCATTTAGGGCTTTGTAGGTAATCACCTGCACCTTGAATTGGGCCCGGAAAGTAAACGGCAGCCAGTGGAGCTCTTTGAACAGGGGAGTCGAAACTTCGGCCCTCCAGGTGTTTTTGACTTCTACTCACACAATTCCTAACTGCCTGTAAACTGGCTGAGATTTCTTGATGTTGGAATCCAAAACACTTGGAGGGCTGAAGTTTGCCCATGCATGGTGTAGATGGCTCCCAAGAGATCCCCAAGAGTCTCCGTAATCAACTTCACTGCTTGTATCTTGCGAATTCTCTCCTGTCTTCCTTGATTTAATCAACCCTTCTATAATGCAGCCTTCCTCTTTTGCTGCTGCCTTCTAAAATACCAAATAAAAAACTACCCAAATGAGCAAGCATCCTTACTTTTAGCCATTGAACATTGCTAGTAAATAATATCCTTTCCCTTCTCAATCCACCATTTTTATCCACAACTTCAGATCTGTGGAGTGCAGCATTTCACTCTGGCATTTGCAAAAGATGGATAACTTTGGTGTGGATAACCTGGTAATTGAAAGTATAATGCATTTGTCAGTGATTATTTCACTTTACCTCTTAGGTCTGTATCTGCTGAAAAATAGTGGTTCAATTTGCCCTCACCAAATTCAACCACACATATATTTTCAATGAAGGGGCAAGTCTTCTAGTGATGAGGTGCATTTTATCTGTTTTATAATTAACCCATTGTGGATATGTGCACAATAGGAATATAAACCTTTGTTTATGAATCTTTTAAAAAGCTTTCCCCCCATACTGAGTGAGATTGTCAGGGTTTTTGTGTATTTTACCATTCAGGACATTATTTATTTGTCACGTTTCTATACCGCCCCTCTCAGCCCGAAGGCGACTCGGGACGGTTTACACAGGCAGTCTCTGCCCTCAATACAACACAGCAACAAGTCAACCCCGAAAAAAATAACAATTTAACAATTAAAAACATACAATTGCAGCCTCAGTGTCATGTTGAAATCAGTTTCCATCACATCGTCGTCATTCCTTATATCCAATTAAGCCTTATATTTCATCAACAAATGCCTGCTCAAATAACCAGGTCTTGACTTTCTTGCGAAACGTCAGGAGGGAGGGGGCCGATCTGATGTCTTTAGGGAGGGCATTCCAAAGCCGAGGAGCCACCACTGAAAAGGCCATTATTGAATAACTAATGTTTGGACTGAAATCACGAGAAGTAGAAAAATAAATCTCATGAGAAACCAAGAGAGGGCTAAAGATGTTACAAACTGACAACCCCCACAATTTCATGGCATTAAGCCATGGCAGTTATTGGTGTCAAAACTACAGATCCACCCTACTATATTCTGTCCTAGGCAAGTCTTATCTGGGTGCCTCATTTTAGGAAGAATATTGTTAGAGCAGATTCAGAGAAGAGCAACAAGGATGATAAGAGATACAAAGAACAAAGCCTACAAGAAACGGTTTACAATGTAGGGCATCTTCATCTTGGTGAAGAGAAAACTCAGATGTGATGTTATTTCACTAAAGGGCTGCCACAGAGAGGAGGACACAGATTGGTCTCTGTTGTCCCAGAGATCAAGCTGGGCTTTAATGATTTTAAGTTATAGGATAGCAAATTTCACTTGGAACCAATTATGTAGGGGGTGGTGGGGTCTCTGTCTCTGGATGGCTCCAGAGAAAGGCTGGAGAGATATGATATCTGCTAGGTATGTTCTTGTACAGTGATTCCCAAACTCTGGCCCTCTTTCAGAAAATGGCATTCATAAACCATTTGGAGATCATAACTTTTAGAAAAGCATGACCTTTCAGAGAAGAGCCAAAAAGTCTTTAGAGTAGAATAATCTCTTGTGGTATACAATGGTGGTTTCAGTTGTTAGACTGAATAACCTGTTACCTCTGATCTGTTGGGATAACAGAGAGTTTGCCAGTGCATAAAAATAACTGCTTCAGAAGCATTTTTCAGTGCCCCCCTCTCTATATATACACACACATACACACACATTCTCTCTCCCTCCCACTCTCCCATAAAACAACTTGTTTTATATCATGCACTCAAGAGACAAAAATGAAGTAGTCTTTGATAAAAATAACATATTTGGTTTACTCACAACCTTCATATTTCAGCATACACAGGTACAAAACGTATCAGTCCAATTTTTAATATGTTTAAGATAATTCTCTGTGCCATCTCACCAGGGCATGTCTCTTATAACAAAACAGGTATCAACAGATCACATAGTCAAAAGGAGAGAGAGCATGTGGTCTGAAACCCCTTCTATAACCTCAGGAACCATAAAGGAAGCTGCATATCAGAATATACATATAGGAAACATTAAGCAACAGGATCATAGATAAACATATTACTAGAGAAGGCTTGAAGAAGGTTGTAATTTCCAACATCCTCCAGATCTTTTGGACTTCAGCTCCCAGTAGCCTCAGCCACTTCGGCCAATTGTCAGAGATTCTGAGAACCGAAGTCCAAAACACCTGGAGGACCACAGTTTGGGAATCACTGCCTAGCTAAATGTCCTGCATAGAGCAGGATGTTGGATTTGATCACTGATGACCCCCCAAAAAAAAAAAAAAAATTTCTGTGATTCTGTGCTGTAAATATTAGGCCAATTTCACAATACAGTTGCCTGATTTGGTTTTGGGAACTTTGCAGTAGAATAAATGCTCTGGCATGCACCATGTGATGGTTTTAATCTTTATTGGAAATGCCTCTTGGTAAATGGGCACAATTGCTTGTATAGATAGTTTATCTTGGGTTTTTTTTTTTTGCTCCAAGGATCTTGGCACAAATGAGTGTGTGTGTTCCCCCTGCCACAGTTTTATTTGTGCAAAAAATGTTAAGGCAGTGGTTCTCAACCTGTGAATCCCCCGATGTTTTGACTTTCAACTCCCAGAAATCCTAACAACTGATAAACTGGCTGGAATTTCTGGGAGTTGTAGACCAAAACACCTGGGGACCCACAGGTTGAGAACCCCTGTGTTAAGGTATGTTAACCTGACAGATAGTAACTGGCCCAGTCTTACTCAGAGGGTATCATGGCTTGCGCTCAGGTCTTTGGGCTCCAAAGATGTGGCTACTGGGGTGAAGACATTGTCCCCATTCAAGAATTGTCCCCTCCCTGGTAAAATTCTCCTTAATTTCTTTAATTTTTGGCATTGCGGTAACATAAAGCTTCTTTGAGCATGTAGAAATAAAGTTTAGCCATCTAAAGTAAATGAGCAAGCAAAGCTAATGAGGAAATGAGATAACAACATGTGAGAGAGCTAGAAGTAAATTATTTACCATTTTTAATTTTCTGTAATGCTAGAAATTTGGGGACTGAAGAGAAATTAAATTTGAAACAGCTTTCTTATTGCCGTTCCTATAGCTACACAGTTGCTGGGTTCTAGGACTTACTTTGTAATCCAGAACATGAGATTTCATAGCGAGGTGATAATAGTGTCCTTTTCAAACAATTGACACAATGACCTGTATTATTATTTTCCCAATGCAATATAAAACATTTATTCATTTATTCCAAATGATCTTGGGGATCATTATCGGTTAATTCTTGGAAATGCTTGAACATATAATCATTTTAAAAAGAAAGGCTTAAAACAAGTAACTACAAGTAATATGCTACAGCAACATCAGCTAAATCTGCATTGTTGTAGCTTCAGTTTGTGGAATGGTCTTGACATGTTGTTTTCAGATACTTCTGCAGACAAAATGGGTTGGGGCTTGTATTATGGATAGGTGAAGGAGTTTTATTCAGAGTGGGGCCCATGCTACGAGTGAAATGTTGTGCCAAGGAAGTCTAGAAGAATTGTGAATGTAAATTTAGTATGTAAACAGTAGTCATGAAGTCTGATTGGCTTCCCAAAGAAATAAACAACATCCAGCAACATTTAAATCGGCGTCCAAAACCATAGTTATTGATTCACAAAGCAGACAAAAATGAACTTGCAAGAAACATTTTAAAAAAGCAATCATATGGAGGTCATAAAAGTGGCTGATTTTAAAAGTGTGTATAATTCATTGGTATAACTCCATCACAGATCCTTCAGGAAGAAAAAAAAATTAAACACAGATGGTACCAAATGCCTGGTTTTATAAAAATATTTTAATAATCTTTTAGGGTATAACACACTGATTCTCAAGGATATAACACACTGATTCTCAAAGTGGGCAGTACCGCCCCCTGGTGGGCGGTGAGGCGATCCAAGGGGGCGGTGGAAGGCTCAGGGGAATTTGGGGAGCGGTGAACCCCTTTAAGGGGCAGTGAATGTTTGGCAATTTAGGAGGGGTCGTGCGGCCCTATTCTTTGGCCCCTCCCCCTTCGATTTGACCCCCACACGCAGTGCAGTGCGAAGGCTGCAGTGCAAAGGCCTCCGCATCCTCTGGCGGAGCCTCCCCTCCACCGCGGAAGAAAGCGCGGCCTTCCCTGGCGGAGGCGGCAGAGGGAGCAGGAGAGCCCGGGGCTTCCGCGTGGAGAGCAGCCTCGTTTCTTTGTCCCTTCAGGCCGCAGCTGCCCGTCCCCTCAGAGCCCTCTCTGGCGGTGGTACAGCAAGTAGCAAAATTATTTATGAAGTAGCAACGAAAATATGGTTGGGGGGTTACCACAACATGAAGAACCTTATTTGGGGGTCATGGCATTAGAAAAGTTGAGAACCACTGCATTAATACATATATCTTTCTGTTTAATTGCTATTAATTTTTTAAAAAAATAATTTCTAGGGGGGCGGTGAGTAAATTTTTTTCTGGAAAGGGAGCGGTAGGCCAAAAAAGTTTGGGAACCACTGATATAACAGAAGGTTGAAAACATCGCTGAGAAATCCTTGCTCACTGTGAATACCCAATGAACTTAGCTTGATGGGAGAATGTACCATCAACATCTGTGGTTGAATGGTGTGCACGGTAGATTGAATTGGATGCATATATAACATGTGAATCCCATGTCAGAAATGTCTTTTGACATAACTTGAGATCAGAAACAAAGAGGCAAACTCATACCAATAGAACAAGACCAAAATATATCTTTGGAGTAGACTGACCTGTCCTGAAGGTGACCACTTAAATACCAATTAAACTTTTAAAGTATTATTTCACGAGAGCCCCATGTATAGCACATAGTTGTAGTCCAGTTGGCAGGTTAGAGTATACCTGACCACAAGTGGTTGAATCCTCCAAGGAAAGGCAGTGCTAGTAATGCTGGGTATGGCTAAAGATGACAAGAGTTATGCCCTCTATTGTTTAGGGGGAGCCTTAGAGAGGCTTGGTCTCACAGTATCAACAGAGATAACCACTTGTAGAATTGAAAGATTGAGCATGGTGACTCAATCCTTTTTTTTCTGTGTTTCTTCAAACAGCCTTGACTCCGTGCTCCCAGAGTCTGGGATCGTGGCCGACATTGACTTGGAGAATATCCTCTCCCTGAACAGCGACAACTTCTACGAGCTCAAGAGCCAGCCTATTGGTGTCAGGTAGGAAAGCAGAGTGGTAGCCATCTCATTTGTTCAAGCAACCATCTTGGGGACTTTCAACTATTGTTGGGTGGGGAGGAAGAAAAGAAAGGTAAAGACTTTCCTCACCTATTTTCTCTTCTTGTTATGGCAGTTCACAAGGAACCAAAGGCCAATTAACCTATCAAATTGGTTGTATTGGAAAGAGTCAGTACATTTGTATATTCACACAGATCTTCTCTTCTGTGCATTCCAGATAGTAGATAATGATGATAATAATTTTATCTCTTACCCGACTCTCTTCAATATACCTTGCCAGTGTTTCAAGAACTAAATGTTGGTCACTTCAGTCTCTCCATTGTTTTTACTATTTTAATTGCAGTCATGTTGGTAGAGACCCTGGGATAATGCTGCATTTAGGTGATCTCTGTTATTTTTATATGGCCTCTGTTTGTTAGTATAGCTCTGTAACCCATTTGAGGACTGTGACCTTGTAGAGAGACAAAGATAAGACAAAATTAGATTGAACTAGGGTCATAAATCTTTTTTATTGCTTTAGGTTTTTTTCTGCAGCAGTGACTCCTATTTTCCTCACAGGTCAAAGCTGCCATAACAATTAACGTTTCTTTTTATTTAGACATAGTCAGATAGACACACAGAGTGTTTAGGAAATGACTGGCACTTCTGCCAACACAAGCCATTTTTAATGCATGCTTGTTAAGTTCTGAATGTGAGCTGTTGCTGTTTGTTAGCATATGCCTTGAAATCATTTCAAACATATGGCAACACTAAAGCAAACTTATCACAGGGTTTTCAGAGGTTGAGAGCGTGTGACTCACCCAAGATCACCCAAAAGGGTTTTTTTTAACCAATCAGGGAATTGAACCCAGGTCTCCAGATTTGTACTCCAACGCTCAAAACACTATAGCATTCCTTAAATTGCAATAATCATGGCATTGTTTTCAAGAGTAGTGTGGTAAAACTGATGACAGCTCATGGTCTTTCAGGGGTACCCACACTTTTTCAGCATGCGAGCTACTTATAATAAAACCAAGTCAGAAAGATCTACCTACCTCCTCAAGGCTGGAGAAGGGGGGCTTGGCACGGCCTGGCTCCGCCCCCCTCTGGCTTTGGAGCTCCCAGCAGTTTCTCCAGGCTTGAGGATGGCAAAGCCAAGCCAGCCTTGTGCTAGCCTTGCCACCACTGGCTTGGCATTGCCATACTCAAGGCTGGAGAAGCTGCTGGGAGTGCCGAAGGAGGGGGAGGGGGCGGGGCTTGGCCGCACCAAGCCCCGCCCCCTCCCCTCTGGCTTTGGAGCTCCCAGCAGTTTCTCCAGGCTTGAGGATGGCAATGCCAAGCCGGCCTTGTGCTAGCTATGCCACCAATGGCTTGGCATTGCCATACTCAAGCCTGGAGAAGCTGCTGGGAGTGCCGAATCTGGGGAGGGAGCGGGGTTTGGCGCGGCCTGGCTCCGCCCCCCTCTGAGAAGCGCCCCATCCGGCTGGGATTGACCTCCTTCAGTCCCGGGATCGACTGGTTGATCGCGATCGACTTCCTGGGCAGCCCTGGTCTATTTGGATCATTGATATTTTTTTTGTGCACATGCAAACATTCCAATTTGCATCATTGGATGGGCAATAATGCTTTGAATCGTGTTTCTCATTTGATTATCATTGCTTTCTCATCTACCCCTTCAGGCATTTCTACACTTTTTATACTCTTCCAAAAAAGCAGGTCGAGGTAACTGTGGCCCTCCAAGTAGTATAGATCCCAACTCTCCAGAGCCCCAATATGGAATGACCAGTGAGAGAGGATGCTGGGAACTGCAGTCCCAAATGTCTTAGTAGTTGCTAGTGTAAATCATATATTGAAAAGTGTTTCTTTGTTAGGAATTGGTCCAAACTGTAGGTTGGTGACTAGAGCATGGTAACATAATTTTTATTAAGGGTTACAGCTTCCAGACACCCCCAGCCAACAATGAAAATAGTACTGCTTGTTTTGGCTGATGATCTGTCTTTTTTACTCAGGCATTGACTGTTCATTTTTAAAAATTGGTAAACAGAAGCAGCAGGTGGCTTCTATGTGGATGCGATGGTGAATTTACACTGGGCTTGAGTCCAAACTTCAGAGTGCTGAAGCTTTTTTGGGAATAAGGCTCAGCACCTTGGGTACAGTTTGTAATAAAACCTGGAATTGATTCAGTGCCCTTGTCTTGGGAACAGCTGGCTTTACTTTTCACTTGTGCTTTTTAATGAAAGGTTTCCATGGACTGTAATGCTGTTACTATTTTATTGTAACTATCTGTATTGAGAACTGCTTAATATTATTACTATTGTTATTACTATTATTAATACTATTATATTATATATTATATAATCTTCGTTCGCAAAGTAATGCCAAGAGAGACTATTATTGGAGCCCCAGGTGGTGCAGCACGTTAAACCGCTGAGCTGCTGAACTTGCTGACCAAAAGGTCGATGGTTCAAATCTTGGGAGTGGGGTGAGCTTCTGCTGTTAGCCCCAGCTTCTGCTAACCTAGCAGTTTGAAAATATGCAAATGTGAGTAGTTCAGTAGGTGCCGCTTTGGCGAGAAGTTAATGGCGCTTCATGCAGTCATGCTGGCCACATGACCTAGGAGGCGACTACGGGCAACACCGGCTCTTCGGCTTAGAAATTGAGATGAGCACCACCCTCCAGGGTTGGACTCGAATAGACCTAATGTCAACCTTTACCTTATTATTATTATATTATTATTATTATACCCTGTTTTATCTCCCCAAAGGGAACTCAAAGTGGCTTGACATAAAGCATTAGTATACAATTTAAAATATATAAATAAACAAACATTAACAAGATTTAAACACAAACAGCCCTAAAATATCCACATGTAAAACACACACACACACACACACACACAAATTTAAAAATGCAGACGTATGTAAATACTTGAATTCCAGGAATGAATAATATAAAAAGTGAGCTTTTTAAGGTCTTCCAGTCACTAAGCTGAGGGTAGTATTAGGAATCAATGTTGTACTTGGTGGCCATAAATGGGGTAGATGAAGGTTTGGCCCTCTGGATGTTGTTGGATTGCAACTCCCATCACATCTACCCAGTGGTTGGGGGTCATTACTATAGTCCAATAACATCTCAAGGAGACATATTCAAAATGCAGCCTTTTAGCTGCCGTTGTCCTGTAGTTCCCATATTTCCTTATACTCTACATTAATTAAGCTGGCTGAATATAGAGCTGATGAGAATCACATTCCAGCAATGGCAACAGGGAATGCTCTCTATCTCTGTGGCAGAAGCTGCTTCTGATCTCTGACTGATGTTAACCTTTGGACTTTGCAAGTCAACCAGTCATGTCCTGCAGGGCAAACAATGGGAAGAGAAGCAAACAAGGCAAGGGGAAATTCCCATTCCCTGTGAACCCCAAGCTATCTCCTGTATTCAATTTCCTCTGGTGATTTAAGAACGGATACTGGGTTCCACCAAATGATTTTCCTGTAATATGGATAGGTATATGTGTACTAAATGTGTACTAAAGACTGAATTATTGATCACACATTAAGTTTGCCATGCATATATGTGTGTGCTGGGATGTTACAGTTGGCCACAGCTTTCTAGGACTTAACATTTGCGTAGCAAATCCACTGTGCACAATGTGATTTACAGTGTGTTGTTGCTAAACAAGAGGCCATGCAAATTCCCTACTCAGCAATTTCATTTTCCACTCTGCAGTCAGAAAAGCATTGTCTTATTGCATTCCCTGTGTATTGGTCACCTTGCAGAGTAATGTAATCAAAAGGCAGGCCCCTGCCCCAAGGAGGTTGCAGATACAGCTTAAACAAGAAGGAAAAGATAGTGGGGTGGGGAGATCTCAAAGATGTGAATGTGAGCCAGTTAAATAATTAGTGCTCAGATGTTGTTAAGTCGGAGAATACGAGGGCAGGTCAATAAGTCTGTGACTTAAAAAAAAAATAAACACAGGTTTTTGGATTAAACAATCATTTTATTTTTCAACACAGTCTCCTTTGAGCTCTATACACTTTGTCCAATGTTTCTCCAATTTTTTTTATCCCTTCCAAAAAATAATATTTGTCAAGGTCATCAAAATAGTTATTTGTTTGTGAGATGATTTCATTGTTGGAGTCAAATCTCTTTCCACTGAGCTATTTCTTCAGGTTTGGAAACAAGAAATAGTCACTCGGGGCTAAATCCGGAGAATAGGGTGGATGAGGGAGCAATTCATAACCCAATTCATGAATTTTTGCCACGGAAACTGTGCACCTTTGCATTGTCCTCATGTAAAAGAACTTTTTTCTTGTCCAAATGCGGTCGTTTGTTTTCCAAATCCTCATTAAGTCGACCCAATAAGTTGGCATAATATTCACCATTGATTGTTTTACCCTTTTGAGGGTAGTCAATGTGGATTATACCGCGTGCATCCCAAAAAACGGTCACCATGACTTTATTGACTGACAAACCCACCTTGGCCTTCTTTGGCACCGATTCACCCCGAGAAACCCACTTTTTTGACTGCTGTTTAGTGTCTGGTGTGTTGTGGTGGATCCATGTTTTGTCCACGGTTACGAAACGGCGCAAAAACCCGTCCATATTGCAGTTGAACAACACCAAACACTCCTGCGAAATTGTCACACGATTGCATTAGCGGTCGATTTTGAGCAAAGGCGGCACCCATCTTGCGGAAAGCTTTCTCATACCCAAGTGATCATTTAAAATTGAAACCACTGAGCCATGTGAGATGCCTATGGCTTCCACAATCTCTCGCACTTTCAATCTCAGCATATTGTGAATTTTTTCAATTGTTTCGGGTGTAGAGAACTCAACTGGGCGTCCAGAACGTTCGGCATCTTCCGTGCTTGTACGGCCACAATGAAATTCAGTAAACCACTTTTTTTTACCATTGATGGTGCAGAGTCCCCATAGTATTTATCAAGCTTAGCCTTGGTTTGAGTGAAGTTCCCCCAAAATGCTTAATGAGCACACAAAATTCATTTTTTTCAATTTTTTCCTCAAATCACGTGGTAGTCTGCTATCAATGGCTGTCAAACACAAACTAAAGGACGCAGCTTGTTCAAATTTTGACAGGAGTCAACTGACAGATGCGTCTTGACAGGAGCAGTGTTGCCCTTTCAGTTAAGAGGCGGAAATTCAAAAGTCATTGATTTATTGACCTGCCCTCGTATGTATGGTTCCAGTTCTACAATTGGGGAAAATTTACTTGAAGCAACTTTATTTCCTCTTTTCAACAGATGTAGGATTTTTTAATGAAAAAAAGGCTGGTATGCTGAGCACTGAATTGGGAAAGCATATAGTGTGGACCAGGTATGTGGAATCTCTGACCTGTAAGCCAAATATTATCTTCAGAGGTTCACTGCCGTATCTGCAGGTTCTGCTCTTATCACCCATTGATGCTTTTGAGATAAGAGGCTATTTAAAGCACTTTTATATATAAATGAGACCTGTTTCTTAGTCCAAAAGACTCATTGTATTGTAGGTGGATTAGGAGCATAGACTGAGATAAATTTGAGTGCTCTAGTTAAAGGACTGTGACCAATCAGTGAAGATACCTCCTTAACTAGAGAAGCCATTCTTGCTTTGTGTGTGTTTGTGACTTCATTGCATTTTTAATCCCCCGACTATTCTAAGTTCTATGGAAAGTGTAGAGTCTGTTTATATATATACAGTGTGTGTGTGTGTGTGTATGTGTGTGTGTGTGTGTGTGTGTGTGTGTGTGTATATATATATATACACACACACACACACACACACAATAATACAATGTAACAATGACTAAACTCAGTTGAACAGGGAAGGGGGAAGTTCTTTTGTCATGACTTTCCATCTGGAAGGAATGGCGATCCCCTCTGTGAATGAATAATTGATACTTATGAACGTGGATATGTAAGGGCGCCTATATATCAATATTGTCCAGGCCCTGAGGAAGTGAATACGAAATGGCCCGATTCAGCTGATGTCGGAGAATCGCTAGCAGCCGTCGACAACTTCGTTGCACCCTGACGCGGTTTGAATTGCAGCCGCCCACCAATTTGCGGCTTGTTGCCTATTGAGGAGTAGCGGTACTTTTTCCATCCAAGGACGTTTTGACTCTTATAACTTTGGGAACCTTTTATAGTTGGTCCTCCCATCTTGGACTACGAGTATTGGTGATTTAACCGTGTTTATATGTATGCTGTTTTGATATACTCTATGTAATATGCACTATTGAATTTGCATTTGATTGATGTTTAATTTCTGATCCTCTTATCGTGGGCTGTTTTGAATACTAAGATTATTATCATTATATTGCTAAATTTTCTGATTGAAATAAGACTTGAATATAGCTTTATATTGTCTATATTTACCTGTTTTGGTTCTGTCTTGTCTTTTGTTGAGAGATGATAGCCATGATGGTTGCTGATCTCTCTGTTCTGTGTTCCTGTAGCCCGCCGAGTGCTCCATCCCAAGGTCCCAGCATGTCGTCGCGGGTGCTTCTCCGCCAGCAGCTGATGCGGGCACAGACCCAGGAGCAAGAGCGCCGGGAGCAGCAGCAAGCTGCGCAGTTCACCCCTACACCCCTGGCGCCTTCCACACCTGCCATTTCTGTGAGCCCACTGGCTCGCCCTGCACCTGCCCAGGTCCCTGTGGAGGTATTGAAGGTAAGAGAAAGAGACAGGTACCAAGCCTCTGTATGGGTAGGGATAGTATTGCTTTTGATCCTGCTGAAAAGGTGTTGAATGGAGGGAAAGCACTTGCTGAGATTGGGGAGCCCATTTTTGTCTTGTTGCGCACTGGTTGAATGAGATGGGGAACTCCCATCATCTCCAGTTGCATACTGATTGTAGCTTCAAATGGGGTGTGAGTTGGCTGGAGCAAGCAGGTGGAGCTGTTGAAATCTCTTTTCTGCTATTTGTTCGTGGAACCTATTTCTCTTCTATCCCATTTGTGAAATTACTGTTGCTGTAGCACAAGGGTGGGCAACATTAACAGTTCAGCAAGCCACGGCCATTTTAAGGGATCTCAGGCCATCTTTGCCCTACTAAATAAACTAATTGCAATAATCTGGTTGCCCTTCTGATTCTGCAGGGTGAGGCATTTCTCGCTGGTAGCAGATTGTGGAAGCCATGAAAAAGCAAATATTTCTTCTTTTTTTTGCTATTACAGGATATGCTTTCACAATATACAACTATAACACTGTAGTGCTACTCTAACTGCCATGGCTATATCCTTTGGAGTCCTGGGAATTGCAGTTTTGGGATTGGAGCCTCTATAATCCTCAGACAGAGAATACTGCAGGAGTACAGAGAATACAGTCACAGCAATTAAAGTAGAACAATAATACTATAATTATGCAGTGTAAAAGAAACCTGGGTGGTTTTTTTTGTAATTCCAGGAATGAATTGTAGTTACTTTGAGACTTTCTGCTTCAGGTGTCAAAATTTGGCTGCCTTTTGAGTACTATGATCTGTGCCTTTGATGGGTCCTGAAGGGTGCCATTTGCTTCTCTGTCTCAGATGGCCATTGATTGATTGAATTTATATTTTACTTTCTCTCAAGATGGAATTCAGGGTGGCTTTTTATAGGTTAAAGCATTAGTTTACAAGGATTACAAATAAATTATTGTTATTATATTATTTTGAAAAACATAAAATGATTAAAGTATATGTAAAATATAATTTCCAGTAAAAGATCAAAGATGCAGTACGCTACATTACAAACACACTACGGCTCCAGACTTAACATTCAAATGCTTTAGATTTAGAAATGCATCTTCTATGCCTGAAAAGACTGGCACACTCCACCTGAGTGGCCTTGCTAACACTGTATCCTTTCTCCTCCTCCGCCCCATCTTGCTTAGGTTCAGACTCACCTGGAGAACCCCACTAAGTACCACATCCAACAAGCTCAGCGGCAGCAGGTCAAGCAGTACCTCTCCACTACCATGGGCAACAAGATGGCGACTCAGGCCTTAGCTGGGGCCAGCCCAGGGGCACCGTCCTGCTCCCCACAGGCTGCCTCTGCCCCTGAGTCCCAGCATGGTTTGGCTCAGCAGCAACAGCAGGGAGTGGCAGGTGGGACTGGGAGTGCCCCCAATAGCCCCATGGCTATGCTGAACATTGGCTCCAGTTCTGAGAAAGAGGTGAGTAACCTCCCATCCTCTTACTAGTTTCCCTCAGTCTTGCTGGGCTCTCCTTGCTTTCTCAAGTATTTTTAGTAGGCTGCATTTGTCAGGGTGGTTTACATTCTCTGCTCCTGTTTCCTTTTCATTTATCAGATTGATGATGTCATAGATGAAATTATCAGCCTCGAATCCAGCTACAATGATTATGGTGGTCTACAGATGCCGAGCACTGTGAGTAGAATGTTTTTTCTGCTAGGTTTGCTAAAGGAAAAAACGTGTTTACATTATGCAATTATACTTCTTTGATTCCTCTTCAGCTCCCTTGCCTGCATACAGGACCGTAGCCAGGATTTTGATTCGGGAGGGGCTGAGTTTTGATTTCGGGGCTGAATCTGAGTGGGAGACGATCTACCCTAGCAAACCTTTTGTATTGTTATCCCAATGCCCCATGCCTATATTGAGCATGGTGATCAGATCATGATATAAATACACATAACAGTTTAAATAATGTACCAGTAAGGCCTTATTGCGGACCACTCGGAGATTTTCGGGGGGGGGGAGCCCCCAAAGCCCCCCGGCTACATGCCTGCCTGCATAGAATCATCGAGTTGGAAGAGATCCATCTACAATCAAAACACCCGACAGATGGTCATCCAGTCTCTGCTTAAAAACCTCCAAAATAATAAATAAATAAATAAAAACTTTATTTGTATTCTGCCACCATCTCCCATAGGGACTCGTGTCAGCTCACAAAATAGTACACAAAGCTGCCTTACATAAAATACATAATACATAAAATAAAATGCAACACATGAAAACAATAATAACATTACATAAACCAAGTATATAAATTGGGTAAAACAGCCTCTATTAAAATAGAATCAGTTAAAAGATCCATGTAATCAATATAGCAGCATACTCAACTGCCAAACAACTCTTACTGTCAAGAAGTTCTTCCTAATGCTTAGGTGGAGCTTATAGTTTCCTGAGAAAAAGTAGGCACTTTCTGGCTAAGAATTCTAAATACTCCTCCCTAAACTACAAATCCCAGGATTCCATAGGGTGCAGTTAAAGCAGAATCATAGCATTATAATTCTGCCATGTGAAAGTGTTCCTGGAATGTTGAACCGACAGAGTTGATCAGAACTTCCAGACAAATCTATCAAACCTATGCGGGCTGTCACCAGGCAAAAGTATATTGTTTCTATAATAACCTGTGATATATTTAATTGATTAGCATTAAATATGCACAAATGTTACCTTTTCAAGAGATGATAGATTATTTCTGAGAACACAAGCCATTTTCCCCATCATTTCCCATTATGTTAAAATGTCCAGAATGAAGGGTTCCTGAGTAAATCAGGCCAAGGTCATTAATCTGAGTCTAGTGTGCCTTGGACTATCATGAGGAGGCCTGACTCAATAGGAAAGACACTTGGTCAGGTAGAATGCAGCAGGGAAAGTGGAAGGCCACATTTCAGAGGGATATAATCAATCAAGGAAGCTATTCATCAATTGATGTAAACTTAGAAATGTAGTTTCAATAATTCTTGGCTAAGATGTTCATCCTCTAGAACAGTGTTTCCCAACCAGTGTGCCATGGCACACTAGTGTGCCGTGAGAGATCATCAGGTGTGCCGTGGGAAATTGGAACCTCCAATACCCTTTCTTCCCCCTCCTGCCGAACACTTTTTCTTCTCCACTCGGGCTCCTTTCTTCCCAGCCTCGCTCTGCTCGCTTTGCTCTGGGGCGAGTCTGCGCAGTAGCGCCCGCACGGGTCACGTCTAAATGTAAAAAATGTGCCGTGGCTCGAAAAAGGTTGAAAAACACTGCTCTAGAACAGGGTTTCTTAAACTTTTTTTCTATTCATGACTCCTTTCTGCCTGAGATGTAAAATAAACTATTTATTGACAAGAAACGAGCACTTGCAAGGCTTGCTGAACAGGCTGATTTTTCTTTTTGTGAAGTACAGCCTCTTCTGCAGAGTTGAATGTAAACACTGCATAACAGATTAGTGTAAATGTCTAAAACAGCTATTAGATGGTGTTCAGAAACCTTTTAGTAGTGTCAGATTGCTTGTGATCCCAACATGGAGCTGTGGGGACCCCATTTAGGGTTGGGACCCACAGTTTAAGTAGCAGTGCTTTAGAAGAGGGGTGGGAATCATGCAGCTCCGGGCCTTCCTTACCACTGAGAGTTTTAGTTCAACAGCATTTGGAATGTCTGCATGATCTTCATCTCAGACCATAGGCTTTTCCTTAATCCTCTCATATTATCCATAGCTGTAGCTTTTACTTTGTTCTGTCTAAATCTGAGACTAGGCCTTCTTGGCTGTGTTGGCATGAAAGTAGATTGAATATTTCCTTTCCCCCCTCATGTCTAGCTGCCTGTCTCTGGAAACCTCCTGGATGTGTACAGCAACCAAGGGATGATGGAGCCAGTTGTAACTGTCAGCAACTCTTGCCCAGCTGACCTGCCCAATATCAAGAGAGAGATGTCAGGTACTGGATTATGGAGATCCAAACAGAATTTTCCCCGGGTACTGGTTGTGGGGGGTCGGGAGCAGGTGAGGGATTTGCCCTCCTTTCTGCTAGAGATCCCCGTGTACAACTGGTGGGCCACTGTGTGATACAGAATGCTGGACTAGATGGGCTGAGGTCCGATTCAGCATGGCTCTTCTTATGTTCTTAACCAAGAAATGCTACAGTACCGGGGAGTGTGGCAGCTTCTGAACTGCTGCTGACTCTTGTTCCTTGTTTCTCTATATAATATTTTTCCTTCTGCTTTGTAGAGAATGAAGCCAAAGCATTTATGAAAGAAAGGCAGAAGAAAGACAACCATAATCTCAGTGAGTGTCAAATGTAGCTGATTTCATTTTAAGGGTTTGGATTGGGTGGTCCAGTACATTCAGCCCTATGTAGCTACAGAATCTGTATCCACAAATTGAACTATCCATAACTTGAAAATGTTTTTTTTTTAATCCCGCAAAAAAACCCTTTACTTTGCTGTTTTATACAAGAGAAGGCATTTTATTATGTTATTGAATATACATGGATTTCAGTCCTGGAACCAAACCAAGGGACCACTATACTGGAATGGGAATGGGAAACAACATTGAGCAGTTGCGTTGTTGTAGGTTTTTTCGGGCTATATGGCAATCTAGAGGCATTCTCTCCCGATGTTTCACCTGCATCTACGGCAGGGCTGTCCAACTGGCGGCCCGCGGACCGTATACAGCCCCCAACCCCTTCCCCACGGCCCCCTACCCTCCTACAAGATATCTGCTTTTAAAGATTAAAAAAAAAATTTAAATATTTTTTCGAATATTTTTGTCGAATATTTTTGTCGAATATTTTTTATTTATTTTTTTCCCGGCCGGGGGGGGGTGAGGGGCGGGGCGGGAGGAGGAGCAGGCTCCCTTCCTCCTCCTCCTACTTCCCTCCCTCCCCCTCTCTCTCCCTTCCTCTCCCTCTCTCTCTTTCCCCCTTTCATTCCTTCCCTTTTCCACCACTTGAAAGAAAGAGGGAAGGAGAGAGTGCACCAAGCGAGAGGGGGCGTGACCAGAGCGAAAAAAGGGGCGGGGCCGAGTTTGGAGCATGCGGGGGGATACTCATCCATTCCCTTTCCGGCTTCCTCCTCTTCTGAGGATTCCTGCCAAGTTTGGTCCTGATCCATCATTATTTGAGTCCACAGTGCTCTCTGGATAGAGGAGAACTACAACTCCCAGACTCAAGGTTCAGTACTTTCTGTTGCTCTCATGAGAGTTTAGGTTTGATTCAACATGGCTGAGGAATGCTTTGATTGTATTTTCCCCTTATAGCAGAAGGAGGTAGGACTGGATGGCCCTTGGAGGTCTCCTATTCTAGGAACCCATTGTAATTATTATTATTATTATCATCATTAGAGGCTGAATGGCCATCTGTGAGGAATGCTTTGATTGTGTTTTCCCCTTATAGCAGAAGGAGATTGGACTGGATGGTCCTTGGAGGTCTCCTATTCTAGGAACCCATTGTAATTATTATTATTATTATCATCATCATCATCATCATCATCATCATCATCAGAGGCTGAATGGTCATCTGTGAGGAATGCTTTGATTGTGTTTTCCCCTTATGGCAGAAGGAGATTGGACTGGATGGCCCTTGGAGGTCTCCTATTCTAGGAACCCATTGTAATTATTATTATTATTATTATCATCAGAGGCTGAATGGCCATCTGTGAGGAATGCTTTGATTGTGTTTTCCCCTTATGGCAGAAGGAGATTGGACTGGATGGCCCTGGATGGCCCTTGGAGGTCTCCTACTCCAGGAACCTGTTGTTCTTCTTATTATTATTATTAGCAGAGGCAGAATGAATATTATGCCTTATCATTCAGGGTTATAGGCCTGTGTGGAAGGGCCCTGGCTTCTTATTTGACTTCCTTTCCACACATCTGAATAAAATCCCATGTTATTTGCTTTAAACCAGATTATATGAGTGTGGACTCCGATAATCCAGTTCAAAGCAGGTATTCTGGGCTATATGGCTGTGTGAAGGGCCCTGAGTCCACACTGCAATATAATCCAGTTCAAAGCAGGTTTTGTGGGGTTTCCTGCCTGGATATTCTGCGTTATATGGCTGTGTGAAGGGCCCTGAGTCCACATTGCAATATAATCCAGTTCAAAGCAGGTTTTATGGGGTTTCCTGCCTGGATATTCTGCGTTATATGGCTGTGTGAAGGGCCCTGAGTCCACACTACAATATAATCCAGTTCAAAGCAGGTTTTGTGGGGTTTCCTGCCTGGATATTCTGAGTTATATGGCTGTGTGAAGGGCCCTGAGTCCACACTACAATATAATCCAGTTCAAAGCTGGTTTTGTGGGGTTTCCTGCCTGGATATTCTGCGTTATATGGCTGTGTGAAGGGCCCTGAGTCCACACTACAATATAATCCAGTTCAAAGCAGGTTTTATGGGGTTTCCTGCCTGGATATTCTGCGTTATATGGCTGTGTGAAGGGCCCTGAGTCCACACTACAATATAATCCAGTTCAAAGCTGGTTTTGTGGGGTTTCCTGCCTGGATATTCTGCGTTATATGGCTGTGTGAAGGGCCCTGAGTCCACACTGCAATATAATCCAGTTCAAAGCAGGTTTTGTGGGGTTTCCTGCCTGGATATTCTGCATTATATGGCTGTGTGAAGGGCCCTGAGTCCACACTGCAATATAATCCAGTTCAAAGCAGGTTTTGTGGGGTTTCCTGCCTGGATATTCTGCGTTATATGGCTGTGTGAAGGGCCCTGAGTCCACACTACAATATAATCCAGTTCAAAGCAGGTTTTGTGGGGTTTCCTGCCTGGATATTCTGCGTTATATGGCTGTGTGAAGGGCCCTGAGTCCACATTGCAATATAATCCAGTTCAAAGCAGGTTTTATGGGGTTTCCTGCCTGGATATTCTGCGTTATATGGCTGTGTGAAGGGCCCTGAGTCCACACTACAATATAATCCAGTTCAAAGCTGGTTTTGTGGGGTTTCCTGCCTGGATATTCTGCGTTATATGGCTGTGTGAAGGGCCCTGAGTCCACACTACAATATAATCCAGTTCAAAGCAGGTTTTATGGGGTTTCCTGCCTGGATATTCTGCGTTATATGGCTGTGTGAAGGGCCCTGAGTCCACACTACAATATAATCCAGTTCAAAGCTGGTTTTGTGGGGTTTCCTGCCTGGATATTCTGCGTTATATGGCTGTGTGAAGGGCCCTGAGTCCACACTGCAATATAATCCAGTTCAAAGCAGGTTTTGTGGGGTTTCCTGCCTGGATATTCTGCATTATATGGCTGTGTGAAGGGCCCTGAGTCCACACTGCAATATAATCCAGTTCAAAGCAGGTTTTGTGGGGTTTCCTGCCTGGATATTCTGCGTTATATGGCTGTGTGAAGGGCCCTGAGTCCACACTGCAATATAATCCAGTTCAAAGCAGGGACTGGGACTTGAGACTGGGATTTTGGTGTTCATCTCTATCTCCAAGTCAAAGCCCCGGTGTCCTCCACAGACACCTCCAAGGCGGAGCTGGGGGCGGAGCTGGGGGCGGGGCAGGGGTGGAGCCGGGGAGGGGGCGGAGCCAGGGGCGGAGGCAGACCCTTCGGCCCCCCAGGTCATCAGTAACCGGAATTCCGGCCACAGGTCCGGTAGAAGTTGGACAGCCCTGATCTATGGCAAGCATCCTCAGAGGTGAGGTCTGTCGGAACTATGAAAAATGGGTTTATAGATCTGTGTAATGTCCAGGGTGGGACAGAGAACTCTTGTCTGTTGGAGCTAGGTGTGAATGTTTCAACTGGCCACCTTTGGCATTTGATGGCCGGGCAGTTTTTTGGTGTGGCTTGTGAGTGCCTGGGGGAATCTTTTGTTGAGAGATTATTAGCTGTCCCTGATGGTTTCTTCTCTGGAGTTTCCCTGTGTTGGGGTGTTGCTTTGCTATTATAATTTTAGAGTTTTTTTAATACTGGTAGCTAGATTTTGTTCATCTTCAAGGTTTCCTCCTTTCTGTTGAAATTGTCCACATGCTTATGGATTTCAATGGCTTCTCTGTGTAGTCTGACATGGTGGTTGTAAGAGTGGTCCAGCATTTCTGTGTTCTCAAATAATATGCTGTGTCCAGGTTGGTTCATCAGCTGCTCTGCTATGGCTGACTTCTCTGGTTGAAGTAGCCTGCAGTGCCTTTCATGTTCCTTGATTCATGTTTGGGCATTGCTGCGTTCGGTGGTCCCTATGTAGACTTGTTCACAGCTGCATGGTATATGGTAGACTTCTGCAGAAGTGAGAGGATCCCTCTTGTCCTTTGCTGAACGTAGCATTTGTTGGATTTTCTGAGGATGGTTGCCATAGATGCAGGCGAAACGTCAAGAGAGAATGCCTCTAGAACATGGCCATATAGCCCGAAAAAACCTACAACAACGCAGTGATTCCAGCCAAGAAAGCCTTCGACATTATATTGAGCAATTGGTTTAAGATTTCAACTTGAAGCTGGGATCCTTCAAAATAACTTCCTGTAGCTGACCAAAGACCTTGCCTCATATCAGGCCAGATGGCTGGTTGACTCCAGACCTAGTCATGCTTAGATGAGACCCATTTTATTTATTTATTTATTTACTATATTTGTATATCACCCTTCTCATCCCTGAGGCGACTAAGGGCGGTTTACAGAGGCAAGAATTCAATGCCCAAGAACACAATAAAACATTTTAAAACATGAACATATAATATTAGATCTTAATAAGAGCACTAAAAACATAAATCATTTGCGTCTCCTAATTAAAAACATTGTCCAATCTCATCATCCATTGACTTCCTCAGTTCCCTTGAAATCCACTGAAGTTACAGTAGGGGGAGCAGGTTGCCCCCAAAATGTTGTTGGCCTGCAGTTTCCCCAATCTTTCATCAGCCTAATCAGGAATAAGGATTGATGAAAGCTGTGTGCCAATCACCACGGGAGAACAACGTATTGCTCCCTTTTTTTTGTTAAGAGTGCTGGACTTGAAGGGTGGATGTGCCAGGCTTAGCTGCATTGTGAAAACTCTCTGAGTGATTTGGTTCACTTTCTAGGTGACTGGTTCACTCTCAGTATAACAGGACTGTTGTGGCAATAAAATGGAGGAAGGGGAAAGCGATGTATGCCACCTGGGAAAGATGGGTTAGGAATGCAACTCGTAAATAAATAAATCTATTTGGTTATTTTAAGCCAGTAATTTCTACGAAGTCTGTCAGCTGCATCTCCAGAGTCCTAGTTTTTATTTTAAAATACTTTATATACAGTAGAGTCTTGCTTATCCAACATAAACGGGCCAGCAAAACATTGGAGAAGTGAAAATATTGGATAATAGGGGGGGGGGGGGGGTTAAGAAGAAGCCTATTAAACATCAAATTACATTATGATTTTACAAATTAAGCACCAAAACGTCATGTTTTACAACAAATCGACGGAAAAAGCAGTTCAATATAACGTTATAATTACTGTATTTACAAATTTAGCACCAAAACATCATAATGTATTGAAACAGTTGTGGGGTCGGGCGGGAGGCAGAGTGTGTTGGATAATATAGAACAGTCTTTCTCAACCAGTGTGCCGTGGCACACTAGTGTGCCTTGACGGACCTCCTGCTGTGCCGCGAGAAAAGCTCTCTGCCCCCCTTCCTCCCCCCTCCTGCCGAACTCCTGCTGCTTGGGGGAGGAGGAAGGGCCGGGCAGTGGCGAAGAAAAAGAAGAAGGGACCGGGGCACCGCCTCCTTCGGCCGTTTCCCCAGCCAGCCTCCAATCCGCCATGACTCCCACCATGACTCTCCTCGCTCACTGAAGCCGCTTGGAGGAGGAGCCCCGCCCACTGAAGCCCGTCCACCGCTCATGCTCCTCCTCTGTAGGAGAGCTGAAGCTGGGGGGAGGGGGCAGGGCATGGCGCGGCCTGTAGGAGAGCTGAAGCTGGGGGGAGGGGGCAGGGCATGGTGTGGCCTGGCTCTGCCCCCTCCACCGGCTTCGGCACTCCCAGCAGCTGCTCCAGCCTTGAGGGGACAGTGCCAAGCCAGCATTGTGCTGGCTCTGGCACCGCTGGCTTGGCACTGCCCCTCAAGGCTAGAGCAGCTGCTGGGAGAGGTGAAGCCGGGTACGGGGGCATGGCGCAGCCTTGCTCCGCCCCCTCCCCGGCTTCGGCACTCCCAGCAGCTGCTCTCAGCAGGCCACCATCCTCCAGCCATTCTTTACTGTGTTAGAGTGTCATTTTGTGTCATTTTGGTTGGTGGTGTGCCCCCGAATTTTTTTAATGTTAAAAGTGTGCCGCGGCTCAAAAAAGGTTGGGAAACACTGATATAGAACACTAGATGAGCAAAGGTTGGATAAGCGAGACTTTACTGTTGTTATTTAGCTCTTCCATGCACAGTCCAACAAAAAAATATTGGTGTCTTGGTTTTTAGGCCTGTTGTTGGGATTATTTGGGGTGCTGATTCAGAAAATTGCATTAGAGAGACCACATCAGCTCTAGTTTCTTAGATCTGTATGAAGTTGTATCATTAATCTGCTTTTGGGGTGAAATAAGTATATTTTTTATGTAGTATACTTTTCTTTTAATCTATATAAATAAAAATGTAATGTTCGTTTGTGGGATTAACATAATTTTAAAAAACCACTGCAAAACACAGCAGAAGAGACTTTAAAAGCCAAAAAAATAAATAATACATTACAACACATGCACAAAACCATATATATATATATATACACACACACACACACACACACACACACACACACAAACACGTATATACACAAATATACACAAAGCACATACACACAGACTGGGCCACAGCAACGCGTGGCAGGGATGGCTAGTTTTTAATATATTTCCTTTATGCTTAAAAGATATTACTTTAAACACTATATTAAAATATTCTGATTTTTTTTATTGGGGAGCATAGTGAAGAGTGGTATATGACATATGTTCTGTTTCTCACAAACTGGAGCTGATAGGGGAAAACTGGTGCCATTTTTGGAATCAATAGGTTAAATATACCCAGAAACACGTCTTAACATTTGGCCATTTATTTTTACTGGTGATGCTAAAGTCTGGGAACATTTGTATGCAGAGCAAAAGCTCTACCCACAAAGTGCACTTCTTCTTTGAAATCACAAGGCCTTTTTTCTGAAGAAGGGTGATAGGATTAAGTTGCAATGCTTCATCCTCTCCCTGAGGACCAAGGTTGAGAAAATATATTGCTTTCCACCTCTCTTCCAACCTTGTAAGCTTGAGAGGCATTGCTTCTATTTTTGCTTTGCTTAAGAGTACTGTTTGGAGACGGCCATAGGAGGATTTTTAGAGCCCTTGTTAAAAGAAGTAACTCTTTCAGCCTTTTTAATGCAGAAGTATCTGAAACCAAGAGAAATTAAACGTTCTCAAGGTTACTGATGTAGTGTCTTTTCTGCATGGCTTAAATCCAAAATATTTCCTTGGAGGGGTGTATGGATGCTTGAGATAGACTGTATGCTCCCTGAGGAATGAATAGTGTGTATGTGGCCCTGGTATCTAGATATTGTTGGACTTCAACTCCCATCATCCCTTGTGGCTGATTGAGTTGCAGTCTGAAAAGATATACATTTCCCATTCTTGAGCTAAAATAAAGTCCTTGGCCTTTTTTTTCCTCCTAAAGAACCATTGTCCTTGTGAACGTATGTAGAATTAATGAGTTAATATTTACATAAGATTTCTCTCATTGGTAGAGAGCTTAAGCTTAAAACCTTCTCCAGCCTTAAAATCCAAGGCTAGCAATGAACTCTCTTACTGCAGAACTGACCTCAGGGGATCATGAGAAAATACCAAGGCAGTTTAAACTTAGAAAACGCTGCAGACATTGCAACAGACAGGACTGTTGAACAAAGGGCAAGGGGATTCGCCTGGAAGTTATAGAGTTTATTTCTTATTTATTTATTTCAAAGATTTCTATGCCACTTTTCCCCAGAGCAGACTCAAGGCGGCTCACAACATCTTCAAAGTGCATTGAACATAAAACCATAGCTAAAATCAAATAATCCATATTATAAATAATAAAAGTTAACAACCATCTAAAATTTCCAATCTGACTGAAAAATGCCTGGTTGTCAACCTCTGTATGCATTATAGCTGGAGGTGATAAGGTGATAACTGGGCCTTATGGGCCAATCTAGATGTCCAGCTATGAGTGGTGGAGAAATGAGAGTGTTCTGCCTCCCATTGAAATTCTTCATTAATCCCCAAATTTCTGGTGTGGCTGAAAGTAAAATTTACTAACACTGAAAAGTCTTGCATTTGTTTTATTCACACATCCTTAGTCACTTCGCCTGCCCCTTTGCTTTGAGTGCCTAAAGCAGGGGTGCTCATTAGTCAGTCAGTCAGTCAGTAGCCTTTATTTCGGTCAACAAACCATCGGCTAAGGGGTGCTCATTAGGTAGATCGCGATCTACTGGTAGATCGCATAGGGCGTCCTGGTAGATCGCAGGCAGGGCGGGAGGAAGGCTTAGTCCCGCCCCGCAGGCTCCCGACGCCGCCCAGGTGCAGAAGGAGGTTGGACTGGATGGCCCTTGGAGGTCTCCTCCTATTCTAGGAACCTGTTGTTGTTACTATTATTAGCAGAGGCTGAATGAATATTATCATCATTATTATGAATGAATTCATGGGCTTATTATACTCACATTTAGTTGAATTCAGTCTTAAAATATATTATATGGCTCTCACTGAAATACATTTCCAAATATTTTGCTTTTATGGCTCTCTGGGTCGTGGGTAGGTAGATCATTTTGACTTGGTTGTTTTATAAGTAGCTTGCATGCAGAAAAAGTGTGAGCACCCCTGGCCTAAAGTATCATTCTAAATACATGCTCAACAAAAGTTCAAAGTTGCTGCAAATTGCAAGGAATTTTTAAGGGGGTAGAATTAGGGGCTGTGTGTCCTCACTTTGCTCCCTTTTCCCTCATCGTTCTGCAGGCCCGGATTAAAGGCTTCTGCCGTCCTAGGCCACACTCCCTAAATCCCGGCCCCCCGGGGGGCGGTGCTGCGGCCGCTTGAGGGGGCGGGGCCTCTTGCGGGGGCGGAGCCGGCATGACAGAAAAGGAGCCGGGAGAAGCCTCGCCGCTGCTGCGCCGCCCCTAGGGCGATGGGCGTGCCTTCCCCCGCTGCCCCCCCAATCTGCCGGAAATGCTGCCCCCCCAATCTGCCGCCCAAGGCCATGGCCTCGGGTGGCCTTGTGGGTAATCCGGGCCCGTCGTTCTGTCTTTAGAGGGGAGAAATCAATGTTGGATGACTTTAAGTGGCTTCCTGCTTCTGCTATGAGAGAAAGGGACATTGAAAAGTTGCTTGGCCTGTTGATTTGTTCAGTTCCAGCAGAGAACAAACAGGCTGAGCCAGCTTGCAGAGAGTGCTGTGGGCTGGACCGTTGTGTGTGGGTGGTGGGAACCGGATTACCTGACTCAGTTGGCTTAGTTAAGGTCATGTAACGTCTTCTCTCCCTCTTTGTTTTCCCTCTGCACTCCCCCTATTTTCCCCTGTTTTTCTTTCTAATTTTTGCTACATGTTATTATGGAAGAACCCGCCATACCACAGAGGTCCAGTAATGTAGCTGTATTTGGAATTGCATGTAGTCTCAGATACTGTCTAGAAAAAAAGGATTTCAATTTCTGATTCTTTTGATAGCAAAAGAGAAGTGCTGAAGCTTCTGTGGTGCTCTAAGAGACTGATGGAGGCAGGTCATTGGACTAAAATCTAGTGTTGTGCTGACAGTTACAGTTGGAACATTTTCCCTTTCTCCTTTTGCAATTCTTCATGATGCATAAAAACTGGCTCCAGAGTGCTGAATAATCCTTTGCAGGCCAAACTGGTTTTTGAGTGCATAAGCAAATGCAATGAGGAGTCCATAGATACCATATAAACACAATGATGGACTCAAAAGGTGGTCTGCCCTAGCGCTGCTCCTTTTCCAGTCTCTTGTTAGGCAAGATCAACCTTAATATCCCAAATAAACTAGTTCTCAGCTTATCTTGGAAGCTAAGCAGGGCCAGCCCTGGTTAGTACTTGGATGGGAGATGGCCAACAAATACCAGGTGCCGTAGGCCATATTTCAGAGGAAGGAACGAGCAAATCCACTTTTCAGTATTCCTTGCTTTAAAAACCCTATGAAATTTGTGGATCAACACAATTCAATAGATGACTTAAAGGCACATCAACAAACAACTTAAAATTCTCAGAACTGCAAAATCAATGCACAGTTAAATATTCCCCTGATAATAATATTCATGGTTGGTTTTATTCATCATATCAAACACAAATACATGTTATATATACACATATCCATATATATCTAGAGAAGACAATGATGCTGGGGAAAATGGAAGGAAAAGGGAAGAGGGGCCTACCAAGGGCAAGATGGATGGATGGTATCCTTGAAGTGACTGGCTTGACTCTGAAGGAGTTGGGGGTGGTGATGGCCGACAGGGAGCTCTGCCGTGAGCTGGTCCATGAGGGCACGAGTCGGAAGCGACTGAACAAATAAACAACAATAACCATATATATCACTGTAAAACATGAAATATTTCACCATCATATAATATATGGGCATAATAATGTAAATGTTTCGGATGTGGCACAGCATTGCATATGATTTGAAAATATAAATGAATATAATATAAATGAAGGACAACATAAATGAATGTAATAGTTGAATATTTAAAGGTATTTATTGAGTGCATTTCCTGTATTGTTAGCAGTTTGTGTAGTAAGTACCCCCACCTTCAGTGCATTGGATATGGCACCGGCATGGTATATGGGGCAATAATAGTGTCAGCAATATGTACCATGGGAAGGTCTATGCCAGGGAGGAGTGAACTATGTGCCCTGTATATGTTTATTGACATTAAGTTTTTAAAGTCACCTCTCTTCCATGTAATTTAGTTTCTGCTAGTCATGAGGGAGAAGCAAGGAATGGATAAGCTTCTTGGTTTTTTTCTAACTCCTAAAAGTAATATATTACATCCCATTTTACTCATAGGCTCTTAAGCCATCTTTAATCCTGTGCTGGATGCCAGGTAGTATACGATCACTACTGTACAGATACAGTAATAAAACAAAAAGCAAACAGGACTAGTTCAAAATGTGTTATTGCTTAGGCAGAGCAAAACATAGCACTCCTGAACAAGGTTCAACATACATAAAGCCAACCAAGTTAAATTACTCGAGGAGACCTAAAATCGAACAAAACTAGGCCTTAAATACTGCAATAAGGAATTAAGTAGCTGACCATTTCTTGCTTTTTCATGTCAAGCTAAATCTACAGTCTGCGGCAGTTGCCACATGTTAGTCCAGTTTTAAGGTGGCTCTGTAGCTAAAATGTGTGATCAGTTGCAATGTCTGAGCAAATGAGAACACTTGATCTTGGCACAAAGCAATATTTAGGGTACATGACAGGTGAGATTCTTTGTGATAAAAGGAAGCACTTGAAGAACAGTCTTTGCAGAAAAACTTGAGGCAGTGGGGAAAAAGATTTTGAGATTTCACAATTTCAGCCATACTTTTCCAGCAATAAGGTCTGGACATTTATCTGAAGTCCTCTGGAAACATAATTATTTGCTTGGTAGCAGCTTTTCCCCAGACCTACTTTTAGCTCTGATCTGGGCAAGTATGGTACAGTCTGATGATTGTGATATATTGGCCAGCCTTGATCAAGCCGCTCCGTCTTTACCTAGCGTACATTTTCTAGGCCATTGGGAGGCAAATGGAAGAACTGAAGAACAGTTTCCTTATTGAAATGTGTCCTAAAATTTCCAGTGTTGCTAGTTATTAATAACAGTTACAACAGTAAAAGCAGCTGCACTTCCTTTAATGGCATGTTAACATCCATTTCTTTCTTTGCAGTTGAGCGGCGGCGGCGGTTCAATATCAATGACAGAATCAAAGAACTGGGAACTCTCATTCCAAAATCAAATGATCCGTAAGTTTGGAAAAGTGGTGATGTAGGGTTTTTCATCAAAGTGGGACAAAGGCCTGTTCTGTGGGTTAGGGTTGTGCAGGAAAGCTCCAAATTCCCCACTGTCCTCCCTCGCCATAGGTGTGGTTGCTTTCAAATTCCACTTTATGATGTTTACTGAATACAAAAATACCTCAGTTTATTCAGATTATTCCTTGCCTTAGAAAACCCTAAGAAGTATATGGAGCCATCATAAGTAAACAGACAACTTCAACAGGATGCCATCTGCTGTTTTAATTGGATTTTCTTTTACTCCCTGGTTTAGGGAGAAAGGCAGGAGATAAGTTAAAACACGGCAAACAAAAAACAACAACAAATGGTGTACTGTAGTGATTCTCAGATTCCAGTCCTCCAGAAGTTTTGGACTTCAAAAAGTCACAATTGTTATAGCCAATGGTGAAGAATTTTTGGAGTTCCAAATATGTGAAGGACCATCATTTGAGAAATACTTCTCTATCCAGCATTTGGAGGACCACGGGTCCTTTGAAATTTGGCTAGCTCAGTGGTTCCCAATCTATTTTTGACCAGGTACCACTTTGACCAGAGATCACTCTACAATATTAATACCAAAAGGGTTACAAATCAGTTTTTGGTCAACTTTAGTTTTGGTTTGGTTATTTGGGCTGCTGATCCAGATAATTGCATTCAATAGACTTACATCAGCTCTCGTTTCTGATACAGAACATATGCCATCCAATAGTCACCATCCGCTCACTCACGCAAAACCATATTTAATAATCTAGAGCTGATGTGGTTGTAGTAGTCTTTCGTGGGTAGTCAGCCCTTCCCTCCTGACATCCCCGTTGCCTCTGCACTATAAGAGGGTTTCACGAGACCAGTTGCTCTTGTTTTGAGGCAATGGTGTAGTAATGGTGAGGCCATGGACCATATTTTCATTCTTGTGGACCACTGGTGGTCCCGGGGCCACAGGTTGGGAACCACTGGGCTAGGTGCTCTGATCCTGTGAGGTGACCACCATTGGATGGCGTGGGCAATGACAGGACCTTGCATGCCTCTCTTCCCCTCAGGGAGATGCGTTGGAACAAAGGGACTATCCTGAAGGCTTCAGTGGACTACATTCGGAAGCTGCAGAAAGAGCAGATGCGCTCAAAGGAGATGGAGATCCGGCAGCGGAAGCTGGAGCAGGCCAATCGTAGCCTGCAGCTGCGTGTGCAGGTAGCCAAGGGGGTGCTGTGCTGCCGTGTGGGTGGGGCAGAGTGGGCACAGGCCCCGTTCAGGCATGCTGCTGGGTCTCACTCGCCAGTCTCTGTTCTCTCCTCTAGGAATTGGAGCTGCAGGTCCAGATGCATGGGTTGCCTTTGACTTCAATGACGCAGTCTTTGGCAGGAGACACAGTTCCCCCCTTTGTAGACTCCCTGGATCTGCCTTTCTCGGCTGAGGAACTGGGGCTGGGTCTTGCGCTGGGATCAGACGGGGGAGCTCTACAAGATGTTCTCATGGACGATGGGACTGCTCTGTCCCCACTCGGCGCCTCCGACCCACTGCTTTCCTCTGTCTCGCCTGGCGCCTCCAAGGGCAGCAGCCGCCGTTCCAGTTTCAGCATGGAAGATGACTCGTGATGGCGGCATGTGGGACTCTGGTGGTTGGAAAGGAAGAGCTGGATAAGGCTCCACCTCTTACACATTCAGGCCTTCCCCGGTCAGACCTTTCCTCTGATCCGGTAGATCCAAATTGTGGAGGCTCCTCCCCATGTCCCGAATTACCACCTCTTTTCAGCATTCTGTTGCCCCTCAACCGGGGGACAGGAAGGATAGCATGGATTCAGTTTCCTCCCATGGGAAAGCAGGCTTGCTGGGCTGTTTTTGATACCAAATCTTCCTAGAAAGCAGCTGAAGTAGGTTATCCCTTATCAAAGGATGGGACCCTAAACTATGTGTACTCATCGAAGGTTCAGAGATGCTAGAAAGTAGATCTTTATGCATTTCCCTACCCCTGCCCTGTTTTAAAACTCTAGTAGGGCATTTCTTTATCACTGTGTGAGGAGTGTATAGCCACCCACTTTGGTTGGCTCACTCCAGCCCTTGCTTTATAGACCCTTTGCACCTTCACTGTATATAATTTAGGAAGCTGGCTTGAGCGGGGAGGAGGAAAGTGGCCTCTTTTTCAGAGCTTTTGCATAGCACAGAGCCTTGTCCTCCTCTTCCTCCTTCCTTTTTTATTTTAAAAAGCATTATTTTATATAGATTTTGGACATTTTTTTATTTGTAAAAAATCTTACCCTTCTCGAAACTGCTGCTTTAACGTTTGATGAAACTTTGGGGGTTTTTTTTATTTTATTTGTGCAATTTTGTTCACCTCTGAATTGGCTGAAAGAAAAACCTGACTTTATCCCTCATGTTTTCCTTGTGAGCAGAGGAGTAAGGGAGAGGAAAGTAGTGAAATAGTTCCCTCGCGCTTCCCTGTATGTTCATACAAATCTTAAAGAGTAACAACTGCTCAATAGGACTTAATTGCTACTTACCCTGTCTTTTTAATTTAAATATCTCTCCCATTTTTAAATATATATTGTATAAATAAAGTTATAATCACTTTTTAAAGAGGAATTTTTTGCATACTATATAGATCTGAAGAGAAATATGTAGAAACGAGACTGTATTGTTTATTGAATCAACTAGCCTTTGATTGAAACCAGGCTTCTGTATGAACTGCTTTTTTGATGGGCATTAGAAAGTTATTGTAATTGTTGCAAAGACAATCATTTGGTCTCTACTGTGTGAATGCAGTTAGACAGAAGTGTTCAACCCCCCCCCCTTCCAACTAAAAAAAATACTGAAAACACAAACCCTTTAAAAGCCCAGTTCGCACAACATCCAACATCTGTTGTTGGATGTCTATATTGGGTTAAAGTGAAAGGATTATCGGCCACTGCCTTTCAGGAGGTAATGCTGCAAAATACTGCTTGGGATGATCAGAAAGGTACCATAGGTTGAGTATCCTTTATCCAAAATGCTTAAACTAGAAGTGTTTCGGATTTTGGCATGCCATATTTGTATATACGTACACAGTAAGGCATCTTGGGAGATGGGACCCAAGTCTAAACATGAAATGGAATTATGTTTCATATGGACATAAGCCTGACATTACACAGTATTTTAATGTTGTGCATGAAACCAAGTTTCTGTACATTGAACCATCAGAAAAGCAAAGGTGTTACTGTTGAGGCCACTTTTGTGGACAAATTTGGACTTTGGAGTATTTCGAAATTCTGGATAATGGAAGCTCAACCTGTACTTTACTATAAGTGAACACATCACAAAGTTTAAAATATTGAAGGCAGGAGGAATGATCACAGCTCTATCTGGACACCTTTTGAGGGAGAAATGAGAAGATGGGTGATCAGTGCAAACTCATGTTCTTTCCGTATGTCTTGCTAGTATGAAAAAGAATTGAGAGCAGAGCAAGTTGGGGGGAAAAGTGAGATTGGGTAAGTGGTTGTAGATGCTGAAGGAATAGGGCTAGTCTTCACTAACAAAGCATTGAATGAGAGTGTAGTGTTCAGGGGATGATAGAGGGGAGGATTTCAGAATGAGGGAAGGAACTGGTTTTCCTGTTGTGGGTTCTTCACCCTCCATGACCCAGACACCACTTTCTGTCCTTTCTACTTTGTATGTTTAAACATTCCCACTACTGATAATAGAAGCTTCTAAAGAAATAAACCAGCAATGACCATTTTCTATAGCCTCTGTTGTACTTGAGTTTTTTAAAAATTGTTTCTTGCAGAAAATTAAATCATATTTGCATTTGGAAAGGAACAGAGTTGTTGATAGCCACATTTAGTTGGTAAGTGGCTGTAAGATACTTTGGTGCTAAAAAGGTGTTTGAAACAATCCTTGAAAGCCTAAGAGTTTGACAAAAATCATTTTTGGACCGCAAATCCCCACCAAACTTTAACTCGACCATTGAACCTGAACCGCTATATTTTCAATAGTCACTTCATAATTCAGTGCCCTGGAGACTACAACTTAGAACAATGGGTTCAAATTACAGTAAAGGAGATTCCATCTGAACATTTGGAAGAACTTTCTGACTCTGACAGCTGTTCAACAGCGTAACTCTCTGCCCTGGAGTGTGGGGGAGCCTTTTCTTGGTGGATATTTTTAAATAGAGGCTGGATAGCCATCTGTCAGGGGTACTTTGATTGTGCTTTTCCTGCATGGCAGGGGTTGGACTCGATGACTCATATAGTCTCTCCCAACTCTGTGACTCTATCATCTATATATATATAAAGGAAGAGTCGTCATGGAAAGACCGTCCCAAACAGAGAAACCTTACAACGCAGAAACACCAAACTTGCCAACAGAAATAGGCCTCAAGCAAGGTAGGTTTGTAGCAAAGAAACTTTTCCCCCAAAACCTAAAGGCCCCCAAAACAACAATACAAAAAACCTACATTTCCCAGCATCCTCCGTGGCTGCCAACGACTCCCCAGCCTCTACATTCTGACAACATGATTGGCTGCCAGTGAGGGCGTATTTGCATAATTCTCTACTGGCCAGCCAACATGAACATTCCGACCCATAATAAACTGTCAGAGGAGGATAAGGCAAAGGCCTGAGGCACAAACACAAACACCCAATTCACTTCCCACAAAAATTTAAACCCTACAAATCACAAACCACGCCCAAAATTGACAGTAAGGCTTCATTAACTTAATTTCCCTGACTAGGTCTCACTTAATGGAATTTCGCTCTGAATTGACAGTAAGGCTTCATTAATGGGATCAACTGGGACAGTGTGTATGGCCTGAAATGACAGTAAGGCTTCATTACCTTGCTGTTCCTGACTAGGCCTCAGCTCATGGGACATTGTGTATGGCCTGAACTTACAGTAACCTACCTTGGCACACAGCCCCTATGACCCACGCTACATTTTACTGCAATTTGGAGGAGGGTGGACCATGGATTATGGGACTTGAAGTACCTCCATGGATAATGGGATTTGTACTACTTTCAAACCCTTCATTCCCCACAGACCACTGTGGCCTAGAACCAAGACCAATAAAGACCAAACTTGGCACACAATGCCCCCCATGACCCACACTCCGACTGCAGTTCAGAGGAGGACACACCATGGATAATGGGATTTCAAGTACCTCTACTCACTTCCAAAGTACCCCACCCAGACAAGCATCAACCTCTACATCAACACAGCAGACGGAAAGACAAAAAACATTGTATATCCACAAGCTATGCAGAATGCCAGCAACACCACACAACAACAACTCCACAGGACTCCCAACATCCCACCCACCAAAACAACCCACAACAACACAGCCATGACCCCAACAACACCATAAGTAACAACAATTCCAACCCTTACATACTCAGACTTTCTCGCATCTCCTAAATAGGGCACAGCAACGCGTGCCGGGTACAGCTAGTTCTAAATAAATTGCAGCAGCGGCCTAGCTAGTAATCCACAATAGAGTCGAAAAAAGAAAAGTTAGTGGTGGCACTGTAGATTGGCCATTGTAATTCTTCATGCTCTCAGCCTTGTCTAATGCAGTGTTTCCCAACCAGTGTGCCGTGAGAAATTGGAACCTCCAATACCCTTTCTTCCACCTCCTGCCAAACACCTTTTCTTCTCCACTCAGGCTCCCTTCTTCCCAGCCTCGCTCTGCTCGCTTTGCCTCGCTTTGCTCTGGGGCGAGTCTGCACAGTAGCGCCCGCACGGGTCACGTCTTCCTCCCTCCCCCCTCCTCCTCCTCATGCACACGCTATTTTCCCCAAACTCCATCTGTGTTCACATTTGGGCATATTGAGTATTCATGCCAAGTTTGGTCCTGATTCAACATTGTTTCAGTCCACAGTGCTCTCTGGATATAGGTGAACTACAACTCCAAAACCCAAGGTCAATGCCCACCAAACTCTTATAGTATTTTCTCTTGGTTATGGGAGTTCTGTGTGGGAAGTTTGTGTCTTTCTGCCATTCCTGCCAGGATACCTATGTTGTGTTCATCGAAACAGGCCCAGGTTTCACACTGAGTGTATAAATACATTAAAAAAACATATTAACTATATGTATTACTGTATTAGAGTGTCATTTTTTTGTCATTTTGGTTGGTGGTGTGCCCCAGGATTTTGTAAATGTAAAAAATGTGCCGCGGCTCAAAAAAGGTTGAAAAACACTGGTCTAATGATTTGAATTGAGTAAATTGGGTGCCGCCTGACATTCACATCCCAAATTACAATATTACAAAATGTAATCGGGAAATAATGGTGGCTACAATAACACCATCTAGATTAGGCAGGGATGGGTCTGATTAACCCTCTGCCTTTGCAGTTTTTCGTCTGCTTCAATTTAATTTTTTTCCCCTCCCATTTCCAACCATTGTCTTTAGTTTGCTCCATTCACTCACTCAGTGATGTGATTTCCAGCAAAAATCATGAAGAGTGGGTTTATGCCCAGTGAGCCCCTGCTAAACCAGATGGAAGAGAAGAAACAATCAGGGCCAGTTAACACCTCCCAACAAAGGATCCCCCAGGCAGGAAGCAGCTAGGCTTTGAAGCTGCAAGGTCATTAAATGCCAATCAAGGTGGCCAATTACAACATCCACACTTGCCTCTGGCAGAGAAGAGTTCTTTCTCCCACCATGGACACAGGGGCGGTCCTACAAGATAGGCCAAGTAGTTGGCCGCCTAGGGCGCCATCTGGGAAGGGGGCGCCATCCTGGCCGCATGGGGCGCCATCCTGGCCCTGCCGATGTTCCTCGGACAGTGCTGCAGCTGCCTGCTTTTTGACCCGGCCTTGTGCGCTCCGACGCCGCTTCTGGGCACGCGCAGAGGTTTTCACGCAGGCGCAGTTGCTCTGGAGCTGAAGCTGAGCACAGGAGCAACTGCACATGCGCGAAAACCTCCGTGCATGCCCAGTAGCTTCCTTGCGCAGAAGCCTGTAAGCAAAGCACTCCCTATCGGGCAGGCAGGGAGTGCTTCCCCTCTCCCTTTGTCTCCGCCGCGCGTGCGTTTGCGGGGAAGGAGAAAAGAATCAGTGAAGGAAGTGTAAGTGAAGGAATGGATGAAGGGCTTTCCTCCTCTTCCTCCGTGACCTCTTCTCTCCCTCCTTCCTTTCTTCGGCTCTATTTCTGTCGAGACCTGAGGGGCCTGAGGCTATGAGGAGTTGTGGGAGTTGGAGGCCAAAACACTTAGAAGGAGGGAGGGAGGGCCCAAGTTTGCCCAGGCCGCGCTGCCTGTATTCGACCTCATTTGAACATTTTGGCTGTTTTTCTATTTACATTTACATTGGGATCCTAGTTTTGGACTTATGGGAGACTCCTATGAATTATGAGACGGGTGGGAGGTAACAGATTCCGATTTTGATGCATTTACATTGCAGTTCTTGTTGATTATTATACAGTTCTGCTTAATATTGTCATACAATATAATACAAATACAATATAATAGAATGATATTTTTATATTACATGAAATATTACAAACAATATTGCAGTATAGTGGTATTGTACAAAATAGTAATATATAATATTTTATTTTACCTTATTTTGGGTCATTTGAGTTTTATAGGAGTAATGAAAATATTTAGTAGAGGATAATTTTATTGAAATAAATAATTTTATTTATTATTTTATAATAATATAATAGAATGTTACATTATATTATAATGTCAATATATTATAATATAATTATATTGTAATGCAGTATAATATAATTATGATATAATATAGTATGAGTATGGTATAATATATTGTATATACATTGATACAATATAATACTACTAATGGCATTGTGATATTATAATTGTATATTTGTTTTACATGGGGGCAAAATAATGGTTTTGGGGGCACCAAAATAATGTTCGCCTACCATTTCAAATTACCTTAGACCGCCCCTGGCCCCTGCTAAACCAGATGGAAGAGAAGAAACAATCAGGGCCAGTTAACACCTCCCAACAAAGGATCCCCCAGGCAGGAAGCAGCTAGGCTTTGAAGCTGCAAGGTCATAAAATGCCAATCAAGGTGGCCAATTACAACATTCACACCTGCCTCTGGCAGAGAAGAGTTCTTTCTCCCACTCTGGACAGATTGCACGGATATACAAACCCCACTTGCCTAGTTTCCAAAAGACCTCACAACCCCTAAGGATGCCTGCCATAGATGTGGGTGGGAATGCTTCTGAAACATGGCCATACAGCCCGGAAAACTCACAACAGCTCAGTAGAATGTCTCTAGTGGTGAAGGGTGTAGACATCCTGTGTCTCATTTAAAGCCACATCCACTGTTTTAACGTGGTGGGGTTTATTCCATAGTGGTCATGCGCACTCGGAAGCGAAACGCATGGGAACATGTCTTCTGACAAGTGACTCTACCTTTTAGTACCTCTATGTTCCGCAAAGCCGGCTCCTTTTGTCAAGTTCCGCAGGGTTGGGCGTGTCTCCCCCAAGGCGCTACGTCAGGCTCATTTCTATGGTGTGCTAGAGCGGACTCTTCCTGATCTTTCCACTCTTTAGCGACACTCCTTCCGCCTAGGCGTCATTTTGAGCCCGCCCCGCCCAAGCACTCTTTTCCGGTTGAGGCAGGAGAGGGGGAAGAGACAGACTCCGAGGGAGGACGAAAAGCCCTGTCTCCTGTCCTCTCCCCCGCTCCCTCTCTATGGTATTTTCTTAAAGTCACCCCTCGCCTTTTTTAAAGCTCCGGCTCTCCCTCTATAATCTTTTTTTCCCTCCGCCCCCTTCGCCTCGGCTTCCTCGAACCAGGCCGGATCCGAACTGGGGGGCGGAGGGGGCGGGGAGGAGGAGGAGGAGGAAGATGGCGCAGGCCTTGTCCGGAGAGGAGTTCGAGCGCATGCAGGTGCGTGTCTGAACGTCGGGATGCCTCACACCCGTGTCGGGTCGCATGTCATGTGATGGGATGGTTTTACCTGGGAGGGGGGATCCCATTGCGGGGGATGAGGTGAGGGTTGGATGACGTAAGGATGCAGGGTTAGGAAAACACGCGTGTTTGGGAGGCCCGTTCACACGTTACAGGGAAGCGACCTCCTCCTGCCTGGATTTAAAAGAGGGGAATGCAGCCTGGCTGCCATCAAGGCATCGGTGAGCAGGGATGATGGGAGCTGTGGTGTAAAACACGCGTGTTTGGGAGGCCCGTTCACACGTTACAGGGAAGCGACCTCCTCCTGCCTGGACTTAAAGGAGGGGAATGCAGCCTAGCTGCCATCAAGGCATCAGTGAGCAGGGATGATGGGAGCTGTGGAGGAAAACACGTGTGTTTGGGAGGCCCGTTCACACGTTACAGGGAAGCGACCTCCTCCTGCCTGGACTTAAATGAGGGGGATGCAGCCTAGCTGCCATCAAGGCATCAGTGAGCAGGGATGATGGGAGCTGTGGAGTAAAACACGCGTGTTTGGGAGGCCCGTTCACACGTTACAGGGAAGCGACCTCCTCCTGCCTGGACTTAAAAGAGGGGGATGCAGCCTGGCTGCCATCAAGGCATCGGTGAGCAGGGATGATGGGAGCTGTGGAGGAAAACACGCGTGTTTGGGAGGCCCGTTCACACGTTACAGGGAAGCGACCTCCTCCTGCCTGGACTTAAAAGAGGGGGATGCAGCCTGGCTGCCATCAAGGCATCGGTGAGCAGGGATGATGGGAGCTGTGGTGTAAAACACGCGTGTTTGGGAGGCCCGTTCACACGTTACAGGGAAGCGACCTCCTCCTGCCTGGACTTAAAAGAGGGATGCAGCCTGGCTGCCATCAAGGCATCGGTGAGCAGGGATGATGGGAGCTGTGGTGTAAACACACGCGTGTTTGGGAGGCCCGTTCACACGTTACAGGGAAGCGACCTCCTCCTGCCTGGAATTAAAAGAGGGGATGCAGCCTGGCTGCCATCAAGGCATCGGTGAGCAGGGATGATGGGAGCTGTGGAGTAAAACACGCGTGTTTGGGAGGCCCGTTCACACGTTACAGGGAAGCGACCTCCTCCTGCCTGGATTTAAAAGAGGGGAATGCAGCCTGGCTGCCATCAAGGCATCGGTGAGCAGGGATGATGGGAGCTGTGGTGTAAAACACGCGTGTTTGGGAGGCCCGTTCACACGTTACAGGGAAGCGACCTCCTCCTGCCTGGACTTAAAGGAGGGGGATGCAGCCTAGCTGCCATCAAGGCATCGGTGAGCAGGGATGATGGGAGCTGTGGAGGAAAACACGCGTGTTTGGGAGGCCCGTTCACACGTTACAGGGAAGCGACCTCCTCCTGCCTGGACTTAAAGGAGGGGAATGCAGCCTAGCTGCCATCAAGGCATCAGTGAGCAGGGATGATGGGAGCTGTGGAGGAAAACACGTGTGTTTGGGAGGCCCGTTCACACGTTACAGGGAAGCGACCTCCTCCTGCCTGGACTTAAAGGAGGGGAATGCAGCCTGGCTGCCATCAAGGCATCGGTGAGCAGGGATGATGGGAGCTGTGGAGGAAAACACGTGTGTTTGGGAGGCCCGTTCACACGTTACAGGGAAGCGACCTCCTCCTGCCTGGACTTAAAGGAGGGGGATGCAGCCTAGCTGCCATCAAGGCATCAGTGAGCAGGGATGATGGGAGCTGTGGAGTAAAACACGTGTGTTTGGGAGGCCCGTTCACACGTTACAGGGAAGCGACCTCCTCCTGCCTGGACTTAAAGGAGGGGAATGCAGCCTAGCTGCCATCAAGGCATCAGTGAGCAGGGATGATGGGAGCTGTGGAGGAAAACACGCGTGTTTGGGAGGCCCCTTCACACGTTACAGGGAAGCGACCTCCTCCTGCCTGGACTTAAAGGAGGGGGATGCAGCCTGGCTGCCATCAAGGCATCGGTGAGCAGGGATGATGGGAGCTGTGGAGGAAAACACGTGTGTTTGGGAGGCCCTTCACACGTTACAGGAAGCGACCTCCTCCTGCCTGGACTTAAAGGAGGGGATGCAGCCTGGCTGCCATCAAGGCATCGGTGAGCAGGGATGATGGGAGCTGTGGAGGAAAACACGCGTGTTTGGGAGGCCCGTTCACACGTTACAGGGAAGCGACCTCCTCCTGCCTGGACTTAAAGGAGGGGGATGCAGCCTGGCTGCCATCAAGGCATCGGTGAGCAGGGATGATGGGAGCTGTGGTGTAAAACACGCGTGTTTGGGAGGCCCGTCCACATGTTACAGGGAAGCGACCTCCTCCTGCCTGGACTTAAAGGAGGGGGATGCAGCCTAGCTGCCATCAAGGCATCAGTGAGCAGGGATGATGGGAGCTGTGGTGTAAAACACGCGTGTTTGGGAGGCCCGTCCACACGTTACAGGGAAGCGACCTCCTCCTGCCTGGACTTAAAGGAGGGGGATGCAGCCTAGCTGCCATCAAGGCATCAGTGAGCAGGGATGATGGGAGCACGTGTGGGGAGGCCCGTTCACACGTTACAGGGAAGCGACCTCCTCCTGCCTGGAGGTGTGCAGCCTAGCTGCCATCAAGGCATCAGTGAGCAGGAATGATGGGAGCTGTGGTCCAGAGGTGTTTGGGAGGCCCGGGCACCTCCTCCTGCCTGGCTTAACAGCCTAGGCAGGCTGTTAGGAATTGTGGGAGTTGCAGTCCAAAACACCTGGAGGGCCAGAGTTTGCCCAGGCCTGATCTACACTGTAGAATTAATGCAGCTTGGCACCGCTTTAACTCGACATGGCTCAGTGCTATGGGAGCATTTGGTCTTCTCAGACCAAGACTGAGGCCCCTTCCAGACAGGCCCAATGATATCCCAGGATCTGATCCCAGGTTTTCTGCTTCATATGAATCCACACGGCCAGATAATCTGGGATAAACAGAGATCCTGGGATATAGAGCCTGTCTGGAAGGTCCCTGAACTCAGGGTCCTTCCATACAGCCCTATATTACAAAATATCAAGGCAGAAAACCCCACATTATCTGTGTGTGGATTTGGGTCCTTCCACACAGCCATATAACCCAGAATGTCAAGGCAGAAAATCCCACAATACCTCCTTTGAAATGGATTATCTGAGTCCACACTGCCATATATTTATTCATTCATTTATTTATTATTTCGATTTGTATACCATCCTTTCCAATTGGCTCAGGATGGTTTACAGCATATCGAACTATAACATCAGAACAATAAAACAGCAGATATCAGAACATTAAAACAGTGTCAAACTACAACCAAGGGTGACTAAAGGTCAAAAGCCTGGCGGAAAAGAGCTGTTTTACAAGCTTTCCGGAAAGCCGGCAGCTCACTAATTGCACGGACTTCAGGTGGCAGAGTGTTCAACAGGCTCGGTGCCACAACAGAGAAGGCCCTCTGTCTAGTTGAAGGTAGACTGACAGTTCGTAGGGAAGGGATCTGCAAGAGGTTGTGATCCTCAGATCGAAGAGATCTCTGGGGAACATATGGAAGTAGGCGGTCCCTCAAGTACATCGGCCCCAGACTATGCAAGGCCTTAAAGGTCAAGACCAACACTTTGAAGATGATCCGGTGCTCAATTGGCAACCAGCGCAGTTGCTGCAGAGTTGGAGTAATATGGGCCCTGGCCAGCACCTCAGTAATTTCCAGAGATAGGGTGCCAGTCGTCTAGCCTGCCGCATATGGTAGACAGCGGATCTGCTGACAATAGAGACCTGAGCCTCCATTGTTAGCAGCGGGTGCAACTGGACCCCCAGACTCTTTACTAAAGGTGACGGGCGTAATGCCTCGCCGTCCAGAGTAGGCAGCCGGAGCTCACACCCACCCGGTTGACCCAGCCAAAGGATCTCCATCTTCGATGGATTCACTCTCAACCGATTAGCTCGTAGCCAACCAGTCACAGCTTCAAGGCATTGTTGGAAACAATCAGGTACAGAGTCTGGTCGGCCGTCCATCCTCAGCACCAGCTGGGTGTCATCAGTGTACTGATGACACTCCAGACCAAAACTGCACTGTGTGGAAGGAGCCTCAAATAACCCAGTTCGAAGCAGATATTGTGGGGTTTTCTGCCTTGATATTCTGGGATATATGGATGTGTGAAAGGGCCCTAAAATATTTATTTATTTTATTTACGTCATTTATATTCCGCCCTTCTCACCCCGCAGGGGACTCAGGGCGGACCACAATGCACATATACAGGCAAACATTCAATGCCATTGACATACAACATATATAGACAGACATAGAGGCATTTTAACATTCCAGAAATCAGCTAAATTTAGCCTCCCCACAAAGTGGTACCTAAATTTCCTACTTGACAGATGCAACTGTCTTTTGGTTTGCAAAGGTTGACAACAAGCTACACAAATTGGTCGAGAGTTCACCCCGACCTGGGCAGGCCTCGAACTCATGATCTTCTGGTCAGTAGAGATCTTATGCAGCTGACACCCGGTCAGCTGCGCCACATTCCTGCCACATACCTAGGATTTCATTGAGTTGAGCCATTACACTTAATAATAATAATAATAATAATAATAATGTGTATTCTGCCCTATCTCTCTGAGGGGACTCGGCAGATTCCAACAAAAATACAAGTACAAACAACAAACCAAAGAGATCCCAAAATAAACCAACAAAATTATATTATACAACCAGAAATGTAATAATATAACCTGTCAATTAATGTATATCTAACATAAAAACATAAACATGAATGTATATAAACCACAATGCAATTTATTTAATAGTTATTAAAATTATTATAAAGTGGTGCTGAACTGCATTAAATCCACAGTGTAGACTAGCATTGTTGGCAAAACTGAAGGCTTACCCTACCTCTCCTTTACAGTTTACCCATTAAGGACCTTTGAATCTAGAAGAGAGGAGAGGGACTCTGTGGCTGTCTGAAAGATGCTAGACCACAATTCCCAGCACCCTTGCTCATCATTTACTCAGGCTGATGGAAGCTGCAGTCCATCCACATCTGAAGGCCAAAGTTTTTTTTAGAGCCCCTGGTGGTGCAGCGGGTTAAACCACTGAGCTGCTGAACTTGCTGACTGAAAGGTCTATGGTTCGAATCTAGGGAGCAGGGTGAGCTCCTGCTTTTAGTCTCAGCTTCTGCCAACCTAGCAGTTCAAAAACATGCAAATGTGAGAAGATCAATAAGTACTGAAGGTAAACAGCGCTCCATGCAGTCATGCCGGCCATATGACCTTGGAGGAATCTACGGATAACGGCAGCTCTTTGTCTTAGAAATGGGGATGAGCACCACCCCCCAGAGTCGGACATGACTAGGCTTAATGTCAAGGGGAAACCTAAACCTTAACCTTTAGCCCTCCTTTTGGCATGAAGGCTTTGTGTATTACCACCGGCATCGCCTTTCTTCCCATCATGATCAGCCTGTGCACCTTGATGAATGCAGAAATGTACAGTTGACCCTCTGTATCCATGGATTCGAGCCTCCATGGTTTTAAGATATTCAAAATAAATTCAGAAAAGCAAAGATTGATGTTGCCATCTTATATGAGGCTCGCCATTTGACTACAGCATCGTATAATAATGGGACTTTATATCCACATATGGTGGTGATCCCTTGAACCCACCATATTTGCATACATTGTTGGCATGATTTCTCAGTATCCTTTGATAAGGATTATATTCTTTCGTTGGCTTCCTTTCGTGCCCCCATCTGCGAGAGCTGGTCTTGAAGGGCTTTTTCAGTGCTGCTTTGCCTTGTTGCCTTTTTCTCGTTTCTTTGGGAAGGAGCAGCACTTGCCCCTCTTTGATTTCATCTCTTTGGTTCAGCATCCCCGTTATCACAGCCACATTGCAGATAGACTCTTCCAAAGGGCAAAAAGCCAGTTGTTGCTTGCCGAAATGCATTCACAGTGAGTTATTCACTTAAACAAATGGCCTTTGCAGCAGCTGGGTTTATGGAACAATGGCATAAAGCTTGGTCTGCTGATGGAGGCCCAGAGGAGGGCTGTTCGGTATCAGGGGAAATGAGCTGGAAATGAAGGGGGTGAGGTGGGGGTTCATGTGATAAACACAAGGCCTCTTTCAGAAGCTGATTTCCTTTTTAAAAAGCTGTTTGTAATACAGTATGACCCCTATATCTGTAGGAGATATACCCTTGTATTTTGTGTAGGTATGTGAAATTGCAGATAATAGTGGATTATATTAACACAAAGGATTTGGGCCAAGAGTTACATAGAATTGTACTGGAGAACCTACAACAAATGTGAAACTTAAAAGTCTGTGGGCCAAATCTGGCCCGTCATGACATTTTATGCAGCTCTCCAGATGTTGGATTACAATCTCTGTACTCCTCATTAGCGCTGATGGAAGTTACGATATAGTAACATCTGGAAAGATGCAGTTTGTTGTATTTAGCAGGACAGTGGGGTTGTGGGCAAGGCTGAACCTAGCAGTTCAGAAACATGCAAATGTGAGTACATCAATATGTACCACTCTGGTGGAAAGGTAATGGCTCGCCATGAAGGCATGCTGGCCACATGAACTTGGAGGTGTCTACGGACAACGCTGGCTCTTTGGCTTAGAAATGAAGATGAGCACCAACCCCCAGAGTCGAACATGACTGGACTTAATGTCAGGGGAAAACCTTTACCTATGGAGAGAAAAAGTGGGATATCAATAAACATAGTAAACATAATAAACATTCTGTAGCTATTGTGGATGTGATGCCTGATGTTCTTTAATCTTTTCCCAACCTCGGAGCACAAGTGCCCTTGTTACACCAGCTCTACTGGCTGCCGATTAGCTTCCGAGCACAATTCAAAGTGCTGGTTTTAACCTATAAATCCGTATACGGTTCTGGCCCAGTTTACCTGTCCGAATGTGTTCTCCACTACCAACCATCAAGGACTCTTAAGATCTTCCGGAGGGACCCTGCTCTCGGTCCCACCACCTTCGCAAGCACATCTGGTGGGGACGAGAGACAGGGCCTTCTCTGTGGTGGCCCCTCGACTATAGAACTCTCTCCCGAGCGAGATCAGGTCTGTCCCCTCCCTCTTGTCCTTTAGGACAGTGATTTTCAACCAGTGTGCCGCGGAACACTAGTGTGCTGTGAGAGATCATCAGGTGTGCCGTGGGAAATTATTTTAAACTTCATTCATATATAAACTATAAGGTGCATCTGTCCCTTTAAAAAATGCTACCATAGCACTCTCGCGTCACCTAAGAAGTGACGCGAGAGTGCTATGGTCGCACCATCTTGGATTCGCTCAGACACGGCTAAGGAAACAAAGTTAGAGTTAGTGCTGCAGCTGCGCGTCAAGTGACAGTGGTAATTTGGGATCACAGCAAGACAAGCGAGTGACAGTGATGGAGAAGTTTTTGAGAAGGGGAAATGCCAGGATATCTATTTTGTGTTCATCAAAACAGGTCCAGGTTTCACACTAAGTGAGTGTATAAATACATTAAAAACATATTAACTATATGTATTACTGTGTTAGAGTGTCATTTTGTGTCATGGTTGGTGGTGTGCCCCAGAATTTTGTAAATGTAAAAAATGTGCTGCGGCTCAAAAAAGGTTGCAAATCACTGCTTTAGGAGACTAGTAAAATCCTGGCTTTGGAAGGAAGCATTCCCAGAATGAGGACCGAGATTGAGTTAATGACCACATGGATTGGAGTTGAAGTTGAAGTTGATTTTATCTGGTGATTTGGTTTTAATGTATTTTAATGTTTTTATTTATGTATTTTAACGTATATGATATGCATTGAATTTTGCTGTAAGGCCGGTCTGAGTTCCTCTTTGAGGTGAGAAGATCGGGATATAAAAGTTTTAGATAAATAAATAATAAATAAATTGGGTGGCAGTTCCCATGATCCCCAGCCTGCATGGCAGATGATGGAAAGTGATGGGAGTGGTCGTTCAATAACATCTGGGGACCCAAACTGGGTAAAAACTAAAGAGCACTGACCACTTTGTGAAAAAAAATTGTATTAATGGATTCAACAACCCTTTGAAGGCAATCATAAGGCTGATGTGGCCTTTGATGAAAATGGGTCTGACACCTCTGAACTAGAAAGTTCCTGGAAGGATATACTTTGTTAGACACAGATAAATGAAAGTGGTGATACTTTTCTCATGGATTCAGGGGTCACCCTTGCAGTTGTCAGTGCATGCTGCTGGCTGAGTTGTTTGATGTTGAGAAACTGCTAATTCTCCCAGAGAAGAGAACAAGCTAATGAGGAGCTCTATTGTTCATAGAACAAAAGGTTTTGGGTTGAATGGAGAGGGTCAATTAGAAGAGAGCAAGTGGAAGCTCCTGGGGCGAATCTGGATCATTAGGAGGGTAGGATTTGGTTGGCCGGTTGGACACCATCCTAACAAGCAAAAGAGACAGTACTAGAACTCACCAATAGGCCCCTTTGGGAAGTAGCTGTTGGATCTTGACCAGTCCATATCATTATCCAATGTTCAGGAAAGCTTAGACCAATGGTAAATAATGGTTGGTCCTCGAAATATTCTTGCACTGCACTTCTGAACTTTCCTAGGGCTAATGGGAATTGCACTTCAGCATCATGTGGAAGACAGTATTTTCCATCAAAATAGCTTTCCACAACTTGGAAGCCCCCCTCTCCCAATGAGTTTGGCCTGCAACTCACATCATCATTGGCTATTCTGGCTGTGATGCTGGGAGAGGGGAGTCCCAACTCCACCTCAAACTCAGTTAATACTTGTATATTTGTATATTTTAAGTTGGATTGCAATGCTTTGAGTTGTGAGCCACTTTGAGTCTCCATATGGAGGAGCCCCCGATGGCAAAGTGGGTTAAACCACTGAGCTGCTAAACTTGCTGACCAAGAGGTCATAGGTTCGGATCTGGGGAACGGCATGAGCTTCCACTGTCAGCCCCAGCTTCTGCCAACCCAGCAGTTCAAAAACATGCAAATGTGAGTAGATCAATAGGTACCACTCCGGCGGAAAGGTAACGACTCTCCATGCAGTCATGCCAGCCACAGGAACTTGGAAGTGTCTATGGACAATGCTGGCTCTTTGGGTTAGAAATGGAGATGAGCACCAACCCCCAGACTTAATGTCAGGGGAAAACCTTTACCTTTACCTATGGAGAGAATAATAATAATAAACTTTATTTATACCCTGCCCCCATCTCCCCAATGGGGACTGGGGCGGCTCACATGAGGCCAAGCCCAAACAACAAATTACAATAAAATAAAATCAAAAACATCAGCAATAAACACAATAAAATACATACATATAAATAAAAAATATAACTAGCTATCTAAAATCACAAGGACAGGGCAGGCTGTAGGTACACATATATCAATAAACATAGTAAACATAATAATTGTGCACTAAAGCAAATCAAGTGTGAGGAACATTCCCCTTAACAAATGTTGAAGGACCAACAGGAGCCTTTTTTGTTTTTACTCAATGGGCTGCATGCATATTCTGTGGCTCCTTCTCAACCTGTGGTGCAGAGAGCCGTTGAACTTCATTAGCCAGCTTTCTGGGGTCCAGATTTCAAATCTCCACTCAATGGTGGCCTTGAACCAGACTGTTTCATGCCCTCAATCTGTAAAAAAGAGAATTGTGAAGATGTATTTCTTAAAAACTGAATGGCATTGTCCATAGTGTGAGAAATCATGTGTAGATATAGATCTCAATAAGCCTAGATTCCAGCCCAAAGCTTTCCTGGTCCTTGCAACAGTCTGGATTCTGCCTTATTTGCTGGTTTCACCAGTCTTTTTCAACTGCTGCCATTTCTGTTGCTAGACTCAACTCCTGGAACTTCGGACACAGAATTACCAACTTTCTGATGAACTTCGCAAGAACACTACTGGTAAGAACAAAGCCTTTTCTGGTTTCTCTCTCTGAATATGCAAGGCTCTCATCCTGTGACATACAGGTTTCCTGCACCTAATGCCATAGTTTGAACATTCCCTTTTTGCTGGTAGATGCTCATATCAGTGCAAATTCATTGTATACATCTCCACATTTGACCTGCATCCGTTGCAGATGCTGGAATGTTAAGGAGAAAATTGTGGGAGGAAAACTATAGGTAGGAATGGCATTTTAAATCCACAGGAAGCTACCTGTGTGCTGTGCATTTGCAAGAGCACCCCCCAAAGAAGCATATGTTCGGAATGTGATGTTCACCACGGAATTAGGCTTTCAGTCAAACCCAAAAAGTCATGTAGCTTTGTAGTTTGAATCATTATAAAAATATGCTTGAGTTATATGCTATATGCTTGTGCTATAATGCCTGATGAAATCTTTGAAGTCAGGCAGATGGCCAAATGAGCTTTCCTGTGGTTACTACCAAAAGTGTCATAAATTGTGCAAAGGTCCCAGGGCTTCCTAGTTCCCCACTCTGGTCCTCCAATAAGGGAAGGAAAAGTTGTGAATTATCTGCTTCTTTCTCCCCTGTTGCCTTGAAACCTCTCAAGCCAGGACTTGGAGCAGAGGTGGAATTCTGTCCTTTGTCCACTGGCATCTTCTCTTGGCCCTTTGACGTTTATTCCTTTTCAAATGCTGCTGTCCTCTCTGGACATGTTCATTTATTTATTTATTTACTATATTTCTAACCCGCCCTTCTCACCCCTGAGGGGGGACTCAGGGCAGCTTACAAGGCACAATTAGATGCCGGCAACAATACACAATATAAAAACACTAATACAACAGGATTAAAACATCAACATTAAAACATTAGCTATCCAGTTAGTTTCAAAATTCTATCTATACAATCCACATTCAATCAATCAATCAATGGCGGAATGTTCAGGTGGCTCTTCTTTTGTGTGTGTGTCTGTTTTACTACCAGTCCCTAAAGCAGTATTCATCCTGTCATTCAAGTCCAGGAATGCCCCATAACAGCAAAACACAAACACTTAGCATTTTAATTGCTTTTGGCAGGGACTGATCTCTTTGAGGACAAGAAATGTGAATGTATATGTGAGTGCTTGTATGTATGTGTGCAGGCATGTATATTTTCTCAGATAAAAGTTCTGGTACATTAAAACTGTTATGTTTATTAATTATCTGACACCAAGTCATGTATCCCAAGGGGTTATTGGGATAACAATACAAAAGATTTGCTTCTTCTCAGCCCCGACCAAATAAAATTGCCAAAATGCTAGTGTCTGTGTATATTTTTCTAGATATTCAATTAAAAGATTAATTATACCCAAGTCATGTGTCAGAAGGTTTCAAGTTTCTTCTAATATAAATAATAATCTATTATATTTTCTCAATAATAATAATAATTAATAATAATTCAAAGTGCTAGTTATGATCTTTAAAGCCCTGGATGGTTCAAGACTGACCGCATCTGTCGCAACACAGAAAGCCTTAAAGGGCCAGACCAGATAGTAAAAAAGTAGAGTTTATTTCAAAAATAAATAATTGTCCCAAAAACACTTAAGCTGCAGTGTTAAATGAGCAAAAAAACATAAAAAAGACTAAACCGGTCAAAAACACATAAAACATATACAGGTCCTTCTCAAAAAATTAGCATATAGTGCTAAAGTTCATTGTTTTCCATAATGTAATGATAAAAATTAAACTTTCATATATTGCACACCAACTGAAATATTTCAGGTCTTTGTTTGTTTTGTACTGATGATTTTGGCATACAGCTCCTGAAAACCCAAAATTACTGTCTCAAAAAATTAGCATATTTGGTCAGATGGAATATGCTAATTTTTTGAGATATGTATGCCAAAATCATCAGTAATAAAACAAAAAAAGACCTGAAATATTTCAGTTGGTGTGCAATAAATTGAAAATATATGAAAGTTTAATTTTTATCATTACATTATGGAAAATAATGAACTTTAGCACTATATGCTAATTTTTTGAGAAGGACCTGTATAATCTGGATTAAATCTCCAGAAAACCTGGAGTATTCCCCAAAAATACATGCGACAAAGGAAAAACAAAGAGCAAAGAAGCATCAGCGAAGTCCGAGGTCAAAGAACAGGAAAGCAGCAAACACCTTGTCAAAAGCAGGTCCAAAAGAGAGTTCATAGGAACCAGGAAGCACAGCATACAAAGCAAGACACAGCCACCCAGCAACACTTTGCCAACTGCAAAGAAACCCAGATTCCAAGCCCCTTTTTATATTCACAAATCTTCATCAGAGCTACAAGTAGCCAACACCCTCTCGTTAATGCTTTCCGCTGCGATGGCAGTCACAGGTGTGGCCCCTTGCCTCCCTCTCCAATCTTTCCATCTCCTATCAAGACTTAACTCCCCCCAGGATGAAGCCTGATCCTCAGAATTCCCAACCCCACTTCCCATAATTGGCTCCCCACTGACAGGCCCATCATCCCCAGAGAAACCCTCAAAAGAGTCCTCATCAGTGGTGTCCTCAAGCATTTGCCGGATCCTTTTCCTTTGTTGCTCTTCATCTGATTCTTGCTCATGAGTAACCCATTTTCCCCTCGCAGCTTCCAATTCCACACTTTCAGGATCACTCAAGGGCTCATCTACAACAGCATCCCCATGTATAAACATGCCCAGGCCCTGAGATCCTCAAGAGAGGCCCTTATCTCGGTCCCACCTCCATCTCAAGTTCAGTTGGTGGGAACGAGAGAGAGGGCCGGCTATATCTGCCTAGAAGGTCTGGTGGCAGAGGACTTTTACAAGTAAAACAAGCAGTTGAAGAAGAAAAACATACCCTGTCAGAATATGTAATGGAAAGCAAAGAACCTGCTTTGATTGAAGTCAGTAATCAGAAACTTCCCAAAGCACAGCAGACAAATAATCCATATGAGAAAACTGCACAACAAACCAGAGCTGACTGCTGGCACAACAAAGCATTGCATGGGCACACTGGGTGCCGTACCAAAAGATCTCAGCCATTATTTGGAAAAAATAAACATTGACAAAATCACGATCTGTCAACTGCAAAAGGCCACCTTACTTGGAACTGCGCGTATCATTCGGAAATATATCACGCAGTCCTAAATGCTTGGGAAGTGTTCGACTTGTGATTTTGTGATATGAAATCCAGCATATGTATCTCATTTGCTGTGTCAAACTGTGTTTTTGTGTCATTAAAATAGTAATACTACTACTAATGTAGCTATGTGGTCTTCAGGTAAGTGAGAGCCAGCATGTTGTCATGGTTTGAGCATTAGTGTTTTTCAACCTTTTTTTGAGCCGCGGCACATTTTTCACATTTACAAAATCCTGGGGCACACCACCAACCAAAATGACACAAAATGACACTCTAACACAGTAATACATATAGTTAATATGTTTTTAAATGGTCTGTTTCGATGAACACAACATAGATATCCTGGCAGGAATGGTAGAAAGACACAAACTTCCCACACAGAACTCCCATAACAAAGAGAAAATACTGTAAGAGTTTGGTGGGCATTGATCTTGAGTTTTGGAGTTGTAGTTCACCTATATCCAGAGAGCACTGTGGACTGAAACAATGTTGGATCAGGACCAAACTTGGCATGAATACTCAATATGCTCAAATGTGAACACAGATGGAGTTTGGGGAAAATAGACCTTGACATTTGGGAGTTACAGTTTCTGGGATTTATAGTTCACACAATCAAAGAGCATCCTGAACTCTTGCAAAAATGTAATTGAACCAAACTTGGCATATTGAACACTCATTACCAACAGAAAGTACTGAAAGGGCTTGCTTGGGAATTGACCTTGAGATTGGAAGTTGTAGTTCACCTACACCCAGAGAGCACTGTGGACTCAAACGATGTTATGTTGTGTTGTTGTTTGTTTTCTATCCAGAAACACAATGTTGAAAGAAGGCTCACCGCTTTAAGGTCCCTAAAACAGACATGGGAAAACTTCGGCCCTCTGGGTGCTTTGGACTTCAACTCCCACCATTCCTAACAGCCTGAGGCCCTTTCCTGCTTAAATGGCTGAGGCGGGGAAAGGAAAAGGGCCGGAGGCTGCTAGGAATGGTGGGAGTTGGAGTCCAAAACACCTGGAAGGTCCAAATTTGCCCATGCCAGCTTTCGACAGAGACCTCTTCCTCCCCCTTCGCGCCCTTTCTTCCCCTTCAGGCCGAACACTTACTTTTTCTTCTACACTGCCGCTTCTGCCTCCATTTTGATCTGAGGGGGCAGCGTGAGCATGTTCAGGAGGGGAGGGGGGAGGGAGGAAGGCGTGACACATGCGGGCGCTACTGCACAGACTCGCCCCAGAGCAAAGCGAGGCAAAGCAAGCAGAGCGAGGCTGGGAAGAAGGGAGCCCGAGTGGAGAAGAAAAAGTGTTCGGCAGCAGGAGGGGGAAGAAAGGGTATTGGAGGTTCCAATTTCCCACGGCACAACTGATGATCGCTCACGGCACACTGGTTGGGAAACACTGGACTAGGACACTGGGAAATCAGGGTTCAAATCCTTGCTCAGCCATGGAAACCCACTGGATGACCTTGGGAAAATCACACTTTCTCAGACTCAAGTGCAAGAACAAAGCCTCTGTGAATAAATTCTGCCAAGAAAATGCTATGATAGGATTATCATACATCAGAAATGACTTGAAGGCATACAACAATACGCAACAACTTCTGGTACATGTTCTTATTGTGAGGCTTCAGGTTCACTCTGCCTAATGGCAACTCTATCTTAGGGTTTTCTTGATGAGATTTGTTCAGAAGGTTTGTGCCTGTCTTCCTGTAAGACCTACCTAAGATTACGCACGGTATTTCTGTGGCTGAATGAGGATTCAGATCCTGGCCTCCTGGAATCATAATCCAACCACTACATCATGCTGGTTCATCATTGCATTGTGTACATAGAATTACAAAATAATAATGGCTATGTCTCTAAACCATTTCATTGGTTCTGAATCCCTTTTCTTTTTGTTTTTAGAATTAAATGGTCTTCGGCAACGAGTGGCATTTTTGGACAAGGAATTTGCGAAGTCTCAGAAGGTGAATGATATTATAGTAGGATGTGATGTGATGTGTGTGTGGATAGAGTAGATAATGGATTATTTTTTTACACACGGTGGAATTTAATCTGTCAGGCACTACAGATTACACTCTGGCTTAGAAATACTCGTCACAACTCAACTCCAATTGAAAGCTATGGTGGCACCAGTTATCTCTTTTGGACTTGGGATTCAGTGATTTTTCCCCCCCAAATCATTTCAGGGATATGCTCCTAGTGCCCACTTTGCACCTTTACTCAGGATTGTAAGAAACAGTGCTCTTAGATTAGGAATGAATAGCATGTTGCCCCAGATGTTGATCAATATGTAAAGGGTTAAATACTTAAAAACAGCAGATTCTGATATGTAATAACAAGTGATTTATCTCCCCCCCCCCCCGCCTATGTTGTTGGTATGTTCTCATCTTTTGCCTTTCTTTTGCAGGCTCTGAGCAAGAGCAAAAAGGCTCAGGTAAGGCTTCTTGTACAAAGTCATTTGCATGGTCCTGATTGCCACCCAATCTATCCCATCATTTGTCCATACTTCCTTTGCTTTTCTCTGCGCACTTGTCAGTAGAGGCTTTCTTCTCCTGTGATGCCCCTTTTCCACACATAGCCATTGGGTATTGGTAATTTAAGATGCAGCTAGGGGTTCTTCCAGACATGCTCTATATCCCAGGATCCAGTCCCAGGTTTTCTGTTTATTCCAGATTATCTGGCAGTGGAGACTCATATAATCCAGTTTAAAGCAGAAAGCCTGGGATCAGATACTGGGATATAGGTCCTGTTTCAAAGGGCCACATGGCTGTCCTTGATTGGAATATTTCCAGCCCAGATTTTAAAACGAACAAATAATATTTAAAGGGACTGAGATCTAGTTGATCATAGGTGATATAGTGATGCCCTATTTTTTCCCAACTTTTGCTTGTAAACATGAATGAGTGGAAAGAATTTTTTTGAAGAACCATATCTTCTTTTACAAACCTGCCTTTGGAGATGTGAGGCCAGCCCTACAGGTACATTTGGTGGGCACAGAATGGGAGCTTCTTGGCTGCTGCCCACAGGCTTCAAATCTTTTTTCCCAGGGAGCTTGGACTGGAATCCTACTTTTGTTCTACAGATGGGTGAAGATTTTTCTGTTCTGACATATTTTTGAGGACTGAGTGCCGACTATAATTATACAATATTCTGTTTTTTAAAATAAATAAAATAGCTTATGTTTTAATTGGTTTTAATTTTTGATAATTTAATGATCTTTTAATTTGTTTTTTTTAATGAATGTTAAATTTGTGGTTTGGAGCCAACTTGGACTCCAAACTAGGAAAAATGTGGGGTATAAATATAATTAGAACAACAACAATAGAAGTGGCCTATGCAACAGAGAAATAGTGTCTTCTAAAAATGCACCATCTATGTCAATAGGAGTTCTTTTTCAGCCTGTTTCTCCTTTTTCATTACATCCTGCCCAATCCACTATCCCCATCTGCCCGCCCCAAAATTGCCAAACGTCTGCATGTCATTTGTCATAGAGAAAATATGGCCTTTTAGCCATGTGTTGCCCATATTGTGCCCCTTAAAGCTCCTCAAAGCCCCTCATTTCTGTGGGTGATTTCACACATCCTCCAATGGTTCAAAACCCCAATGTTGGTTTTGCTCCCATGACCCTTTGCTAACACAAATCTCAGCCAGAAGCAAAACAAAAACTGATAACATGTCATAAGAACATAAGAACATAAGAAGAGCCATGCTGAATCGGACCTCAGCCCATCTAGTCCAGCATTCTGTATCACACAGTGGCCCCCAGTTGTACACGGGGATCTCGAGCAGAAGGGAGGGCAAAACCCTGACCTGCTCCCGACCCCCCACAACCAGTACCCAGGGAAATCCTGCCTACCTCAACCAACTCCGAGGTGGCACTTGGATGTCCTTTTCAGTAACTACTGATTCCCTTGGTATCCATGAATCTGTCTAATCCTGCCTTGAAGCTGTCCAGGCTGACAGCTGTCACAACCTCTTCTGGAAGTGAGTTCCATAACCCAATGACCCTCTGGGTGAAGAAATATTTCCCTTTATTAGTCCTAACTTTCCTACCTTGGAGCTTTAGGGAGTGCCCTCTAGTCCTAGTGTTTTGTGACAAAGAAAATAGTTTTTCTTTATTCACCTTTTCTATCCCATGCATGATTTTATACACTTCGATCAAGTCACCTCTTAAACGCCGTCTTTCAAGGCTGAAAAGACCAAGGCGTTGCAACCTGGTTTCGTAAGGGAGCCGCTCCATCCCTTGGATCATTCTTGTTGCCCTTTTCTGTACCTTTTCCAGTTCCGTTATATCCTTCTTAAGGTGCGGAGACCAGAATTGTACACAGTACTCCAAATGTGGCCTCACCATCGATTTGTAGAGAGGCAATACAACATTTGCCGACCTATTTTCGATTCCCTTCCTGATCATGCCTAGCATAGAATTTGCTTTTTTTCACTGCTGCTGCGCACTGGGTTGACATCTTCATTGAGCTGTCCACCAAAACCCCAAGATCCCTTTCCTGGTTTGTCTCGGAAAGCTTTGACCCCATCAATTTGTAGGTGTAGTTGGAGTTCTTTGCCCCAATGTGCATGACTTTACACTTGTTTAGGTTAAAATGCATTTGCCACTTTGTTGCCCATTCACTCAATTTCGAGAGATCTTTCTGGAGCTCTTTACAATCAGTTTCATTTTTAACTACCCTGAACAATTTAGTGTCGTCTGCAAACTTTGCTACCTCAGAATTCACTCCTACATCCAGATCATTAATGAATAAATTAAAAAGTAACGGACCCAAAACTGAACCTTGGGGTACGCCACTTCTCACCTCTTTCCACCCAGAGAAATGTCCGTTTATTACCACCCTTTGTTTCCTACAGTTTAGGAACATAAGGAGCAAGGTAGCTGCAGGGCGGGAATCAGTCATCTCCTTTGGAATTGATTATCCTCATAGAGCTGAGTGCATCTGTATCTTGGGAAATGGTAGGAAGTGATTATGGGAGAGCATTTCCTAGTCTTGGAAAGGAGCTCATCTTGCTTTATTAATACTGCTCCATCTCAAAGGAAACTGAGCCGTATCTTCCGGCTGTCTATCAGTTCTCTTTGTGTCCTGTTGCTAATGTTTTCCTTGCTTTCTCCTCCAGGAAGTGGATGCTTTGCTTAGTGAAAATGAAATGCTTCAGGGAAAACTTCACAGCCAGGAGGATGACTTCAGGCTGCAGAACAGCACCCTCATGCAAGAGCTTTCCAAGGTACTGGGCTGTAAGAAGAGTCTCTGCACTGGCTCCAGGTGCCTGTTAGGGGGCACTGCACAACACAAGACATCCACTCTTGAGGAGAGTCTTTGTTGTGTCCCTCCAAGTCACTTCCGACTCATGGCGAACCTATCACAATATTTTCTTGACCAAATTAGTTTGGTTTTTCCTTCCTCTGAGGTAGAGTTTGATTTGCCCAGTAAGATCACCGAATAGTTTTCAAGGCCCAAGTAGGCATTTAAAGCCTGGACTCCCACAGTTTCGTAGTCCAACACTTAAACCAATGACACAAAATTCTGGAGCGGTCTACAAAGAACCATCGTAGGAGTACAAGAACCACCCAGATGTTGGAATGGTCTTAGCTCATTGTAGATAAGAAACAATAATCTTTTCCCCCAAAGCAATGGCCACTAGAGGCCTCTTCAACTTTTTACTACCTATCTAAGATCAGGTGTTTACATCCCCCCCCCCCCCCTCCTCCTCCTTCTGTGAAAGAAAACCTAGTCTTGATTTTGCCAAGTTTCTCCACGCTTGCACAACTCTCCTTTCATCCTTCATATCAGATTGTAACCCACTGTTTTTCGTTTCCTTCCTGCAAGGAATTCGTACATATTTTCCTGAAATATGACCTCTTCATTGCCTTTATCCCACTGAATAAAGCAGGAACAAGCTAAGTGAAGCCCTGTCCCCGGCGGGGGGTGGGGTGGGGTAGTTTCCCCCCAGAGACTCTTTCCAATTCCAGTCTGCCCAAATCATAATGTAACTGTGTAATGTGAACAGGCCTCACTTTAAATCCCATGATCATGTTCTTTCATGTCCAGGGATTTCCAAGTTTACAGAGCAGTGTTCCAAATTTTTAGCTAAATTGCTCCTGTGGTGTCTCTTAGCAAATCCCAGGATTCTACAGGAGGCAGCTGTGGCAGCTAGAATGGAATTATACGGTTGTCACTGGGTGTGTGGGGAGGACAGATCCCAGGTCCTTATCTAAAGGCTGGTATTGCATTTATTTATTTATTTACTTTATTTATATTCCGCTCTTCTCACCCCGAAGAGGACTCAGAGCGGATTACAGTACACAGACTAGCAGACAATCCCTGCTGTTTCAACATACAACATATAGACAGACAGAGGCAAACTATGGCCGCCAGGGGGAGCTGACACACTCCTCATCTCTCAGCGTTCCCAGCGCCCCTTGTTGTTCCTTCCGCATTCCTCAGCGTTCCTGGAGTTCTTTAATGGCCTCATAATTCAGTCAAAATTTGCCTCCCCACTTAATGTGGTACCTTTATCTCCTACTTGACAGATGCAACTGTCTTTCGGGCTGCAAAGGTCGACAGCAGGCTATACTTAAAGGTCAAATAACCTCGACCCGGGCAGGCCTCGAACTCACGACCTACTGGGGTATGACGGTGGTTGTGAAGAAACTGTTCCACCAAGTTATTTGGTGCCGTTACTACAAGGGTTAGCGCTCCTTCCCCAGCATAACTGAGTTGAGTTATAATTGAGTTGAGTTTTCCCAAGCCGGAGACCTCTTCTCAGTCATTGTTTTCTTTGCTCTTCTTGTAGTAGGTTGGTGGAGGTTGAGCAGTGAGGGTGGATCCATTTCCAGATGGTTGGTATGATCCTTGGCTTCCTTCCTGCCTTAGCAGTGTGAAGCTACTACATAATGAGTTAATTATCATCAATGCGTATATACCCCCCCTAAACTCCCCCTATTACAATCCGGTACAATGGCTACAATTGGAAATCCTGTTAGAAGACCTTTCCTTACTATATAAGGATGCTACTGTTATCCTCTTGGGCGATTTTAACGCTAAGCTTGGTCCCTCCTTACATTCCTTTATTCAAAAGGAAGGTCTTCCAGACTGGTTTGCGACTTCCCACCCCCACTGGTTTTCTAGGGACCAGAAGTCAAACAAGGCCGGTGCTTCATTAGTTTCCTTAATCTGTAAAACAACCTGAGACTATTGGGTGGTTCAATGTCTTATCTCCTTATCCCTTCACTTTTTTACGCTAATCTTCACAGCAGCTCCTTGGATTTCATCTGCGTATCCTCCGATAAAGTAAATCTTTTTCTCATCATAAAGTGCACACTATGGAGGACTCTGACCACCAACCGGTCAGTACTCAGTTAGCAATCTTGCCTTCTTGTATTCCTCCAAATGATTTAGGCCCGCTATCGCAGGCAACGCTCTGTAAAACAAACGTTTGGCATGGCCCTGTGTCAACCTAGACAATATCCAAAAATCTATCGACTCTGACGATTTTACAAAATGGGCCATAACCATTAAAACTCCTTCCCAGGACTGGCCTGCAATAGACAGAGCATTCGCCAACATCTGTGGCAAACTTAAAGAACTTATGTCTACCAAAATCATACGTAGGGATAATAAGGGTTCTTCTGTTCTGTGGTTTGATAGGGAATGTCATAAGGTTAAAAAACAGCTCAAGGCTGCTATAAGACTAATGAAAAGGAATACAGCCCCACATTCCCACGCCAACATGCTGCTGCTAAGGCGAAATTATAAAAACTAATTAGACTGAAAAAGAACAATTACAATGAACAATTATGGAAAGGATTGGAGCTTGCAGCGGCTGGTAAAAATTCAGTGCTTTTTTGGCATAAGGTTGCGGGCGTCCTAAAAGAAAGGAAGGCTGATTTTGATAACCCAATCCCAGCAAATGTGTGGGAAGAGTATTATGGGCAGCTGTTCTCCTCCCATAACTTACCTTCTAGGCAATCCACCCAGGAATTGGATGGGTTGACTAATTTACCTCTCTGGCCCCGGTCACGGAACAAGAAATTCTAAATATTATTACTTCTCTGAAATGTAACAAGGCCCCGGGAGATGACTATCTGCCTTCGGAATTGTTTATAGCCTACAAGGCCTGGTGGGCCCCTGTTTTAGCTGGTTTATTTTCATATATAAATGATACAGGATATATACCAAAGGGTTGGAATATGGCGATCATTATCCCCATTCACAAAAAAAGGAGACAAGAAAAATCCCGCCAACTACAGACCTATCAGTTTATTGAATATTGTGGCCAAAATGTATGCAAAGTATCTTCTATGTAGACTGGAGGAGTGGGTAACTGAAAATGGAATCTTGGTGGAAGAGCAGTCTGGCTTTAGACACAATAGATCGACAATGGATAATTGTTTTGTCCTAAATCACTTGATTTCCAAATACCTAGCCAAGGGTAATAGACTATACGCCGCTTTTATAGATCTGTCAGCGGCCTTCGATTCAGTTGATAGGGAAATCCTTGGGACAAACTCCAACGTATGAATGCAGACCCTAGATTGATTTTGCTGATCAAAGCCCTATATCATAATTCTCAGGTGACGGTGAGATTTGGTATTGCTGGTGACCGAACTGGCCCTATTAATACCGGCAAAGGGGTCAGACAAGGATGTATTCTTGCCCCCTGCTATTTAATCTGTATGTAAATGACCTTCCAAATTCGCTTAGAGGGGCGGATGTCCATATGCCTAAAGTAGCTAACTTGCAAATCAACTCACTTCTGTATGCAGATGATATGATCCTACTCTCCTACACCCAAATAGGGATGAGGAGGTTATTAAGAAAACTTAGTGACTACTGCCTTAGAAACGCACTAAAGATAAACAAAACCAAATCAAAAATGATGATCTTTGGTAAACGCCCTCCAAAATGAAATGGAAAATAGAAGGCTAACAATTAGAACAAGTTAGATCCTTCACTTACCTAGGATTAGACTTTGCAGAAAATGGTCTATGGCGCAATCATTTCCACAGGTGTTCAACTAAAGCCAAGGGCAGAACGAGCTTACTCTTAAAGCTGCTGAATCAACGGCAACCGGGCTCCCTGTTCCCTTCTGAAAGTTTACAATCACAAACTCTCCCCGCTGCTTCTTTATGGTTCTGAAATCTGGGGTGCAAATGATACTCCCCTCCTGGATAAGGCCCAAGCTCAACATCTGAAGTGGTTTTTAGGGGTCGATAGAAGCTCCCGGCAGCGGCAGTTAGGGCAGAGTTGGGAATGTTCTCTATTAGCACACAATCTAAGATCAGAGCCTTTCACTACTGGCTCAAGGTCATGGAGATGGAGGCGACTCGCCTCCCAAAATTATGTTTGCTGGAACAATCTAGCAGTTCTTATAAATCGGGGCTGACCATTTGTTTGATTACATCAGAAGGTGTGGCATTCAGGTAATATTCCCAGTTCACCTATCTGGTCAAGAGTTAAGTAAGCACTTCAAAGAAGTGCGCAACGAATTAATGACATTGCGGCCCAAACCGATATAGACTCTTTGGGTTCTACCGTTTCCCTGAGATGGTTGAGTGGTTTTAAGAAATCCTTCCAATTAACCACTTACTTACAGCAAGGAAGGTTACACCACCTAAGGAAAATTTTCACTAGAGCCAGGTTTGAGCAATTAGATTCCATGGTGAGATATGGGAGGTTCAAGAAAATTCCCTATGAAGAGCGTATCTGTATTTGTGGTGCCCCTGAGATTGAAGATCTAACTCATCTTCTGCTCTATTGCAAAATCTATCAAAAGAGAGAAAACAACTGCTAGAGATATTACTCGAGTGGAAAAAATCAATGGGACCCTCTAGCAAAAGTCTCACTCCTGCTGGCCGGCTCCAACAAGCTGATAACAGATGCTACTGCTCGTTTTCTCTGTAAAGCCATGAAACTAAGATCTGATTACATAGATGCAATTGGAATAAATTGTGTTGGAGATGAGGACCTGTGAATTGTTACCACCTCCCTTAGAATCCCTCCTGCTGGGCAAAACAGGGGTTTAATTGATGTAATGGTCTAGAATTCTCCTCAGATTGTTTTTAGAATCATTGCAATGTGTCTGTGTTCTGTGTGTATTTGATATGGCTTCTGGCTAATCAATAAAATTGTTGTTGTTGTTGTTGTACTACATAATAAGAAAGAGTAGCATTCTTTACTAATGGTTCTGCAAAGACAAAAGATTTGGGAAAGGAATTGCCCGAATGTTTGAATAGAGTGGGCTTCTGTGAATGATTTTTAAAAAGGGGTCTAAACCGGGCAGAAGGAGAGAGTGAACCAACCTTCTGGATATTGTTGGACTACAGCTCCTGTCAGCCTTAGTCAGTCTAACCCTGGGAGGAGAATACAGTACAGGCAGTCCCTGAGTTACAAACATCCAATTTACAAATAACTCATAAGAATGGCAGGCTTATAGCCCGGGGAGGGGGGGGGAGTAGTTTAAGGTTTCAAACCCCCCAAATGTGACAGGTTAAAAAAACCTGGTTTTCTCATAAATTGCTTAGCCAAGTTTTTATAAAACCTGAAACATTTGGAGGGGGGTTGAAACCTTAACCTCTCCTTCTGACTATAGGCTTGAACAGGGGTGAGACAACAGGAAGTGAGATAAATCTATTTATTTATTTATTTATTTATTTACTTTATTTATATTCCGCTCTTCTCACTCCGAAGGGGACTCAGAGCAGATTACAGTACATATACTTGCAGACAATCCTTGCAGTTCAACATATACATATATTGACGAACATAGACGAACAAAGAGGCAATCTTCTGGCAAACCTCTAGCCACTAGGGGGAGCTGACACACTCATCTCTCTCAGCATTTTCCAGCTTCCCTTGTTGTTCTTCCCCATTCCTTTCAGCGATTCCTGGAGTTCTTTATGGCCTCATAAATCATGTGGTACCTTTATCTCCTACTTGACAAATGCTGCAGGCTACACTTAAGGTCGGGCACCCACCCCAACCCGGGCAGGCCTCGAACTCATGACCTACAGGTCAGAGAGATCTTATGCAGCTGACACTTAGCCAGCTGCGCCACTTCCCGGTGGCGCCACTACCCCTTGGAAGGAGAATTCACTCCTGAAAGAGTTATCATGGGGAAAAAGTGGCTTCACTGAATCTTTTTCACCAATCCTTGTTTTGACAACAAAGCATTTTTTTCCCAAAATCCAATTATCACAGGATGGAAAGTGAGGTGAAATCTTCTGAGCAGGGGCACAGACAGCAAATCAAACACCACAGATGCATTAACCCTTCCCTATTCTATCCAAAGCTGTATGTGCCCTGATGCTGTATGTGTCCTGCACTCTTTTTATTCCTTCCAGCTGTGCACCCAGATCGAACAGCTTGAGAAAGAGAACAAGACCCTCCGGGAGGGTGGGTCAGTTGCAGGAACAGGAGCCACCGAAGGATCCACCCCAGCCAGCCCTGTGGATGGAGAACTGTTGCGACTGCAGGCGGAGAACTCCGCGCTACAGAAAAACATGGCAGGTACTGTTCTTGGAGGCGCTGGACTTGGGATAAAGTCAGGGAAATCATGGACATGGGAAAGGGAAAGAGACAACAACAGAGAGATTTCACCATTAAAAAGATCATGATGGCAAGTTGTTGTGTGGATTGTAGATTTTTCTGATTTTGGAATACTTGTATTTGCATATACTGTACATACATAACACTAGGTTTGAAAGTGTTGTTTCCTGTTTAATTGTGAGGTACTTATTTGAAAGTAGTTGTTATACCCCAGAAAATTTATTTTTGTGGCTGCCACAGACTATGTTGAATTGGTGAGTCTCTATGAAAAACTATAGTAAAATGTGCTGCAGGATGTCCTGCGAAAACAACATTTTTACAGTTTAATAAACTTTTTTCATGTTTTTATGATAGAACTAATTAGGAAATGATATGTATAACACAAGAACAAAAATTGTGTTACATAGAGCAGTGTTTCCCAACCAGTGTGCCGCGGCACACTAGTGTGCCGTGGGAAATTACAGTGGGGAGAGAGAGAGAGAGAGAGAGCCTAGCCCGAAACTTCAGGCAGCAGAAATGAGGCTTTCCTGGCCGAAGCAGCAATGCCAGCCTGGCTGCAGTCAGGGAGAGCCCTCGGGGTCCAGAACCTTCCTCCCTCCCTCCGCTCTCTCTCCTTCCCTTCCTTCCTTCCTTCCCTCTGCACGCCAAGGGCTACCTGGCTGGTCTGCAGCTCCTCCTGCCCTTGGCGCGTAAAGGGAGGGAAGGAAGGAAGGGAAGGAGAGAGAGAGGAGGGAGGGAGGAAAGTTCTGGGCGCCGAGGGCTCTCCCTGACTGCAGGCTGGCTGGCTGGCATTGCTGCTTCAGCCAGGAAAGCCTCATTTCTGCTGCCTGAAGTCTATCCCTTCTGCGTCAGGGAAGGGGAGCAACCCCTAATCTCCTGGCCTCTCCTGGCTGGGCTCCGGGTTCGCTGCAGAGCAGAGGCCGGGATGCGCAGCTCCACAGCCTAGCTTGGTTCCTTCCCGATCTGGCCCCAAGGCGACAGCAGGGAAGCTGGAGGGACGCGGGGGGCTGAACCCTTTCGGGAAGGAGAGCTAGGGGTGGCAAGGGCTGCGAGCCTCCGCCACAGTTTGTTCCGAGGCTCGGAGCCAGCCCGTGTACTTAATTCCTAATTGTCCTGCTCAGCCGAGCCTGTGTGCGTTTCGGCCACTCAGTGCAGCCCTCCCCCGCAGGATGGTGACGGGCCTCCTGTGCGTGGGCCTCCGGGGGGTGGGTGGGAGATGGGTTTGGCGGAAGCAGCGGCGTCACGAGGGGGAGGGTGACAGTTAGTAAAATGACAAGAGTGTCATTTTGTGTCATTTTGGTTGGTGGTGTGCCCCAGGATTTTGTAAATGGAAAAAATGTGCCGCGGCTCAAAAAAGGTTGAAAATCACTGACATAGAGTAATACCTAGGACAGTGGTTCCCAACCTTTAGTCCTCCAGGTGTTTTAGACTTCAGCTCCCAAAATTTCTAACAGCTGGGAAGCTTGCTGGGAATTCTGGGAGTTGAAGTCCAAAACAATTGGAGGACCAAAAGTTGGGAACCACAGATGTGGGAGATGGAATCCAAGTCTGAACATGAAATTCCATTTATGTTACATATATACCTTTCACGCCCTCAGAGAGCAAAAGTGTCACTCTCTCAGTCATCAATGTGGACAATTTTGAAAATGGGAGTATGTTGGATTTCTGGATATGGAATGCTTAAGCCATACTAGCCCAGTTCATGTGGCATTCTGAGTATTATTATTATTATTATTATTATTAAACTTTATTTATACCCCGCCACCATCTCCCAGAAGGGACTCAGGGTGGCTTACATGAGGCCAAGTCCAACAACACAGCAATAAAAAACAACACAGCAGCAAATAAAAACAATGCATCGATAAAACACATATAAACAGTAAATACACAAAGTTTAAAACCGTAGTGGCCAGGCCAAATGTCATATATTAAGATTTTTAAAATAAATAAACACTGGACGTGGATGGAGATAAGATGTATCTAGCAGAAGGGTTTTTGTAGATCTTATTCAAATCATTAGTCACATCAAGGGCAAACTAAGATGCATATGTAGATCTCAGGTGGCCAACCAATGGCTATCCAAATGGTGTTAACTTTTCGTTCTCATCAGGGATAGCCAACCTAGTGAGCATTGAGACATCATGGAACTCATTCATCAGCATCTGAAGGACTCAAGGTTCACCCTCCTGTGATGTAATGTGAGCAGAGGGGACTTAATGGAAGGGAAAAGAGCAAAAACAGCAGACATTGTTAAAAATGAGCAAGCAAAAGAATAGCAGAAAGCACAGGTCATCATATGCTGATTTCCCCCCTAGGTGTTATTGCAGGGGAAAATTGGAAAATTAGAGTATAGTTTATTTTTTGAATCCAGAGGTTGATGAAATAGTCCCGAGCTCTTTGTGGGGACTATGTTAGGCTGTCTTTCTCCTCCTCATTGATGGGGTAGCAATGGCAAAGTGCTCACTAAATTTTGAAGCTGGGAGTCAAAATGATGACTGATCAGGGCAAAGAGGGGTTTGTGGGACAGGGATTGGACTCTAGGGGAACCTACGGCATGTTGAATGTGAACTCCAAAGCTGGGCATCCACAGGGCTAGTTTGGAATCACTCTGCCTCTTTAGCGTTGCAGGAGCGCTACGAGAAAGAAGTGGCCCGGCAAGCCGAAAATCGAGGTGGCGGGAAGGGGGACGCTTCTCTGGAGCCTCCACCTGCTGGGCAAGAGAGTGTGGAGCCTCAGGCATCTGATGGTGGAGGTGGTAGTACCTCTCAGCAGCTGCTCTCGGAGGTGGAACTGAAATGGCAGACGGAGCGGGAAGAGAAGATTCTCCTGAAGGAGCAGCTGCAGAGCCTCGAGGTAAGAGATCTCCTGGAGCACTGCTCTTCTCTCTTGGGGACCAGTGGCTAGCAGTCTTGGCTGCTAAGAAAGATGTGTGGTATTGCTGCACTGTGGCTCCCATAATTCCTCAATATACCTCCATACAGTGGGCCTTTGGATATCTGCTGGCCATTGGTTTCAGGACCCGCCGTTGGATACCAAAATCTGTGGATGTTCAAGGCCCTATACAGGCCGTTTCAAAATGATGGACCCAGTTCCAAAGCAGTATATTTCATGATGGAAAAATGTTCCCACTACACAAAAAGTTCCAAATGGTTTAATGGTTTATCAAGTTATCAGTGTACAGTGATGGTGTCCCAAGTTATCGGTGTACAATGATGGTATCCCTTATGTAAAATGATATCCTCCATGTAAAATAACAAAAGGTTCATTTTTGAATGTTATTTTGGTATATTTTAATCCATGGATGGTTGAATTTGTAAATCCAGAATATGTAGATACAGAAGGTGTCGGAACCATCGCGTATAGGTACCCCTCTGTATACATGTATTCTGATTCCACACATTCCACTATCCACAACTGGAAACTATTCAAAAAAAATTATAAAAAGCAGACCTTGATTTTGCCATTTTATATAATTTTGCACTGCCATTGTATGTAATGGGACTTGAACATCCGTAGATTTTTGTATCCATGGGTGGCCCAGTGGATACCAAGTGCCCAATATTGGGAAGTCTGATCTGGCTACGGTCGTCCACGCTCTGGTCACATTCCAAATAGATTACTGCAACACACTCTACGTGGGGCTGCCTTTGAAGACAGTTCGGAAATTGTAGCTAGTCCAACGGGCGGCAGCCAGATTATTAACCGGAGCTACACACAGGGAACATACCACCCCCTGTTGTGTCTGCTCCACTGGCTGCCTGTCCACTTCCGAGCTCAATTCAAAGTGCTGGTTTTGATCTTTAAAGCTCTGTACGGTTCTGAGATAATGATTTACGGTCTGTTAACCAATAAGGATTATTGTGAATTGAAGGCAAATGAATCAATGAAATAACTGCTAAATTTACAAATTGATGAACTTGGGGAATTAATTAATTCAAGAAAGGGAATTGATTGGATTGATTGGATTGAGATATATATGATATATTGATTTTTGATTAATTGGTTTATAGATTGCATAGTCTATAAATTGTCGAACTTGGGGAATGAATTAATTCAAGAAGGGGAATTAATTCAATTGTGATATATATATATGTTGATTTTTGAATAACTGATTCAGTATATATTGGTGATACATTTTAGGTAAACAAAAGTAAAAAAATGGCCGGATCCAAGAAAGATGGAAAGGACATTAAGCCCCTCCCAAGAAGAGGCTCATTCTCTGGACAGGGACCAGAGGAGGGAGGATTGAGAGACCTCCTTAAAGATATCCAAAAAGAGATACAGAAATTAGGTGTAAAAACGGACCTACTTCAAAATATGGCAGTGAAGCATGAAAACCAGCAAAAAGCAACACAAGATGAAATGGTTACAATGCAGAAAAAGCTGACAGAGGAATGGAGTATAATGAAAAAAGAAGTCTCAGATGCACTGCAGGACGTAAAACAACTAAAGACAGACCAAGTAGAAATGGAGAAAACCCAAAAAAAGACTCAGAAGTAAGTCGAGGTTATAGAAAAAAAGACTACGACTATGGAGAGAACACAAGAAAGGCAAGAGATGAGGGAAATGGAATACCAACTTAGATTTCGCAATGTCGTCGAACAGGAAGGAGAGGATATCCGAGAGGTGGTAATCCTCCTAGTTTCAAAGATAATAGACATGCCCGAGAGAGAGGTGGAAAGAGAGATAGATAAAGTTTACCGGATTCAGACAAATTACTCCAAAAAGAATAAAGTACCACGAGACGTGATCGTGAACTTCATTCGGAAAAGAGTGAGAGAGGACACCTGGAGGGAAAGTAATGTGAAACCTGTACATTTCAAAGATACGAAAGTATCGATCCTCCGGGAATTCCCCGTCGGAGTGTTAACCAGGAGAAGGAAATATTTTTTCCTGACAAAAGAATTAAAGCAATTAAACATCCGCTTTAGATGGGAGAGGAATGAAGGCATCATGGTCACCTATAAGGAGGAAAAAATATGGCTTACATCGGAGGATAAAGCCAAAGATTTTTATAGAAGACTAGAAAAAGAGAGAAAAATAAGAACCCCATTGAGCTCTCTTGAGAAAGAGAAAAAGTCTAAAAGGAAACGCTTAAACACTCCTGAGTCCCAAAGTACCACGCCAGCAGGCGCAGCTGCAGCCGACCCTCCAGATATAGAGGAAGAAGAGGGAGAGGAAGATGATGAAGACGACCCAGAGCTCGAGGATGAAGATGTATTTAATAGAGACCTGAATGTCTAGTTTAATGCATCAATTGAAATGCTACTCTAATAATGTGAATGGCTTAAATTCACCCAATAAACGCAAAAGATTATTCAATCAAATTAAGACTGGAAATTATAATATTATTGCACTCCAAGAAACACATATTAAACAAAAACATGTATCCCACTTAACCCAGAAGAAATTGGGACGCGCTTATTACTCCTCTGCACCAGACAAGAAAACAGGAGTGGTTCTGTATATAGAGGAAAAAATCAGATCAGAGTTTCTGTTTAGAGACGATGAAGGCAGAATGGTGGCAGTTAAAATAACTATAGGTACAGAGACAATTTTGATATGTAATATATATGCACCAAATGCCTCTAAGAAGAAATTTATAGACACCCTTAAACAAAAATTGAATAATGAACACGCAGACCATATGATAATCTTAGGCGATTTTAATGGTGTAATGGACAGAACATTAGATAAATCGAGAACAACAAAAAGGATAAATAAAAATGACACCTCCACTTTACCGGACAGTTTTACCAAGCTCAAGAAGGAATATGATCTGGAAGATGCATGGAGAATTCACAATCCCAAAGTTAAAGACTATACTTTTTATTCGAATCGCCACAGCAGCTGATCAAGAATCGATATGATTTGGATGTCCAAATCGTTGACAACAAAAGTAAAAGACATTAGGACACACCCTAGAGATATCTCTGACCATGGAGCCATAACAATGGTAGTGAACCAAAGGAGAGGTACGAGGAAATGGAGATTAAATGAAAACCTTCTGAAAACACCGGAAGATATAAAAAAGAACAAGGAAAAGACTAGGGAATATTTTGAATTAAATATTCAAGAAGATATTAAAATTCAAGTAGTTTGGGATGCATATAAAGCGGTAATGAGGGGCCACCTCATCCAGCAAAATGCCATGAGAAATAAACGAAGAACACAACAGCTGGACTCCATCCATAAGGAATTAAAGATATGGGAGAATCAATTGAAAGGTAATCCAGGGAATAAGAAAATTCCAAAGAAATTAGAGATATTGAGAAGGGAGAAACAAAATTTAGAAATGGAACAAATGGCTAAGCAATTAAAGTATATAAAACAATCCTCCTTTGAAAATGCTAATAAGGTTGGAAGATGGCTAGCAAGAAGACTAAGGAAGAAAAAACAATCCCAGTAGATTATAAGAATTAAAAAACGGAAAATAACTTACAGAAGACAACCAAATAAGACAGGAATTCAAAAATTTCTATAGTCAATTATATTCAAAAACATCGGTAACAGAAGACAAGATCAGTGATTACTTGAATATTATGAAAATAAATAAGATTACGGATGACCAAAGATTAGAATTAAACAAAGAAATAACAACGGATGAAATAAAGAAAGTGATGAAGACCTTAAAAAATGACAAAGCGCCAGGTCCAGATGGATTCACGGCATGTCTCTATAAAACGATGCAAGAGGAATTATTACCAACGTTAAGGGTGATTTTAAATAAGGCACTAAACGAGAGAACAATACCTGATTCATGGAAAGTGGCAGATATCGTCATGATACATAAAGAAGGTTCAGATCCTGAAGACATCAAGAATTACCACCCTATCTCCCTTTTGAACACCGACTATAAGATCTTCTCTACAATTATGGCAAATAGACTAAAAAATTTCTTGGCAGACTGGATTGAAGAGGACCAAACGGGATTTCTACCTAACAGGAGTATTAAAGACAATGTAAGGACTATCTTAAATGTAATTGAATATTACGAAACTAATCATCAAAAAGACCTGGCACTACTCTCAATTGATGCAGAAAAAGCATTTGACAATTTGAATTGGGACTTCTTCAAAATATTGTTCAAGGAAATAGATATTGGTTTTCAACGCGATTGAGGCAATCTATAAGGAACAAAAAGCGAGGATTTGGATAAACGGCTCGGCTACGGAAGAATTTGAAATTGAAAAGGGAACTCGTCAAGGATGCCCGCTGTCCCCGTTAATCTTCATCTTCGCATTAGAGATACTCTTAACAAAAATAAGAGTAAATAAAGAACTTACTGGACTTAAAATCGACAGACATACATATAAAATTAGAGCATTTGCCGACGACGTAATCTGTATAATCGAGAACCCAAAATTAAATATTGAAAAATGGCTACAGACTTTTGAAGAATTTGGAGAGGTAGCCGGGTTCAAGTTGAATAAAAAGAAGACAAAAATTCTTACCAAAAATCTATCTAAATATGATCAAGACAACTTACAGGCAATGATAGATATAGAGGTAGTGCAAAAAATTAAATATCTAGGGATCTGGCTCACATCTAGAAATCTACATCTGTTAAAGAATAACTATTTCGTACAATGGGAGAAAACGAAGAAAGATCTTATACAATGGGAGAAATTAAACCTTTCTTTATTAGGGAGAATTGCAGCGGTTAAAATGAATCTGCTACCCAAAATGCTCTACTTATTTCAAAATCTCCCAATAATTAGGAATATAGAGACATTTAAGAAATGGAATAAGGACATAATGAGATTTATCTGGAAGGGCAAAAAACCAAGAATAAAATACAACATAATGATAATGTCAAAAGAGAATGGTGGCTTTGGCCTTCCAGATTTCAAAACATACTATGAGTCCTGTGTGCTGGCATGGATAAAAGAATGGATGCTCTTGTCTAATAATAAAGTTCTAACTTTGGAAGGATTCGACTTAAGGAAAGGATGGCACTCGTACTTATGGTACGGGGCCACTTCAAAGGAAAAAAAAATTGGTAACCATTTCATCCGTTCCTCCCTAATGAAAATTTGGAATAAATACAAGAATCATATATATATATTAAGATATCATTATGGCTCTCACCATTAGAGGCGGACCAACGAAGACTATTAGGATGGACTGAATGACCTAAATATAAAGGTATCTTAAAGAAACAAAATAGTGAATACGTCCTAAAGTCACAGGAAGAAATATCAAAAAATTTCCGTAATGTCCGATGGCTTCACTACTTCCAGCTGAGAGAGTGGTTTAACAAAGATAAGATCAAAAGATTTAGTGAAACTGAGGGAATCTGGGACAGAATTTTGAAAACAGAGAAGAAAACAACCTCAAAGATCTACTCCATGCTTCTTGCCTGGATAACAGAGGAAGAGATAATCAAACAAACTATGGTCAAGTGGGCCCAAAACATAGGGAGACCAATACAATTTAGAGAATGGGAAACAATATGGTGTAAAAACCTTAAAATTACATATGCTACCGATCTGAAAGAAAATTGGCTCAAGATGATCCACCGCTGGTACATCACACCGCAAAAATTGAGTATAATGTATAAAAATATGGACAATAAATGTTGGAAATGCAGGTCACAGGAAGGTACTTTTTACCACATGTGGTGGACCTGTCCCAAGACAAAAGAATTTTGGTCAATGATCCATCAAGAATGTAAACAAATGTTAAAAACAGACTTTCCAAGAACCCCGGAACTATACCTATCTCCATATATATTTTTGTTCAGTCCGTTTAATGTCGTATATAGACAACAAAACTATGGCTCCCACAACCACCAAACTTGACAACCGAATGCACCATTCCATGAGGTACAGACAACGCCAAAAAAACTGAACCTACGTACCTCCCAACACCCCAAAAAACGATCCCCAAAAAACTGCCAGCGGAACTCCCACCCCGGCCTCTCCGCTGCCAGCGCGAACATTTAGAACGTTCAAGAGACAAAGCGCAGCGGCCCGACCAAACGAAGCCCGTGCAAAAGAAAAATTCAAAGCCCCCGCCGGCACCCCAAGGAAGGCCCTGGCGGCTGTGGCGGCGGCGAGGAGGAGGAAGCAGCAACAGCAAGGAAGAAGGAAGCCGCCATGTCGCCGCTGCCTCCTCCTCCCAGAGCCAGACCGGCCCCCTCCCTCCCCGCCTCCGCCTCCTTGGGGCCTGGACCAGCTGTTTCCGGCTGGGCGGGAGAAGAGCCCAGAGGGTAAGGAGGCGGGCAGGCCTCGCTGCTGCTCCTGCCTGCGCCGTGCTCCTTCCAAGCCCCCCCCCCCCCCCGCGGCCTGCACAAGCGGAGAAGAGGAGGAGGAGAAGGATGAGGGGGAAAGGGGAGGGACGCTTTGCCTCTTTCCATGTGGGAGGTGAAAGGAAAGGGAAAAAACCTTCAGCTGTTTCCTTTCCTGGAGAAACACAGAGGGAAAGGAAACAGCTGAACGATGAGGAGAGAGGGGGAAGAGAGGGGAGGGAGGGAGGAGAGGAGGAACAACAAGCAGGAAGTGATGCTGTGCAGCACCTGCACACCCCTTCCCTCCTCCCCCTCCCCCCTCCCCACCTAGCATAACAGCGAAGGAAGGAAGACACTTGGGGGTAAGCAGAGTTCACCTCTTCCCTTTCCTCCTTCCTCCCTTCCCACACTGCCAAGGAGGAGGAGGAGAGGACGGGGAGGAAGACCTTCTACAGCACGCCTGGCCCAACTTCGGCCCTCCTTCCCTCCAGCAGCTTGGGACTCCCAACTCCTCTGAAATCCCCCAGCAATGGCTTTGAACCAAACATAGCACACAGAACTCCCCAGACCCATATAAAATAACATATGGTGTGTTTAGCTCTCAAAAACCACACACACACAAAACTCAAAACAGCCAAAAAACCCCGGGGAACTACAATTCCCAGGATCCCCTGCGACACAGATGCCAGCCTCAAAAGCAGGCCTGGGGGGGGGGTCTCGGAATGGCTGGACGAGGTCACTACACGAGGTGAGACCCTGCAAGGGAAGGAACCAGCACAGGCTTGGCTCTAGGACAGCCCTGGGTCAGCTTGAGCCCCCCTCCCACCATTCTTAACCGCCTCCGCCCCTCCCCAGCCTCCTCAAAGGAACTCTGCCCATGCTCAGAGGGAAACAGGGACCGGGTAAGGGGAAACTTCGCACGCTCTGATGTTTAGGTGCCCAAGACAACTCTTTGTATGCCCAGAGGATTAGGAAGGAACCCTGCGAATGCTCAGAGGTACTCTGCACATGCTCAGACTCCCAAAGGATTATAGACACCCAAAAAGAAAGGATCTGGAGGTCATAATGGACCTCCTCAGAGGACTGCAATGCCTCAAAAGGGGAAAGGAACTCTGCACATGCTCTGGCTCCCAAAGGAACCCTGTGCATGCTCAGAGGATTATAGATGAGCTTTGGAAGTCCCAACTGATAATAATAATAATAACAACGTATAACAATAAAAAAATAATTACTCTATATTCCTGCCTGCCATAAAGGAGGGAGCAGGACTACATGACCTTTGGGAGTTCCTTCCAACTGAGTCCAATAATAATAGTAATAATAATAATAATGGGTAATAATAAAATAATAACTATATTCCTGCCTGGCATAAAGCAGGGAGCTGAACTAGATGAGCTTTGGAAGTCCCAACTGAGAATAATAATAATAATAATAATGTATAATAAAAAACACCCTCTATATTCCTACCTGCCATAAAGGAGGGAGCTGGACTAGATGAGCTTTAGGAGTCCCTTCCAACTGAGTGTAATAATAATAATATTATTAATAATAATAATGTATAATTATAAAATAGTAACTCTATATTCCTGCCTGGAAAAAAGGAGGGGGCTGGACTAGATGACCTTTGGAAGTCCCTTCCAACTGAGTCCAATAATAATAATACTAATAATAATGTATAATAATAAAATAATAACTCTATATTCCTGCCTGGCATAAAGGAGGGGGCTGGACTACATGACCTTTGGGAGTCCCAACTGTGTCCAATAATAATAATATATAATAATATCATAGTAATTCTATATTTTTGCCTGTCATAAAGGAGGGGGCTGGACTAGATGACCTTTGGGAGTCCCTTCCAACTGAGTCTAATACCACTACTTTCTCAGGACTTCACTTTGGAAACCACCAGTCAGCCACAGCAAAGCGTGGCCGGGTACAGCTAGTTAGGACTAATAGATGATAAGACTTTTGAAAATGAAAATCAACAGAAACTTTTTGTGTATCTTGCCACGGCGGCACGGATAGTTTTCGCAAAACTTTGGAAGCAAAATCTCCTCCTGGACAAAGAACAATGGTTGGAGAAGGTGTTGGAAATCAAGGGAATGGACGAATTAACATATTGGCTGCGCCAGAACAATGGCCAGGGGAATACGATGACAGACTGGACTATGATTAACGAATATATAAAATTAATAAAAATAGAGTGAAACATTCTGTCAAAAAACTATACTAAAAAATATAAATAAGAGCACTTTAGGATGCCCAATGTTGAAGAAATAACACAACAATGTAATATGATAAAGTATGGAATTAGAACGGAAGTCAAGATTATCCCTCATCCCTTCCCCTTCCCCTCTCCTTTTGTATCTGTGTATGGTTAATTGCATGTTTTGTGATGTTTATAAAATCTGAAAACTTAATAAAAATCAGTTATAAAAAAAGAAGCTCTGTACGGTTCTGGCCCAGCTTACTTGTCCGAACGCATCTGCCGCTACGTCCCACCTCGTAATTTAAGATCATCCGGGGAGGCCCTGCTCTCGCCAACTTCTCAAATGCGGTTGTTGGGGACGAGAGAGGGCCTTCTCGGTGGTGGCTCCCTGTCTGAGGAATGCGCTTCCAAGCGACATACGATCAACCCCATCCCTTCTGGCATTCAGGAAAAAAGTGAAATTGTGGCTCTGGGACCAGGCTTTTGCACATTAGCACAATGCAGCACTTTGGATTGGAACTGTAATTGGTAAGTTGATGGTTATGGCTCAATGCTTATGTGATTGACAGAACTCTGTTTTTAACTTAAGTGTATGTGTATTATATGTTAATGCTAATTGCATTTTAATTCTGAATGTCTATGGTTTTATATTGTATTTATATTGTATATCGGCATCGAATCGTTTCCTTTTGTTAGGCCGCTCTGAGTCGGGGGTTGAGAAGAGTGGGGTAGGAATGATGTAAAGAAATAGTAGTAATAATCTACTGTTTTAGCTGGTGTGAACTGATGGGAGGGTGCAGTCCAACAGGATCAGGAGGTCTTCACATCCCTATCCCCTGTGCTATATAGATTGAATATTAAGAAGTCCCCCATTCATGTCTTTGTTTACATGGGGAAAAGATAGAAGAATCCTGAGTCGTTGATAGTCAGTTGCTTCTAGTTTCCTTGTGTTTGATCAGAGGAAAAGAGACGGCCTTTGTTTCTCCCTTGCCCTCAACTTAGATCAGCTTGTACCTTATACCAAAAACCTTCGGTGCTCTGGATGTTTAGGATCACAAACCTCACCATTCCTTACCATTGGCTGCATTCAATAGGGCCCCTGAGAGCTCAAAGTCCAATGTGCCTGGGTGGTCAAAAGGTCTCAGTCGTCTTGTAGAATCAGTGTTTGTGCAGAGGTGGTGGTGGGGAGTTGGAAGGATTTATCCAAGAATGCATGGGAGGCATTTTGAGCACTTGAATATTTCTTCTCTTTTGTCTATTCCTCATGCAGGCATCCAAGACAACAGAAATGTCCCGTTTGCAGCAAGAACTCAGCAAGGTGAAAAGACAACACTGTGTGTGTGTGTGTGTGTGTATGTCTCAGGGAGGGAGGAGTAGGGGAGGCAATTGGAAGTTGTGATCGCAATTACCTGTGTTAGCTTACAGCCTTTCTTTCCTGTGCAGCTTGCTGAGAAGCTAAAGAAGAAGCAGGAGAGGTATGTTCAGGGAGGAAAAGGGACGCCACCAAGGTAGGGAATGGGATTCATTTTTATGAGTGGGCCAGATGGCCTACCTTACTCAGCTAAGAAGTATTTTCACATCTTAGAAATAGGTACTGCCAAAGCTCTGTCTATTCTGCATGTTTACGGAATATATCTGGCATGCCGCAACTATTTAGCATTGATTTTAAATTTAAAACAAATTGCTTGCCCTTCTAACTTGGAAGGATTTTAAAAATAGTTCATCAAGTGGATAACATTTATTCAGCTTGTAGTGACTTTGTGGAAACTCTCTGTCTTGTTTTCTCCAGTTATTGTAAGGGAGGGTCACCTATTTAGTTTCCATGGAGTTGAGTGAAGGAATGGGGCGGTGTGAGCAGTGAGCCCCATGACTGTTTGAAAAAGGGTCTTCCCAGGACTCAGGCCACAACATCACACTGGAACCATAATAATAATAATAATAATAATAATCATAATAATACTTTATTTCTAACCCGCATCCATCTCCCCAAAGGGGACTCAGAGCGGCTTACATCGGGCCGTGCCCGAACAACACATCACAAAATATCAACAACATCAAGAAACAATAAACATAATAAAAGCAATAAACACAATAAAATACATTGGTGAAAACAATAGGAAACCATAGGAAACACTTTGCATTTTGGGTCTTCATTTTAACTCTCTTTCTGTGTATAGTGAGCCCTCAGTATCTGCTGGGGTTTGGTTCCAGGACCCCTCAAGGATACCAAAATCTAAGGATGCTCAAGTCCCATTATGTATAATTGTGTAGTAAAATGGCATCCCTTATATAAAATGGCAAAATCAACGTTTGCTTGTATATTTAAAAAAATAAAAATTGAGCCATGATTTGTTGTATATGTGGATACAGAGGGATGACAGTATACTAGGAAAAGTAGGCTACTCATCAAAGCTTAGGAAAGTTACTGTTTGTAACTACCGGGACTGTGGTGCAGCTGTCTGGGAGTCAGCAGCATTAAGATCACTGACCGAAAGGTCATGAGTTCGAAGCCAGCCTGGGTCAGAGTGACCTTTGCAGCCCGAAAGACTGCATCTGTCAAGTAGGAAATTTAGGTACCGCTTATGCGGGGAGGCTAATTTAACTAATTTACGATGCCATAAAATCTCCAGCAAGCAAGCAGAAGAATGAGGAAGTGCTCCATCTGTGTCACAAATGGATGGGGAAGCAACAGCTACCCCTGGTGGCCAGAATACCCTCATTAAGTTGGAATGTTAAATAGCCTCTGTGTGTCAGTCTATATATGTTGTGTGTCGATGGCATCAAATGTTTGCCATGTATATGTACATTGTAATCCGCCCTGAGTCCCCTGTGGGTTGAGAAGGGCGGAATATAAATACTGCAAATAAATAAATATAACTTCTAGTGTCTCCCTGTCAGTGTATCGAAAATGTTGAGTAACTGGGAGTTGTAATTCAAGAAAACAATGTTTCCAGTCCTTGTCAAGAGTGGCCAAATTTCCTTTTCCAATCAGCAAGATTGCACACCACATGTGATTACACAGTCCAACAAAAACAAACAAACATTTGTCTTGGGTTTTAGGGCCATGTCTGGGGTGCTGATTCAGAAAATTACATTAGATAGACCCCCTAGTTTCTTAGATATGGCTATCATTTTCTACGAGTTAGCAGATGGTGTCTAGTAGAAGTCCTATGTTATGTATCTCAAGAACTAAAGCAGCTAGGGGAAAACGGGTGCCATTTTTGGAATCAACAGATCAAATATACCAAGAAACAGGGCTAGCATTTGAGGCACCAAAATGTGTGTTGGCCAGTGATTTTTCCCTCGTGTCATACTTACGTGTCTTATTTTTCCCCCTCTCTTATCAGCTTTTTGCGACTTCAAACAGAAAAAGAATCCCTCTACAATGACAGCAGGTATGGGGCTGGGTAATGAAAACTGAAGTCTGTGTATTGAACTATAGTTGTATTTGATGCTGTAGTACAGTGTTTCCCAACCAGTGTGCCGTGAGCGAGCATCTGGTGTGCCGTGGGAAATTGGCACTCTTCCTCCTCCTAGCAGCCCCCTCACAGATTTCCAAGAAACAAATTGAGCCTCTCCGCTTGGAAATGTTGGTTTTTTAAACCATTTTACTGGATTTTTAGAGAGTTACCCCACCCCCCCACCCCAAAGGAGGTGCTTATAACAGCTTCATGACATCCATAGTTAACTGGAAGCAAGTTTCACTCAGGGTGAAATTTCACAAAGGTCTGGAGAACAAGCTCTATGAGGCGCGGCTTGAACAGCTGGGCATGTTTAGACTGAAGAAGAGAAGGCTGAGAGAAGACATGATAGCCATGTATAAATATGTGAGAGGAAGTCATATATATGTTGTGTTCATCGAAACAGGCCCAGGTTTCACACTGAGTGTATAAATACATTTTAAAACATATTAACTATATGTATTACTGTGTTAGAGTGTAATTTTGTGTCATTTTGGTTGGTGGTGTGCCCCAGGATTTTGTAAATGTAAAAAATGTGCCGTGGCTCAAAAAAGGTTGAAAAACACTGCTGTAGTACACGTATGGGGCAGGGAAATATTTGTCTTTCTTGATGTTGCTTTTCTGCATCTCTTATCATCCTGCTACTTGGCTCCGGGTTGATAGGGGCTGCAATTGATTTGGAGGGAGCCACACATTCCCCAATTCCTTAATTCTGTTGTAGAAGAAATTGGCTCTGATTATAGAGCATTTTACATTTAGCTACGTCTCCTAGGCAAGTGGCATGGCAGGGGAGGGACCTAAGGAAGCAGCAGCCGTAAAATGAGGCTCTAGAAGTCCTTGCCATTGCTCCAGTCTCAGCAAGAAGAAGGTCATGGCAGCTTGGCAAGCGCCATTACATAAAGCCTGGCAGAACGGATCCCAGGGGGACGAGCTGAGTCGGCCAGTCGATGGCTCAGAACAAGTTGCATATCACGCTCGGCTGCGCTGGAGCAAAGGCGGCTGGTTGGACAGACGGAGAAGCAAAGACCTTTGTCTTGCTTTGTGCCACACCTGGGAAAGGCAAGCCTTTTTTCTCCCCAGCCTCCTTGTCGTGCAGCTGCTAAGGCTATCTCACCTGCTTTTACCTCTTTACCTTTGGACCTGGACTCATAATGGGAGCTCTAGGCAGCTTACAAATATGTTAAAAGCAAAAATACATTCCAGTCCATAGCATGGTGTCAAAATAAACTGCAGCAAAGCAAAATGGTATAGTAAGCAGACTAAGAAGTAGTAAATACAACAGCACTAGATGTTTACCGAACAAAATTAGCTTTTTACAGGCCATAAGAAGAAAATCAAGATATAACTCTCAGAGCAAATAGTTGCTCAGACTAGATGCTGCCAAAGAGAAGAAACATTTCTTTGTCAGCCAGAGGTAGGTTGTGGATCACTGGAGGATTTCCAAGTGTCTTTACCATCCCTTCTTTGTTGTTTTGGTCAGTGTTTAGTTAAAACTGAAACTGTACATTTTCAACCAGTATTTAAAATGGAGGACGGGACGGGACAAACTATTCAGTGAATAAAATGTTCACTTGATGAAATAAAAAAGCCATTGCAATGCCTGGGGAAATAATAACAGCAAGGGAAATAATCTCTTTCTGCTTAAAAAAAAAAAGCAATCAAAGTCTTGTGACTTAGACTTGAAATTATGTGGGCAGTGGCTGGTGAAAAAAGTTGATGGAGAGGCTAAATAAGGTTTAGAATAGAAGTGATTAGTCATATTGGTTGCCCTTGGGTGTTTTCCCTTTGTTGAGCAGCAGCTGCAGAGGGGCGCCATCTGAATCATGGTGCAAGGACCTTACACGGAGCTCCCAGCCCACACCACAGCTGCTGTTGAGGCAGGGGAGGGATGGGGAAGAACTCCTCTCTTATTGATGATGTTGGCATTTTTAAAACCGGAGCATTAATTTCAATATTTTTCATGGGAGCATTAGGATTTCGAGGTTAGCCGATGGGAACAGGGAAGTCCAGTAATAGTAGGACATGTTTTTGTGGTGTTATAGTGTGACATTGGTATTGCCCAGGTGGTTAGCTGGGTATGGACGTACGCATGATTCATGTTTGTTTTGTCTGTTTTTAATGTTGGAAATTCAATAAAAACTATTTTTTTTAAAAAAGGATTTCAAAGGGATTCCGTTTTGGTACGATTTTGCAAATGCAAAATAAATTTACATACTTGCAGAATTAACAAATATCTTAAATATAAGTTGACCACCCTAAATTGTCTTGGCTAGTTGAGACTGCGACACCTTTGTTTTCTGATGGTTTGGCATACACAGATCGTTTTTTCATGCACAGAATTATCAAAAATATTGTGTACAAAATTACCATCAAGCTTTGTTTATAAGGTATGTATGAACCATCAATTAATTTTGTGGGATATCTTGAACTCATCTCCACCCTGAGTCCCCTCGGGGAGATAGTGGAGCTGGTGCACAAGTTTTAATTGTGCAAAGGCACTCCTGGACACTGCTGACACCTCAGGGTCAGCATGAATCCAGGATCACCCCCAGACTCGAGAAAGAGTAAGATTTATTTATTTATTTACTTTATTTATATTCCGCTCTTCTCACCCCGAAGGGGACTCAGAGCGGATTACAGATACACATACTTTAGCAGCCAATCCTGCTATTTCACAAACACACATATTAATGAACAGAGGCAAATTCTGGCCACCAGGGGGCGCTGACGCTGATCACTCCATGATGTTTGGTAGCACCGGGAATGTGGCGCAGCTGGCTGGGAATCAGCTGTATTAGATCTCTACTGACCAGAAGGTCATGAGTTCATGGCCTGCCCGGGTCGGGGTTAGCTCTCGACCAATTGTGTAGCTCGTTGTCTGTCTATATATGTTGTATGTCTATGGCATTGAATGTTTGCCTGTATATGTGCATTGTGATCCACCCTGAGTCCCCTGCGGGGTGAGAAGGGCAGAATATAAATGATGTAAATAAATAAATAAATAAGCCCAGAACCAAAGATTGGAGACCTTGGTACACTCCTTCTATACCTGGGGCATCGTCCTCTTCCACTGAGTGTGCAGCTTCGGGAGGGACGTAAGTGGAGTGGTGAGGAAGAATGGGGACATCCACCTAGCTGGCCAGATCAGCCGGATCAACCCTGGCAATCAATGAGGTGACAGATGTCACAGCCAGATTGCCCACACATTCAACATTTGGTAGTTTTGTACTGAATCTATATGAAAAATAGCTCTATATACCACCCGTCAACAACACATAGCACTGCTATCCTGATCGTTTACTAAGGCAATACTTTGATTGACAGACAGCTCTGTATCAAATAGTGGTATTTGTTCTCTTTGATCATATGTTGTATTTTGTAAAATGTTTTCTCTCATTTAGTCTTATTTCCAACATAGTGGGAGTTTTCATTCACACACACACACATGGAATTCTATGTAACATTTGTCGACCTCACCAAAGCCTTTGACACTGTGAGCAGAAAATGTCTGTAGCAGATCCTGGAACGTCTAGGATGTCCCCCCAAATTCCTCAAAATTATTATCCTGTTACATGAGGACCAGCGCGGTCAAGTCAGATACGGCGATGCTCTCTCAGAGCCCTTTCTAATAACTAATGGAGTGAAACAAGGTTGTGTTCTTGCTCCGACCCTATTTACAATCTTCTTCAGCATGATGCTCCAAAGGGCTACAGCAGACCTCGAAGAAGAAGTTGGCATATATATACGCTATCGTACTGATGGTAGCTCGTTCAACTTAAGCCATCTGAAGACTCCAAACTATCTAGTCCGTGAGCTGCTTTTTGCTGATGATGCTGCCCTTGTCGCCCATTCAGAAGCAGCCCTGCAGCGCCTCACATCCTGCTTTGCAGCAGCTGCAGAGTTGTTTGGGCTGGAAGTCAGCCTGAAGAAAACTGAAGTCCTCTACCAGCCCACACCACAACAAGAACACCATCATCCCCTCGTCAGCATAGGCACATCTGTGCTTAAGTCCGTTCAGCAGTTCACCTACCTGGGAAGCATAATCTCTTCAGACGCCAAGATTGACAAAGAGATAGCTCACAGATTAGCAAAGGCATATGGTGCATTCGGAAGGCTTCACAAAAGAGTCTGGAGCAACAAGCACCTGAGGCAAAGCACCAAAATCAGTGTGTACAAAGTTATCGTACTGTCTATTCTCCTCTATGGGTCTGAAACATGGGTCACCTATCGCCAACACCTACGACTCCTCGAACGCTTTCATCAGCACTGTCTTCGCACAATCCTAAATATACACTGGACCGACTGTGACTAATGTTGCTGTCCTTGAGCAGGCAGGGATCACCAGCATTGAGGCCATGCTATTGAGAACACAGCTGTGCTGGGCAGGGCACGTCTCTAGGATGGAGGATCACCACCAAAGATACTACTCTAGCGCAAGAGAGGTGCCCCCAAAAAGAGATATAAGGACTCCCTGAAACAACATCTCAGGCTCGGCCAGATTGATCACCAACAATGGTCCACCCTGGCCTCACATCGGGAGGCATGGAGACGCACTATCCACAATGCTGCGGCCTCTTTTGAGAAGACACGTTGAATGGGTCTCGAAGAGAAACGACAAAGCAGAAAGAACTGCAACTTGGAAACAACATCACCCAAGGAGACTTTCTTGCAACTGAACATGCCTATCTCAGATTGGCCTTTTTAGTCATCAACGCACTTGTAAAAAGCGTGGGATGAGTCCTTCCTAAGAATCTTCATTCACGAACTAATGCCGAGAGAGATATGGAATTCTAGTAGAACACTGAATAGAATTCAAATTGCAGTGTGTATTACGCAAATGCAAATGGATCCTGGGTGTAGGAAGTATACCTGTTGTATTCAGCTTCTCATCTTTTCTCTCCCAAGAGTTATTTGGCCTGAATATGGATCTGGAGGAAGACTGCAGCTACTGTTGGGACTCCAAATTCCCATTGTCTGTTCTGGTTGGAGCTGATGGGGATTGCAATCCAAAAACATCTCACATTCTCTCCTGTTGGAATGTCAACCAGAATGATTGTAGGACAGGGACTGTAAAAGGTTCCTGAAACTTGGAGGGACGAGAAAGCAGTAGAGTCAGAAATAAGAGAAAGTAAGAACTTTTAAGCAGAAGCAAGGAAATGAAATTGAGATACTCTCAAGAATATTAAGGGCCCTTCTAGACAGGCCCTATATCCCAGGATCTGATCCCAGGTTTTCTGCTTTAAACTGGATTATATGAGTCCGCACTGCCAGAAAATCTGGGATAAACAGAAAACCTGGAATCAAATCCTGGGATATACGGCCTGTCTGGAAGGAGAGTTTGAAACAGTTGCCAGTCACATGGATGCACTTCATGGATGTAAGGGGAAAAGGGACATATGAAGGATATGGGTATGCCATCTCACCTTGGTGCCCCATTCTCTGTATTAAAAAAAGGTCTTATTGTCACTTTTTAGGACTAAAATTGAGGAGATTCAACAACGGAAGGAGGAGGACCTCAAGTCCCTACAAATTCGCAACCAGAAGCTGCAGCAGGAACTCCAGGCTGCAAACCAGGTAGGTGTCACCTTTCTTTATAGTTAACAAATTGCCCTTTCTTTGTTCTCTGACTGAAAAATGAGTTTCTTGACCTGGTCCAGAAAAATAACACAATGCTGAGAATGTTGCAATGCTTTCTTTCAATATTTGCTTATCCTGAAGTGTTTCTTTGCACAGAAACATACATAGGGTCTTTGTGTGACAGTTGTAGGATTTGAGGGGAAAAAAAGTAATGTTTTTGTGGAAGATTATTGTTTTTTCTCAGAACCCAACAGTCTCATACAAAAAAATCCCCATGGAGTTATCTGAAAACAGTGCTTTTGTGCTCAAAAGCCCATAATTCTCACACATTAAAAATTATTTTGCAAAGCAGGATATGGAAATACAGGGTGAAAAATCAGCAGGTATATCATTTTTTTCACAGAGAGAAGAAAAATACTGAAAATATTATTTGTGAGGACTAAATAGTCAAATGGTTCCTGCTTTTTTTTGAAGGATTCTGATGTCAGATCTGTCTTGAACCTTAAGATCAAAATACTTTGTCCCTTTAGCAGAAAAACCTTTTAATAAAGTTTTGGTTTCTCCTTTCAGCTGCATTTTCCCTCTTTGACACCTTCAGTCTCTGTTTTCTAATCTGTACAATAATAATATTAATAATGCACTTTATTTACATTCCGCCCTTCTCCCCTAGTGCAGTGTTTTTCAACCTTTTTTGAGCCACGGCACATTTTTTACATTTACAAAATCCTGGGGCACACCACCAACCAAAATGACACAAAATGACACTCTAACACAGTAATGCATATAGTTAGTATGTTTTTAAATGTATTTATGCACTCAGTCTGAAACCTGGACCTGTTTCGATGAACACAACAGAGATATCCGACAGGAATGGCAGAAAGACACAAACTTCCTACACAGAATTCCCATAACCAAGAGAAAATACTATAAGAGTTTGGTGGGCATTGACCTTGAGTTTTGGAGTTGTAGTTCACCTATATCCAGAGAGCACTGTGGACTCAAACAATGTTGGATCAGGACCAAAGTTGGCATGAATACTCAATATGCCCAAATGTGAACACAGATGGAGTTTGAGGAAAATAGACCTTGACATTTGGGAGTTACAGTTTCTGGGATTTATACAGTAGTTAACACACAATCAAAGAGCATCCTGAACTCTTGCAACAATGGAATTGAACCAAACTTGGCATATTGAACTCTCATTACCAACAGAAAGTACTGAAAGGGTTTGCTTGGGAATTGATCTTGAGTTTAGAAGTTGTAGTTCACCTACACCCAGAGAGCACTGTGGACTCAAACAATGTTATGTTATGCCGTTGTTTGTTTTCTATCCAGAATCACAATGTTGGAAGGAGGCTCACCACTTTAAGGTCCCTAAAACAGGCATGGTAAAACTTCAGCCCTCTGGGTGCTTTGGACTTCAACTCCCACCATTCCTAACAGCCTGAGGCCCTTTCCTGCTTAAGTGGCTGGGGGGAAAAGGGCCTGAGGCTGCTAGGAATGGTGGGAGTTGGAGTCCAAAACACCTGGAAGGTCCAAGTTTGCCCATGCCAGCTTTCGACAGAGACCTCTTCCTCCCCCTTCCCCTTCGCGCCCTTTCTTTCCCCTCCTGTCGAACACTTGCTTTTTCTTCTACACTGCCGCTTCTGCCGCCATTTTGATCCGAGGGGGCAGCGTGAGCGTTTTCAGGAGGGGAGGGGGAGGAAGACGCGACCCGTGCAGGTGCTACTGCGCAGACTCGCCCCAGAGCAAAGCGAGTCAAAGCAAGCAGAGCGAGGCTGGGAAGAAGGGAGCCCGAGTGGAGAAGAAAAAGTGTTCAGCAGGAGGGGGAAGAAAGGGTATTGGAGGTTCCAATTTCCCACGGCACACCTGATGATCGCACATGGCACACTGGTTGGGAAACATTGCCCTAGGGGACTCAGAGCAGATTACAGCATTTACATACATAGGCAAACATTCAATGCCTTTAGAATCATATACAATGAGACACACAAACACAAACAAAGGTAGAGACTTCTTTCATTTCTGGCTTCTGGAGGCAGTGCTCATCTCTGGCTCTGAGGAGGTGCTTTTCTCCATTTTCAAGCCAAGGAGCCTGCGTTGCCACCTCCTGGTTGTGTGGCCGCCAAGATTGCCTGGAGCGTCTCTTTGACTTTTCCCACGCAAGTAGTACCTATTTATCTACTCACATTTGCAAGTTTTCAAACTGCTAGGTTGGCAGGAACTGGGGCTGACAAACAGAGCTCACCCTGTCTTGCGGATTTGAACTGCTAGCCTTCAGGTCAGCAGTTCAGCAGCACAAGGGTTTAACTCATTGCACCATTGCAGCTCTGCGGCTACAATTGGAATTAACTGCCATAGCAGTAAATGGGAAACTTGAGAACCATAGTTCTTTTTTGAGGAAGCTGTATTTTTATTCTATCTTCAGTACTTCACAAATCTATCTTTTTCCGAGTTCTTGGGGGAAAGATGTGCAGTTATTAGTTAATAAGAACTTTAACAGTTTTAAAATTAAAATAATTTAAAATATTGTTTTACAAAGATTTTAGAATGTAGTTTTAGATTATTTTATAAATTTGTATATTTCAAGAACATGTATTGGCCAGTTTGCTTTGTATTATACTGTATTTTTTGGTATTTTATCTAGATAGATTGTTATATTGTATACTTTTAGTTGCAGTATAGTTGGCGCCTCCGGTGGCGCAGTGGGTTAAACCGCTGAGCTGCTGAACTTGCTGACCAAAAGGACAGCGGTTCAAAGTGGGGTGAGCGCCCGCTGTTAGAACCAGCTTCTGCCAACCTAGCAGTTCGAAAACATGCACATGTGAGTAAATCAATAGGTACCACTTCTGCAAGAAGGTAATGATGCTCCATGCAGTCTTGCTGGCCACATGACCTTGGGGGTGTCTACGGAGAACGCCGGCTTAGAAATGGAGATGAGCACCACCCCCCAGAGTCAGACAGGTCTAAACTTAATGTCAAGGGGACATCTTTACTTATAGATTTAGACTTTATTATTCCTTCCTCCCTTTGTGTGTATATGTATATATACATATTTTAGATTGTACCCCTTTGGCAGGATCTATTGTTTTTTTATTGTTTTGCTTGTAAAACACCATGTACATTGATGACACTATGTAGATAAATAATAATGTTGATTATAGTTTGTTACCTGTCGTTCATCATGGCTCGAGCTAGGGCACAAAACAATTAAATTACATTATCATTATTTATTTATTTATTTACTTTATTTATATTCTGCTCTTCTCACCCCGAAGTGGACTCAGAGCAGATTACAGGTACACATACTTAGCAGACAATCCCTGCCGTTTCCACATACACACATATAGACGAACAGAGGCAAACTCTGGCCACCAGCGGGAGCTGACACACTCATCTCTCAGCGTTCCCAGCGGCCCTTGTTGTTCCTTCCGCATTCCTCAGCGTTCCTGGAGATCTTTAATGGCCTCATAATTCAGTCAAAATTTGCCTCCCCACTTAATGTGGTACTTTTATTTCCTACTTGACAGATGCAACTGTCATTCGGGCTGCAAAGGTCGACAGCAGGCTACACTTAAAGGTCGAGCACCCACCTCAACCCGGGCAGGCCTCGAACTCATGACCTACTGGTCAGAGAGATCTTATGCAGGTGACACTTAGCCAGCTGCGCCACATTCCCAGTGCTTAAATACATTAAAACACATATATTAAAACATATTTCTATAAAATACACATATTTATGGTATTGATTGTGCACCAATGACACATTCCCTTGTATCCGAGTCCCTGTTTAATTTGTTACTTCCTTTACAGGGCTTTTCAGAATTAAAGGACCAACTGCAGAGCCGTCGGAAAGAGCATGAAGTTGCTCTGCAAGCTCTACATGACCAAGTGAGTACACCCATATATATCCCCCCAATGAAGAAGAGCTCCTTATTTAAGAAGTTCTGGTCTGTATTGAATAGAGATGTAATGATACAGCATGTGACCCTCCAGTCTTGTAGATTTGTATGAAATAGTAAATCACTCTGTTTGAAAACATGTGTTGCCTTCTCATTTGTCCTTTGTCAACTTCCAAGAAATCCTCCAATGCAACCTGAATTTGATGCTAAAAAAAGTAGAGTTCTGAAACTTGTGTTTCTTATGTATACAGTAGAGTCTTGCTTATCCAACCTTCACTTATCAAACGTTCTTTATTATCCAATTCAGTTTCCCTCCCACCTGAATCCATAGGTGAGGGAAGTGGAGTATATATTTACAGATGGAATAATGTCCAGGATAGTCTGTTTTGGTGCTAAATTCGTAAATATGGTAATTACTACATAACGTTACTGTGTATTGAACTGTTTTTTCTGTTGATTTGTTGTAAAACACGATGTTTTGGTGCTTAATTTGTAAAATCACAACGTAATTTGACATTTAATAGGCTTTTCCTTAATCCCTCTGTATTATCCAACATTTTCGCTTATGCAACGTTCTGCCGGCCTGTTTATGTTGGATAAGCGAGACTTTACTATATTTGCACATTGCTTGTTCTGTATAATTTTACCTCTACTTTCCTTGGATGGGACAAAGATTTTTCCCCTAATTGGTGAAAACTTTATTTACACACACACACCCCTTTTAGATAATTCAATAAGTATCACCCTCTCTTAAAAGCACATATTAACAGGACTGGAAATGTATGGATTCTGTTACTTCTAGCACATTAGAAACCTTTTTTGATACTTCCATGGCTTAAGAATAGCCATAGGGCAGGTAAAGTTGAGTCAGCTGATAAATAAGTCAAATCCACCTATGTTTGTTTTTTGAAAAACCTGGGTGGAGGCTCACCTCTTGCTAGCGTCAAAAATTTTTGTTTTGTTCCACGGGCTATTAGTCGTGTGTTCCCTTATTTTAATTCTCTGTTTTGCACACTGTTTTTTTCTTCCTGTTCACGCCCCATTTTACAGCTTATAAAGGTTGAATCCCTTATCCAAAATGCTTGGGACTGGACGTGTACAAACCCTAGGGTTTGGAATGCTTGTACTTGCATATATGTAGGTAAAGAGATTCTTGGAGCTGGGACCTAAGTCTGAACACATTTTTTGTGTGCTTCATATACACCTTATACCTATAGCTTGGAGATAATTATATTAAATATTTTAAAATAATTTTGTGTATGAAACAAAGTGTGTGTACACGAAACCATGACAGCGAAGAGGTCAGTCTCCCAGTCACCCATGTGGATGGCTCAGGAGTAGCTTGGCTTTTGGAATTCTGGATAAGTTATTATTACTCTGTGTATTCCTTCTACTGATCCCTCATGTTGGGCATTCCCTTATTTGCTCCAGGTGTGATCTACTCCACATTTCACTTGTTTAGAAACTGTCTTCAATGTGTGTGCGTGTGCACATGTGTGCATGAGCTGAGTACAAAACTTCTGGATAAACATCCACAGAATTGCACTTTCCTGTTTCTCAGTATATGAAGCTGACATGAATATCTTATTAATTGGACCAGAGGAATCTAGGTGTTAAAATGTCCACATTTCCTTTAAATACAGCCCTCCACATTTGCTGAGGTTAGGGGAAGTGGAAAAAATACAAATTAAACAAACATCTTTCTTTAAATAACAGACTAGCTCTTTAGGAATCTCTAGACCAGGGGTGTCAAACTCATTCTCACTGAGGGACCCATCATTCCATTGAATCTATGGACAGAGAATCTGTGGATACAGATACATATTTTTTTTGCATAGTGGTCGGTGCTCTTTACTTTTTACCCAGTGTGGGTCGCCAGATGTTACTGAACGACAACTTCCATCACTTTTGACTATCCACCAATCAGACTGGGGATAATGGGAATTGCAACCCAACAGCACTTGTGGCTCTGAGGTTGGGGAAAGGCTAAGGGCATTTTAAGGTTAGACATCATATCCACAAGCCTTGTATCTAAATCCAAACCCCAATATCCTGCAAAACAGAATAAACGGCAGCCTTCCAGTATCACAGCTCCCATCTGCTTTAGTCATGATGTCTAATGATGAAGAATGCAAGAATTGTAGGTCCCTTCCACACAGCTGAATAAAACTATTTATTTATTTATTTACTTTATTTATATTCCGCTCTTCTCACCCGGAAGGAGACTCAGAGCGGATTTCAGGTACACATATAGACGAACATATAGAACATATAGACGAACAGAGGCAAACTCTGGCCACCAGGGGGAGCTGACACACTCCTCATCTCTCAGCGTTCCAGCGTCCCTTGTTGTTCTTCCGCATTCCTCAGCGTTTCCTGGAGTTCTTTAACAGCCTCATAATTCAGTCAAAATTTGCCTCCCCACTTAATGTGGTACTTTTATCTCCTACTTGACAGATGCAACTGTTTTTCGGGCTGCAAAGGTCAACAGCAGGCTACACTTAAAGGTCGAGCACCCACCTCGACCCGGGCAGGCCTCAAACTCATGACCTATTGGTCAGAGAGATCTTATGCAGCTGACACTTAGCCAGCTGCGCCACAATTCCACATTATCTACTTAGAACTGGGATATATGGCAGAGTGGACTCAGATATTCCAGTTCAAAGCAGAAATTGTGAGTTATTCTGTCTTGATCTTCTGGGTTATATGGCTGTGTGGAAGGGCCCATAGTCCAGCATCCAGAGGACCACATAAATGACATGGAGGGGTCAATTTGGCCTGCGGGCTTTGAGTTTGACTCATGTGCTCTTAACCAGAGTATCACTGGAGTGTCAATTTCCTCTGGAAGTTGTTATTTCAATCTCCGGCATAAATCTATGGTCCAGTAGAATAATACAATAATAAAGTTAGAAGAGACCACATGGGCCATTTTGTCCAACCTCCTGCCATGCAGGAAGTTGACTATGGAGTTTTGACTGGATTACGAGGCCATTAAAGAACTCCAGGAACACTGAGGAATGCGGAAGGAACAACAAGGGACGCTGGGAACGCTGAGAGACGAGGGGTGCGTCAGCTCCCCCTGGTGGCCAGAGTTTGCCTCTGTTCGTCTATGTGTGTGTATGTGAAAAACGGCAGGGATTGTCTGCTATGTATGTGAACCTGTAATCCACTCTGAGTCCCCTAAATAAAGTAAATAAATAAATAAATATGGAGTTGCACTAGAGGATAAGAGGTTTATAGCGGGACCATATCCATCAAATCCGAAAATTGTTCAACTTGTAAATATGGAGAGCTAGTTGTAATAGCTTCTGGCTGCATGTTGAATGCATTGCTCAAGATTCCCAGACTGCATGGTATGTCTAAACTTTCTTGCTTTCATAGCTACTCTTTGGGATACATAACTGAAATACTTTTCCCAATGTTATTTTTAAACAGTGTTCATTGCCAATGAGAAGTAAGCATTTCACATATTTTGAAATGATTTCCACTAACGTTTTGAGAGCCTTAGCCATACCTTTCTTAACTCTGACCAATGAGATATTTTGATTGGTTTCAATCTGGATGATCTGTTATTATTTCAATATGTCCAGTTATAAAGCATTGACGTAGTTCCTTTTTTGACCACAGTACTCAGAGATGGATGGATAACTACCAGCTGGCAGATTCTGGGATCACTGAATGAGCACTGAATAGGGGATGCTGGGTGTTTTAATCCTAAAATAATTTTTCAAGCTTTAGATTTCCCACCTGTTTCCTATACGTACTTTTCAAGACAGATTTCTCTATTTTACTGACTAGATATTTTAAAAAAGTGATGTTTCACAATTGTGCATTCTTTGCCCATCTCTATTTCCTCCTGCCTTGAATACATAATTTTGATTTTGACAGGACTTATGTTGCTTTATTTTGAATTCCACGCTAGGTTTTTGTCTTTGTCAAACAGACTTAGATATATCCCCCCTGCTGTTGTTTGAACGATAAATCCTTTGTCAAAACCAGTTTTATCTGCTATGGGTATAACATTCTAAGTACTACAATCATTTTTTATCAACAATACTCTCCCTAACAAAGGCAAGTTTAAATTCCGCCATGTGTCATATCCCACTTATTTTTATTTCATGTCTTAACATAATTATTTTGAAATAACATCCAGTTTATATTTGTCATTGTAATTTCTTTTATCGTGTCAGGAGCGACTTGAGAAACTGCAAGTCGCTTCTGGTGTGAGAGAATTGGCCATCTGCAAGAATGTTGACAGGGAATGCCCGGAAGTGTTACAAGCCTGGGGGAGGCTTCTCTCTTTACCCCGCATGAGAAGCTGGAGCTGACCGATGGGAGCTCACCCACCACAGCTCCATAGTAATATTATGAACCACTCTGAGTCCCCTTCGGGGTTGAGAAGGGAGGTATACAAACAATAATAATAATAGAAAAAACATGGATGTGACTCACAAATGGAACTTCGAAAAAGGAGACGGAGAGCCCAAGAACAAGCCATTAGAATAAATGCCATCAAAGCCAGAATTGAAAAGTCGATGACAATTCCCAAATGTAGACTCTGCAAGGAAGTGGATGAAACAAAAGATCACATCCTCAGCTGCTGCAAGAAGATTGCACAGACAGACTACAAGCAGAGACATAACACCGTTGCTCAGATGATTCATTGTAACTTCTGCCACAAATACCATCTGCCTGCAACAAAGAACTGGTGGGATCACAAGCCGGAAAAGGTTACAGAAAATGAACATGTCAAACTCCTCTGGGACTTCCGAATTCAGACAGACAGAGCTTTGGAGCATAATACTCCTGATCTCATGATTGTGTTAAAAAACCAAGTATGGATCATTGATGTTGCAATCCCAGGTGACAGCAGGATTGACGAGAAGCAACTGGAAAAGCTTGCACGATATGAGGATTTAAAGATAGAACTGCAAAAACTTTGGTACAAGCCAGTCAAGGTGGTCCCAGTGGTGATCGTCTCACTGGGTGCAGTGCCTAAAGACCTTGGTGTGCGTTTAAACACAATCGGCGCTGACAAAATTACCACCTGCCAGCTGCAAAGGGCCACCTTACTGGGATCTGCACGCATTATTCGCCGATACATCACACAGTCCTAGACACTTGGGAAGGGTCCGACGTATCATCCAATACAACAGCCAGAAGAGTGTCTGCTGTGGACTCATCTTGTTGTGTTTCTAATAATGATGATGATGATGATGATGATCTGTCAACTGCAAAAGGCCACCTTACTTGGATCTGCGCGAATTATTCAAAAATACAACACAGTCCTAAACGCTTGGGAAGTGATTGACTTGTGATTTTGTGATATGAAATCCAGCATATATATCTATTTGCTGTGTCATACTGTGTTTTGTGTCAGAACAACAACAACAATAATATGTTTTATCTTGTTCTCAATTCCCAATTTTAAGCCCAGTTTTCCTCATCAATTCTGTTTGTTCTGTCATATTCGTGTTTTTAATCAGCACGACTGTCTTTCATGTATTAATTTTGAATCTTGCCAGATCTCTAAAGCCTTTTAATTTAGCCATTAATCTTTTTATATACTCCAGCAGATTTTACAAAATAATCACTAGATAATCTGTTAATTTTTAACCCTTATACCTCTAATTATCTCACCCAGACTTAGATCTCTATTTAAGACTGAGTACTAGAATAAATAAAAGTGATAATGGACATCTTGGTTTTGTTCCTTTTTGTGTCTCACGTGGGTTGGATAACTCCATTAACTACATGTGCTTTCTCCATCACATCTATTAATGTGCTTTCTATGTCAAATCTATCCTCAAGCAACGTTTCTTTTAAGACTAAAAATTATAAAGAAATTATATTTTTTACACAATCCAAAAAATCAGATCGGCTTGTTTCACATTGTGCTGTTTTAATTATTCTGATATATCCTGTCCTTTCCATGTTAACTCTGCTTTTGGTACTACATTTTCTAATAGTGTAGCAGTGCCCAGGAACACATCTATTTTGTTAAGTGAGTTATGCCTGTATTTTAAATAGTTCATCTAGGACAGTGTTTCCCAACCTACTTTGAGCCGCGGCACACTTTTAACATTAAAAAAAATCCGGGGGCACACCACCAACCAAAATGACACAAAATGACACTCTAACACAGTAAAGAATGGCTGGGGGATGGTGGCCTGCTGGGAGCAGCTGCTGGGAGTGCCGAAGCCGGGGGAGGGGGCAGAGCCAGGCCGCACCATGCCCCGCCCCCTCCCCCGGCCCCTCCCCCGGCTTCAGCTCTCCCACAGCTTCTCCAGCCTTGAGGGGGCAGTGCGAGCGAGGGGCGGAGTCATGGCCCCGTCCCCTGCTCTCCGCCATGACTCCCACCCCTCGCTTGCTGAAGCCACGCGGAGGAGCATGAGCAGAAGACGGGCTTCAGGGGGTGGGGCTCCCCCTCCACGTGGCTTCACGCAATGCCACGAGGCATTGCGGGAGTCATGGCGGATTGGAGGCTGGCTGGGGAAACGGCTGAAGGAGGCGGCGCCTCGGCCCCTTCTTCTTTTTCTTCGCCGCTGCCCGAACCTTCCTCCTCCTCCAAGCAGCAGGAGTTCGGCAGGAGGAGGGGGGAAGGAAGGGGGGCAGAGAGCTTTTCTTGCGGCACAGCAGGAGGTCCGTCATGGCACACTACTGTGCTACGTCACAGCGGTTGGGAAACACTGATCTAGGAGATACAATTTATTATTGCTTTTTGTCAATAAAAAGTGTAGTACAAGGCATTTGGACCACAAAGACCAGAGAAACGGCAGTGGGACCATATTTTAGCCTAGGGTTTCCAAAACCTTTTTCACTCATGACTCCTTTCCACCTGATAAATTTTTCATGAACCTTACTATATAGGTACATAAAATAGACACAAAAATCAAACTTTTACTGATAATGAATCAGCATTTGGAAGGCTTGTTAAACAGACTGATTTTTGTGAAGTATAGCTGAAGCATTTTCTGTAAACGCTGCACGTTGTTGATGTCAGGGGTACTATGGGAACTTCAGTAACCAAGCTCCGCAGCAGAACTTAGCAAGGCCTGGGCCCATAACCCTTGTCAGGGGTTTATAACCGATTTGTGTAAATGAGTGGCATTCAGAAACCTTTTAATGTTGCCATTTTTTTCCATGACCCCCAACATTGATCTGTGAGAGCCCCATTTGGGGCCGGGATCCACAGTTTAAGAAGTGCTTTCACCACCTTGCCTCACAAACTATCCAAGAGTCCTGCAGCCATCCACCCACCATCCATGATCATATTTGTTTTGGGATTTGAGATTACCACACCATCCTGGATTTTGATTTGTGTTCTTAATTGGATAATGAAGTTCCTATTTTAATACCTGTTTCCTTGACTGTTTACATTGTACCATCTCAGTTTAGAGTGCTGCAAGAAATGTTTGTGAATCTGTTTGTGAAGGAGCCTCTTTTTAGCTTGGTGGCTTTCCTGGTGGTTGTTACATGCCTTCAAGTTGTAACCCTGACCTGGAGAGGGTTTTTTTGGGCAAATAGCTTCCAAAAAATGACCCGTTACCTTTCTCTGAGGCTGAGAGAATGTAATTTGCCTAAGGACACTCAATGGGTTTCCATGACCCCCTGGAGATTTGAGTCTCTTGGACTCAAACCACTGCACACTGTTGGCAATCTGGATTTCAGGGTTTAGTAACCTTCCACACAATCTGTTTCCAAGATCATGTGTATCAGAGCTTGACATGGTTTTTTTATTAAACTAAAACCTTAAGGATTTGGTTCAGTTGCATTAGGAGGATTCTGTTGCCCACAACAGTAACATTTCCTCAACACAACTTCACTTGCTTGCAAAGTGAATGTGGTCAACTAGTCCTGCTGGAGTGGGAAGTCCCTATGATCATGCTTTTTAATGGCATCCTTAGCAACTCTTCCCCAAATCCTACTGTGAATGTGCCATTGCCTTCAGTAGTGTTCCTGCCACAAGGGCTTTCGCGTTCCTGTTTTGTTTTTCAGATTTAAGAGTTAAGAGATTGCATTAGACCTCTTACCTCCATAAAAAGCCTCCCCTCCCTCTTCACCATTCATGTTTTGCAGTCCTTTTCCTTCTGCCAGATGCATTATGTGCTTTTAAAAAATCTCTAATACTTGTGTCTTGTCTTAACAACTTGTATGTATTAAATGCATTTATTTGGTCTATTTTTTTCTGCAATTTATGCCACTTTTTGTCATTTGGTTTCCAAGCAAAGCAAGCCTGCTTTTTCTGAAAACGAGCACTAGCACAGAGCTGCCACTGCCTCTACATTCTGCCCTGTGTTTTTAATCTTTTTCTCTCTCCTTTTTCTCCTGCTTTGTCCTTTCTCTCTTCCCCCCTCTCTCTTTTTCTACTTTCTTTCCTTCGCCCATCCTTTACCTTGTGGGGTATCAGGTTGCTTGTCAAAGTGCGGAGAGCCAGGAGCAGGTTGAGACCATTCTGTCTGAAAACGATGCTCTGAGAACCAATCTGGCAGCATTAGAACAGGTACCAGGCCCCTCCATGGGAGCAGAGGGCTGCTCAGGGGTGGAAGCGGTGATGGAAACCAGGGGCCCCATCTGGAACATCTAGAGGACCAGAGTCGCCCACCCCTGGCTGAGAGGGAGGGCCTCTTTTGATGTCCATATTCCAAAATGGCTTAGTCCACATAGACTCGGGTTTCTTATAGATTGCTAGTTGGGAAGGTCTGCTAGGTTAAGTTTGTGATTTCTGCATTTTTAATGGCATAACAAGGTAGAATGGACATAAAATGTGTTGCCTAGATTGGAATTCTTAGTTTAAAAAAATCTCTGGTTTTAGTGAAAAGCTACTCTGATTTTCTGGGATAATTTTTGAATGTCACAGTTCTCTGAAAAGCAGATAATGATAATGATAATAATAATAATAAAGACTCTGAAACAAACCAGAAAATGTGGTCCCAGTGGTGATCAACACACTGGGTGCAGTTCCTAAAGACCTTGGCCTGCACTTAAAAACAATCAGCGCTAAAAAATTACTATCTGTCCGCTGCAAAAGGCCACCCTACTCGGATCTGCACACATTATTCGCTGATACATCACACATCCCAGACACTTAGAGATCTTGTTTGCTATGTAGTAATCTTGTAGTGTATATAATGATGATAATAATAATAATAGTTTTATTTCTTACCCACCTCTCCTCGTGGCTCTAGGCAGGCCACAGCACAGTTCGTAGCACATAAACATTGCAGAAATTCTATAAACACACTTATTAAAATTTAGTTCCATAAAAGATACATATTAAATATATATTTCTATAAAATACATATTAAATACACAGGATAGAGATTAAAACGCAGGACACAAGTTTAAAAACTATGCTTAAAGCTGGCTGGGTAGGCCTGCTGGAAGAGATGGGTTTAAAATTTCAACAGCTCATTTAGCTGTCGGAACTGTTCTGGCAGGTTGTTCCACAGTCTTGGGCGGCTGATGAAAATGATATATCAGTGACGGTCGCTATTTGGGTCCTTGTGGGCCAGAGCAGCCGCCCATCAGAGGACCTAAGTGTGTGGAGTGGGAGAAAGTGATCCTGTAGGTAACCTGGACCCAAACGTGTAAATATGGCTTGTGAGCCAAAATTATGGATTTTAATATGATCTGTGGATTAGTCAAGGGTCATTTCATGGAGAGGAGAAAGCACCAATGATGTTTTAGGGGGTCAGCCACCCCCATTCCGGCATAACAGCAGAAATAGCAAGGTGGATGGTGCTTCTTTTAAGTTCTCTTGGGGTGGACTAAGCTCTCATCTTTTGCCATGCTGTTCAGAGAAGGGGGTGATAGGAATTGAGATACAGATCTATACTGACCCATGGAGTCAACCCAGTTTTTTGGGTCAATTTTTGGACTAAAATGTCTAGATGTATACACGAGTAGAATTTGAGTCAAAGTTATTTTGTAGGATTGCATTGGGTATTTTTGACTTGGGTGGGGGGGGGGTTCTTGAGATGTGTAGTTTTCCCCCCCAAAAGCATTCTCAGGATCAGAGCCCCCAAAACCAGCACAGATCGAAAAGATTATCAATATTATGTTACAAAATGTAGAATTAATTACTGAAAAGAAAACAATGTAGTCTGCAGTATTCTGTGATGTTTCAGTACTTAATTTAAGGTGCTGGCCTTTTATAGATGAGTGACCCTGGTTGGTCAAGTCTTCAGTAATGTCAGAGTGTGAAAAGAGAAATGTTATGTTTGCCAGAGTCCAAGTCAGATCCATTTTCTTTACTTATTCAAGCCTCTGAAGCTATTTTGTAAGCTATATGAATTCTGAAGGCCTCATAAGACAACATATTTGTCTTGTATGTGGAGGTCCTTCATAACAGGAGACCCCAGGTGTTGTTCACTTAGTTTGTGCGGGAAGCTAGCACTTTCCGTGAACGTGCAACTAAGAAAAGGCATTTTTACTGTGTTAAAAGAAAATGCCAGAGAGGTTGGTCTTTGGGATATCATACTAAAACATAGTTAGATATTTCCAAGGCACTAGGGAGAGATATGAACGTTATGTGTGTTGTAGCCATTTCTGAGTCTGTTAGATCCCAGTACACCATGCACGGTTTGAAGGTTTAGAGGAGAGATGGGTATTCTGAGATGGCTTTCAGACCAGTCTCTTCCACTCTTGTCCTTTCTTCTTCTTCTGTAGATCCAGACTTCCAAGACCCAAGAGATGAATCTGATGCGGGATCAGGTGGCAACGTTGGGGGCAGAGCTGCAGCAGTATCAGAACGAAAGGAAACGCTGACCGTAGCCGGATGACCTCAACACGCAGCTCCAGGTAAGTCACAAAAGCAGCATAGAGCCCTGCAAGAACCCCTAACAGAGAGCAGCACTCTGCTGCTTGATGCAAGGTCTAGTTGGCTGCTTTGCATATTCTGGAGGGGAGGGGAGAAGAGAAGGATGTTTCAGAAGACTTACATTTCCTTCTCCTCTCCACTCTTGGGTACAAGAGCGCCATCTAGGGACTGGAGGCCCGCGGCTGTCACAAACAGCGACTGGGTGCCCCAAACTCCAGATAAAACGCGATGACCCAAGTGGCTGATACGGCACCATAAACGTTAAGGCAGCAACCCCCAGACTGGGCTGAGACCCTCCCCAGAAGAAGGCTATTCCTGGGGCCACCACATGGACAAGGAAGGCCAATGTGAATATCATGGACCCCATCCAGCTGCCACTAAGCTAGAAACGGGGATACCGACTCCAGGACCTTTTTGGGGGCTAACTTTAACAACTGAGCCACAAGGATGGCGCGGACTTCCCCCCATTCTTCACATCAGTCCAGCCAGGGATCGGCTGAGCGGCCTTCACCCCACCCTTTTCGAGGGTGGGCAGGGAGCGGATACCTAGTCGGGCCGTTGAGGAGGGATAAGGGGCGGACAATCCGCGTGATCTCGGTAGGGGTAATAGGGACGGCAGCCGTAGGCCTTATGAGAGAGAGAGGAGGAGCCGTAGGAAGGCCTGCCCTCCCTCTGGCCTACGTGCTATCCCGAAGTACGCAGATGGTGAGTTCCCAACTTCCTCTCCTCCAACTCTGATCCTGGCCAACGCTAGATCCGTATGCGAACAAATCAGGAACTATTAGGGACCTCCTCCTAGAAAGGAGGGGTCGACCTTGCCTGCCTTACTGAGACATGGCTTCAGGAAGGTGATGATGTCATCCTGCACGAGATTACATCCCCAGGTTTGTGGCCAGTCATCAGATGAGGACAGAGAGGCGGGGGAGGGGTGGCCATTCTTAGCCGAGACACTATTAATTCCAGGACGATCTCGACAGCGATCCCTGGGATGGAGTAAAAGGGCCTGGTATGGGATTTGGGTGAGAGTGTAGCCTTTCCTGCTGGTGTACCGGCACCCGACGCACCGGGCGGAAGTCTGCCTAAGCTGCTGGAGGTGGCTAGAGTGGGGCATTGAGATTTCAGACTTATTGTTCTGGGGGATTTCAATGTCCACGCCGACACCACCTCCCCGCCAACCGCAGCCCAACGACCTGGTGTCCACCATGGAGGCACTAGGACTCTCACTCTGCAGGACCGCCCCACACACCATGCAGGACATACACTAGATCTGATCTTCGCTGCAGGAATTCAGGTGCTCCTAACCCCATTACGGAGGTTCCATGGTCGATCACAGTGTCCTTGGAAGTCCGGTTGACTGGCTCTCCTCCCTACGGGTGCAGAACCTATTCTGGTTCGCCCCAAGGAGACTTATGGAACCCACTAGGTTCCTGAATGCCCTAAGGGGATTGGGAACCCCCAGCCGACTGTCGATGGACTGGTGGAGTACTGAACACCAGTCTCTCCACGCCCTAGACGAGACGCCCTCAGGCGCCTCTCCCTTCCCCGTAGAAATCGCTCCGCCATGGTATACAGAGGAGCCATACGGGCGAAAACGGAGAAGG